>OX336340.1:11921565-12384391 GCA_946902875.1 Nematopogon swammerdamellus | reverse complement strand
ACAGTTTAAACGAGATTTTTTATATATTATAGCTTTTAGTCAATTGTCTATTTAGTACCTATTTTTTGCTGTTGAATAAATAAATCATCTATCTTTATTTCATAAACCATACAATATTAAATTCATGCTATACAATTAACATAATATATAATATGTAAGAAAGCTGCTAATAATAAACAAATACAATTTCAATTTAAATAATACATTGTATTTGATTGAGAGTTTACAATTATACGCAATATAATATGTAGGTACCTTTTAAAATAAGATACCATGGTGTACTTAATACATTTTTTTTTTGTTAAAACCAATAATATTATTTTATGTATTACATTTCAACTTGCAAATCAATGGAATTGAAACTGTGTCGAATACTTTTAAATGGAAACCTACATAACGTTTGTACACCGTCAAAGTAATTCTATATCGATTTTGATTCTACGATCAGACTAATTATGATACTTGATTGTAGAGAACGGAATAAATATGGCGATAACAGCCGAGCTCAGTTATGTAAACATAAACAAATATTAGACAAAGCGTAAAATCCATTTGAAGACTGTCACATAAAGTTAAGGCTTAGGAAAACAATGTTATCGTGTCTACGTTCTGTGAAACAGTAATTCCAATTTACATTGTAAATCAGACAAGTACATAAACGAATCTGGAGTTACTCGTGCGTGCATTCATTTCTTGTATTGTTTATTTATTTATTTAGAAAACAAACGGCATACGAGAAACAGTGAGACATAGTGGGAACGAATAGTGGAAGGGAACGAGAGAGGAAAGAAGATTTTCAGAGAGGATAAGGAGGTTGGAAGGAAGAGAACGGGAGAGTGATGGATATGTACAACGAGAGTTTGAAAGGAGGTTAATGTGATCTAAGACGTACGAGCACATGTTGTGTTGGGGTTTCTCATCGTTTTCGGGAATGGCCCACGACCCGCGTCTCCTACGCGTTGACGTGGGTTTAGGTCTATTGCGTAGAAGGGTTAGGTCGGGAGAAACAATGCAATTTCTTAGAACCCGCTATCCTATAAACTCCACTTAATTTGTCCGCTCCATGCAGTGGCAGTGATTTATTTGTAGATTCAGGATGCGGAGACTCAAAGGCAGCGGAGGCTTTACTCTTGTGTGTGATTTGCATTAAAGTAAGATGGATGAGGTTTGAGTTTGTCACATAGAGCCTGGCCGGCCCTACTTGGTGCGAATATGGCAGTCCTAATTATTAAATGGCAGCATATTTTTTTGTCTGTTGGTAATAATGTTGTCTGTCAGTTGAACTCAATGGACCAAAGAGTTTGAATAATAATAATAATAATAGGGCACTACGCGCTATCTACGCACATTACCTACTAATCTTGATACCACTAAAACTGTTTCAAAAGTTCAGTTAAATATAATACGTAATAAGTATAAATGTTCTTAGAAAGAGTGCTTATATGATCTACCTGCGACGCCATCTTTGTGTTTTCCGTTCAGTTCAGCACAGATAGCACTTAGCACAGGAATGAGATGTAATAGCTGTAAACATGAGTGTGTGTAGCAGGTGATGCAGCCAAACATATCAGGTTCCTTAAAGAAAGGCAAGAATACGGAGATCCTCAGCAGTTATCTCAGTGTTTCGTATCAAAACGTTTCAAATAGAAATAGGATGATCCCATAAAGAATTTATTATGTTTTTTTAGAATCGGATAAATCATGTGCCAACAGTTGTAAAAGTTAAGTGTTTCACCAATTAGCACCCTACCAGCTAGTAGGGCAATGCAGTGGAACCAACAGTCCGAAGGGGTTCCTGTCAGAACAATTATTTCACAGAAACTGACATGGTTTCATCAACTCCTACACCCGTGATTTCTGCCCATCGTATCGCGGTGAAGGTATCATAATAATAATATATCGGTAGGTGCCATGGCTTTGCTTTCCTAAATAAAACAAAAATAGATAATTTAATACGGCTAAAGAACATTTGTTCATTAATTGCGCTGCAGCGTTAATAGACGCTGGCAGTGAATGAGACATTTATTTGGTTGTCAAAATCGAAGATGAAGAGAGCGCCGGCTTGTTGCAGTTCCAAGCGGCGCTGCTGCAGCGGTGGGTGCTGCCGCACTTCATGTGCGCCTTCTGTCCCTTCGTGCAGGCGCTCAGCGTCAACGTCAGCGTGTTCACGCTCACCGCCATTGCCGTCGACCGCCACCGCGCCATACTCACGCCGCTCAGGTACTTATATCATCTCTACACTTTATGCAACTAGTCGCCAATTCGATTTGTTATTCTTCTTTATTGTTGTTCCTGTATCCGATGATATTATAATTATGTTTAAAAACCTGTACCGATTTGTTTACTTGTTTTTTGAGTAGTTTCTCGTCTCGTTTTCGTATAAATTTTTCTGTTTTTGCTGCTCATTTAATTGTTATTTATCTTCATTAACCCAGCTGGTATTGAAACTATTTATCTAGCTATTTATGGTGGTCGATTCAACTACTCCAATATCCTTGGGTTGAGGTCTTAAAGAATAAAATTGTATGACTATTTATGATAATTTATCATAAATAGTCATACAATTTTATTCTTTAAGACCTCAAAATTAATCAAGCGGTGGGTGGCCGAATAGTTTGGGCATCGGCTTCTCATGCGAGAGGTTCTAGGTTCGAATCCGGTCGGCGTGTACCAATGAGTTTTTTCTGACGGAAAAATGTACGTGCATACCTACACCTTCTGCTTCACCGTTCGGAACCGGTATAAAATTGTAGGTAAGTAGGTAAATACGTACATAGGTGACCCTAGTAAGGGGCAAGGGAAGGGCCCTTGCCCCTTACTAGGTGGTAGGCTCAAATTGTAGCCGACTGGGTTGATACCACCGTACTGGATGTAAGATGGCCGCATAGCAGCCTCGGTTGTGTTCTCCTCTAGTCCAGTATAGCCAGCAATCCAGGGAAGTCTTCGGTATGGCCTTCGGAGGTGATATTGGCTGGTCGGAGCATGTGCTTTGGCCCCTCCGACTCAGCCACCCATACCGAATTAAAAAAAAATGGAAAAATATTTGAAAACAATTAAATTTTTTTTGAAATGTAGGAAAAGTGTGTCCTTTATAAAGGACGAGTAACGTGATAGTAACGAGTCGATTTTGAAAATTCTACTTAAAGTTATTACTTTTTTTAAATTTAAATGTTATTTAAAAACTAACATTATTAGTAATTATCCATGCTACAAATCTAAACGAACAAAGAAATTTAGCTTCTTGTGACATACATAAGACACACTTTGTCTGATTTTAGACACACTTTGTCTGATTGAACCTAGTGAATATCCTAAAGTAGCCAGATGCAATTGAAATGATTATCTAGACAAAAGTCAATAAAAAAAATAAATTATTTCTGGCCAATCCTTTCAATTTGCCTCTGGCTACTTCAGGACCGTAACTAGTAGTAACATATGCGGAAGATTGTGATCTATTCCATCGTACAGAGAATGCTGATGACTTGTACCACATCACTTCAGTAGAGGTGGCATGAAATCAATTGTTCCTAGTTCTGGAAATCCTAATTTGTCGTCAAAGGCGATTTCTTCAAACGGTGCCAGTAGACCTAGGCCTACTGGGCTTCTAGGGCTTCTGATATGATTTTTTTCCAGGAGGTACATGTACAGATGAAAACCTTTTATCACTCTCTTTTTATAGGAATAAAAACAAATTACTAGCACACATTGTGTAAATTTCACCAAAATTACCTCTCCATTGACCTGATGTACAGATTTTTTTTCATCGTAATGCCTTTATATCCTCTAATGTTGAAAAGAATTATGTATCCACGCATAAAAAGCACACTGAACGGCAGTCTGACAACTCATACGAAGTAATCATCGAAATAAAACTTCTTATGCTATACAAAGAGCAAGTGCGCCCGCTGATGGAGTTTTGCAGTCATCTGTGGGAAGGATTCACCCTTTACCTGTTGGCTTTCTTGGACTCTATTCAGCGCCGCGCCATCCGTCTAATTGGTGATCCCAAGCTCACGGAGGGACTTGAATCATTGCAATACAGGCGAACAATTTTTTTTATGGCAACTGACACGGTTGGCTCCATCACCTACAACATCCGTGATGTTAGCCCATAACACCGGGCGAACTAGGTGCCATGTCAGTGCTTCCCTTCATTTCATGTCGGCTACACCAAACCGGCCGGGATAAAACCTACCACCTAGTAGGAAGGGACCTACAGTTTAACGTGGAACCTGAACCACGGTCAGCCTCGAACGGTCGAGCGGTCACCCATCCAAGTACTGACCGCGCTCAGCGTTGCTTAACAACAGTCGACCGACCGCACCACTGAGCTACCGAGGCTGACTTCTCTCATCACTCCTGCCCCGATCCGTGTCCGTCACACCCGCCGGACTTGCTCGGAACATCCATATGTTGTTGACACACAACTTCTGAGAACGCATCGCTTTTCGAAATCATTCCTATGTCGTACGGCGAAAATATGGAACGGTCTTCCGGCGAGTGACCACTTATAACCTCTGAATCTTCAAAGGACGTGTTAATAAATTATACAACGACCTCTTTATCCGCCTTGAAGCTGGCAGCGCCTCTCTGAACGTGGAGCGAGGAGTGGTGTTATTGGCTGTGCCTTAATCTTCCTTTTAACTTTTGGGCACAGCCACCAGTACCGGTTGTCCATAAAAAATACTTTTATCTCAGCTAAGGAAAAAAAGTTACATTAAAATTTGGGTATATTTAATAGTCTTTATAGGCGGGTATTGTTACCTGGATTATACTCGTTTCTTGTTTGTTTACTCGTATTTTTAGTAATGTTTAAAATTGTTAAAATATGTATGAGTCGTTCGTTAGTACTTTAAAATGTGCAATAAGTATGTATAAGAGTCTCTCTTATGCTTATTTTTGAAGATCGTGGAACTATCTGTGTGTGACTGACTATATCATCAAATTCATCACAATACATCATCATCTTAAATTGAGGCTAAGCACCTGAGCAGTAGGGTCGGAACTTGAGAGTCTTGAATCTGAGTCTCATTTACTAAGTCCGACTTTGGCGAAAAGAACAATATTTCCGCTTTTCATTCTACAGTTTTTCATCATTTTCCTTCACGGAAGCAGCGGGTACCTATTACTTTGACCTATTATGTGATTTTTTAACATTTCGAAAAATGACGGCGAGACGGGCGGGTGCGGCGCGTCTGTGGCGGGACGCTTACCTCTCTCAGGTAACATTCCAGCATACCCTCCGACCCACTTCAACGTACTTAACCCGACCTCACCGAACTATTTAATTTTCCTAAACTTAAAGTTTGCTCCAGTCATGGGACTTTGTAAGTCTGACCCGTACACATATAGATATCGGGCTCAGAGTTTTCTGAATATTTAACTAGTAATTTAATGATCCAGAATGACACAAAATATGTGTGAATATGAATTTAACATGTAGGTATTTAAATTCATTTTTATAAAACCCCTGTCACAGGCAAGCAAGCTTGACATGATACGTCGTTGGTCACAGGTTATTATTGTAACCGATTGCGACAAGACAAGACCCGTTCACGCACGAAAGTTTAAAAATAGTTGGATAAAACTTTAGCACCAAGACAAATTGACCAGACTTTAGCTAATTGGTAGAGGCAACTCTGAGAGTGCGTAAATTTTATTCATTCATGAATTTCTACGTATTCTGTGAGAAATAATACAGATAAATCTTTCAACGTTAAGAAAACAGACATGGCACTACGCTGAATAATAAAGCCACAATATTTAATCTCTAAAACAAACGATTTGACAGACAGGTGACTCAATCTTTGGCTGACTATTCATTTGCCCTGCATGTCAGATGTAAATTTTCTTAATTGCCTGTTACCCTGTTAGAAAATAAAAGGGCCGAACACTCAGATTTAACTTTAAGTCAGCTTAGGATTATAATGACAGCATCGTAGCTGACTTTTATCGTGTCTCAATGGCTAATCAGACGGATCTGTGAAAAGGTTTTCAGCAGCGAACAAATGTCGCCTTTAGCATTCCTGTAAAGGATTAAACATATATTACTACATTATCTAATCTCTACTTAATATAAAATCCAACGTATACCGTCTCTATGTACATATGTACATATATATGTTCACTTATAAGTTAGGAAAGGCTTAACCTATTTACTTGTAGTTTTTACCTATCGAACACGGCATATCTCCGTAAGCTACATAGTATCACGCTATTATTCATAATGAGCTGAGAAGAGGGACCGAAAAAGCCGGAGAAAACTAGTTGATTTCCGATTGAAATCCGACTTTACCGCGAGCGGATCCGCGTAATAACATAATGTTTAATAATACTATTATGAAACATTTTCACCCCAGCTTGCGATAACGCCTCTTAATCTGCTCCATTTATAACCGCTGAGAATGAAGTATGTGGTGCCTTTATGTCCTTTATGGACCTTTATGTCCTGTCCTAACTATTTATGTTGGAAGAATGGATGATAGGAAACTAACGAAAGAAATTTATGGAGCGAGTCTGAGTGGAAGAGTTGGGAAGGGTCGCCCTAGACCCGCGTACCTGGATCAGATCGGGCATGTGCTCAAAAGGGCTCAAGACAAGAGCGCAGTACATGTAACCGAGGAGCATGTATGAAGAACATTATGAGAGTGGAAGAGGCGGCAGCTAGAGATGTGTCAGGATCGTGGCACGTAGAGATCCGTTGTCTCTGCTTGCCCCACTGGGAAACAGGAGTGACGCTATGTATTTATGTATGTCCGATCCAGTCAGGCGGCGGCCGCGGCGTGAAGTGGACGAGTTGGACATAGTTTGATCTAGAAATGTGTCGGTTTCTTCCAGTTTCTTCCAACCACGTAAGGGACGTTATTGAGAGTGGGTATCTTGGAAGGAGAACACCTGGGCGCGGTCAGTACTTGGATGGGTGACCGCTCGACCGTTGGAGGTTGACTGTGGTTCGGATTCCACGTTAAACTGTAGGTCCCTTCCCTTCTTACCTTACTAGGTGGTAGGGTTTATACCGCCCGGGTTGTTACCACCGCACTAAATGAAACGTCGGTCGAAACGGCTGTGTAAATAGTTTGTGTTTTCCGCCCAGTTCAGTGTAGCTGACATGACATGAAGGGAAGCCACTAACATGGCACCTAGTTCACCCGGTGTTATTATGGGCTGACATCACGGATGTTATAGGCGATGTAGCCAACCGTGTCAGTAAAAAAAAAAACTTCGCGCTTGCTTCGGGGAATGTCCAAACGGGGTATGTCGCGGTTAACAGGGCAACAGTTCGGTTCGGGCAAGTCATTTTCATGTCCTGGCATGTCCACCTAAGTACTGTGTATCAGCAATGGAATTGATGAAAAAAGCATGAAGAATAATGGGGAGATCTAATATTTTTGTTTCGTTATTGTGCGGTGTAAGTAATTAATTATATTTTATATAGTCAGAATGAAATAACAACGTGAATGTTTTGTAGTTGGAATTTTACCTCAATGTTACCTTAATTTTAGTCGCGCAAAACGTTTCTGTTTTATACACTGTAAAATCCATAAAACCTTGTGGTTAAATCTGGCTTATTTCATACATAAATATTTTATTATTGTTCGAGGATAGGCCGACAAAGCCATCTCCGGGTGATGGATGGAGTGAAGAAGAAAAATATTTTTCGAGGGAAATATTATATCCGCCTATTGTGATATATTCGCGCACTAAATTTCGATGCCTCGGTGTCTACAAGCGGAGCGGCGACAATGCCAGCCGCGCCTACATACAGTCGTAAAAGCCCTCCCTCATTCACCGTGAGTGCGCTGAACACATGTGACGTCACCGGCGGAGCGGCGCGGTGGCGGGGGCGCGGTGACCCAGTCGGCCATTTTAGGGTTCCGTATCCACACGAAACCCTATTACTAAGCCTACGTCGTCTGTCTGTCTGTCTGTCTGTCTGTCCGTCCGTCCGTCCGAGTGCTGTATCTTTTGAACCGTAATAGGAGCCGGTTGAAATTTCCACAGAATATGTGTTATTATGGCGAATGTGCCAACAAATAATAAAAAAAAACTTAATTAAGGACTTAATTAAGTGGATCAGGTGTAAAGAGCCTTTGTCAAATTTTTGATACGTCATTTGTATCAACTCAATAATGTTAGTAATAAGTATACATACTACAACGTAGTATTGTCAAATAATAATAATAAAAAAATTATAATAAAAATATTAAGATACTTGAAGTATCAAGTTGTCAATCGGTTAGTAAATAAATTTGAGTACAAATAGTACCTAGTCATAATAAGTATACATACTACAACGTAGTATTGTCAAATAATAAAAAAAAAATTATAATAAAAATATTAAGCTACTTGAAGTATCAAGTTGTCAATCGGTTAGCAAATAAATTTGAGTACAAATAGTACCTAGTCATGCGCTAACTAATTATGCAGTCAGAACCTCAAGATATAGCCCTGTCGACTAATGCCTCTTTTACAGTATAGTAGGCTTTCTTTACAAGAGTTGATTTTATATGTTTCTTAAACAAAGTATCATTTAGATTTTTTACCTCTTCTGGTATTTTATTATACAATCTAACACTGTTGCAAACAAAACTTTTCGACATTTTAGATGACCT
Source organism: Nematopogon swammerdamellus (assembly GCA_946902875.1). Lineage (NCBI taxonomy): Eukaryota > Metazoa > Arthropoda > Insecta > Lepidoptera > Adelidae > Nematopogon > Nematopogon swammerdamellus. The sequence goes on along the minus strand of OX336340.1, from coordinate 12,375,779 downwards.
GTGCTTAGTAATTAGAACATTATTTTTATGCCTAGTATCATGCTGGTGCATATCAGAGTGAAGCGTAGCGTAGCGTATCATGTATGGAATTTTCATCCGATGGTCGTGGGTTCGAATTCCACTTGTGTAAAATGATTTCTTTTCTTTTTCTTTTAAATTAGCTCGCTTACGCGGTGGTACGAAACCCTTGGTTTTCAATCTGAGTTTTCTGGAATTGTGGGAAAAGTGTATCATTTGTAAAGGACGATAGTAACGAGTCGATTGTGAAAAGTCTACTTAAAGGTATTACTTTTTAGGGTTCCGTATCCGTCGTACACATACTTATTACTAAGCCTACGCCGTCTGTCTGTCTGTCTGTCTGTCTTGCTGTCTGTCCGAGGGCTGTATCTCTTGAACCGTAATAGGTAGCCCGTAGAAATTTTCACAGAATATGTGTTATTTTATTATGGCCGATATAACAACAAACAATAAAAATAAGAAAAAGTCAAAAATTCACGGCGGTTCCCATAGAAGAAACTAAAAAGTGTATGCGTGCCATCTACCGAAAAGGGTATGAAGCATTTGAACTAATCATGAATTCAAAACGATTTCCAATACAATACTAACTTGGTGTGATTATACTCTCCGGCCACTTGGCTCGTTAGGATCCCCTGGGGGATCAATGTGGATTTTTTGTCCCGTCGAATCCGGTCGGCGTGTACCAATGAGTTTTTTCTGACGAAAAAAATTATGTGCATACCAACACCTGCTGCTTCACCGTTCGGAACCGGTGTAAAACTGTAGGTCCCTTCCCTTGCCCCTCACTAAGTGGTAGGCTCAAATTGTAGCCGACTGGGTTGGTACCACCGTACTGGATGTAAGATGGCCGCATAGCAGCCTCGGTTGTGTTCTCCTCTAGTCCAGTGTAGCCAGCAATCCAGGGAAGTCTTCGGTATGGTCTTCGGAGGTGATATTGGCTGGTCGGAGCATGTGCTTTGGCCCCTCCGACTCAGCCACCCATACCGGATTACATACAAAAAAAAACGGATCCCATGATGGGTTGGGTGATTTATTTGGATTTTTTTGTCCAAACGGACCCCCTGATCGCAGATAATTTACTGATATATTTATCACTATTAATGTAATGTATCCAAACCAAACTCTAAAGTAAAACAACCAAATAATAAAAACCGTCCAATTACGTTGTGCGGAATCCTTGGTGCGTGAGTCCGACTCGCACTTGGCCGGTTTTTTGGAGTACTTGTACCAACTACAGTTCTTTATGTATTTTGTTACACTGAAAATATTATAAGTATTAAATTAATTCATCAAAACAATATTTATTTATTTATTTACTTCATTTGAAATTTTAGAAACATAATATACGGGCGTAGCAAGCAAGTCGGCATTTAAAGTCAGCATTGAACCATATTCTATGCACTTGTTCAATGATCCTGTGATGAAAACCACGTATTATAATATTTAACACGTAAATGGGTCAATCACACCAGTAATAACAAATTAATGTTTCATTAAACACGAAAATATATAAACACCAGCCAACAATCAGAGTCATAAACTTGGCCGTGCATTTCGTAAATGCAGAAACATTAAAATTCCAAAGAAAAAAAGTGCGATGCGTGCGATTAATGTAAGGGTTCCGTAGCCATTTCCAACTTTGCACGCATCGCGAGCGCATGCGGAGGCGGTCGCGCGGCCGCTCAGTGCCGTGAAATAGTTTTTGTGCCGTAACCAAAAACATTATAAATATTGTAACAAAAAGTCCTAAAACTGTTGTTTTCTTATTTTTCCTAAAGGTTCAATATTAGTTTTCGTTCCTGTAACTGCGCTCCACTGAGATGTCCAGCGTTCCTATACAACGCAGCTCAGTTCACACTGCGCCAGTTGCGCGGCGCTATGTTTATATACACTATATTGTAGAAAAAAAATAATTTTTTTATTGACAGCGCCACATGTGGCGCCGAATCACCCATAAGGTGTCTAATGATGACCATGGTCATGCGGTGTATGCGGGGGTTGCGAATGTCATGCCGGAATGCATTAAGACGTTAGCAACCAGACAGGTGTAAACTGAGAGGAAATTCCGAGGGTGTACGCCAAACTGGCGATCGTTCCTTTACTCAAAACGGCAACAGCAGTCTGCTTAGGTTGTCATAGCAACAATCTGATATGCCTTTATTTCAAAGGTGTATTCCGTAGTTCTCCCATCTCCAGTATGCCACCTTATTATCCATTGCATCCAACCCGAAATCTAAGATGTTTACAAAACATAAAAACATTTTATATAGCCAACAATACAAAGAGAAGTCTCCGCTATGGCACTTACCTCCTCGGAGGTGATATTGGTTCGTAAGAGCGTGTGCTTTGGTCCCTCTGACTCAGCCATCCATACCGGATTATATAAAAAAACTATGATTTCATTAATCTGATTCTAAGCAGACAAACAAGGATTTGAAAACATACTGTGAAAAATACAAATTAGCACATTGTTCTAATGTCTTTGAGCACAGGTATTATGAAGCGTCGGGAGTGACTCAGTGTAACTTAGACATTATCTAAAACTAAGTATGTTTGATATGCGAATAGTTCGTGTTTCTTTTTAGATCACAACACAGTACAGTTGTTACTCATTATTTTGGTATGGCTTGTTTAGACATTAAGGTCCGGAATCTACCTCTATCTATCTCACAAACCAAAGGTTGACTGTAAGAATTCTCTGTAAGGGATAAGTCCGCCTTTGCACCTTACGTAAATTTTCTAATGAACTATTACTGTTTAATGTTATTGCAGCAATAAATAATTTTCTATCTACCAAAGCGGAGATAGGAGAGGAGATGTGTATCGCAAAAAAGGCGCTAAGAGAATAACCGGGCCGGAGGGTTTTCTTGGACGTTCTATGTTATGGTAAAAATAATTTTTGATAACCGACTTAGAAGCGCTAGTGTCCAGTAGGCATTAGTACCATAAATTATGAGCTCACTACGGAAACATTTGCGGGTAATACAACGTTACCTAAAATAGTATAATAATCTCATCTCATCTCACTTCTCATCTCACTATCTCATCTCATCTCATCTCATCTCATCTCATCTCATCTTATCTCACTATCTCACTAATATCAAAATAAATGCGAAAGTATAATTTGTTTGTTTATTTGTTTGTTTGTTTGTTTGTTTGTTCCTCTTTCACGCCTGAACGGCTGGACGGATTTTGGCGAAACTTTGTATAGTGGTAGTGTATATCACGGAGTAACATAATTTTGAAAAAAAATGGTCAAGTTCGAATTGAGCTCGCCCCGTTTCCTGTGAGAACTAGAAGGTTTAGGATTTTCGTTTAGGTTTTCCTGTAAATTAAATGAATATCTCATGGTAACATAATTTAAAAAAAAGTGGTCAAGTTCGAGTGGACCTTGCGTAAAGAGGGTTCCGTACCAGCCCATTTTCTGTGAGAACTAGAATGCTTAGGATTTTCGTTTATGTTTTCCTGTAAATTAAGTGTATATCCCATAGTAACATAATTTTAAAAAAGTGGTCAAGTTCGAGTGCACCTTGCGTAAAGAGGGTTCCGTACCATCCCGTTTTCTGTGAGAACTAGAATGCTTACGATTTTCGTTTAGGTTTTCCTGTAAATTAAGTGTACATCCCATGGTAACATAATTAAAAAAAAAGTGGTCAAGTTCGAGTTGAGCTCGCGTTAAGAGGGTTCCGTACCATCCCGTTTCCTGTGAGAACTAGAAGGTTTAGGATTTTCGTTTAGGTTTTCCTGTAAATTAAATGAATGTCTCATGGTAACATAATTTTAAAAAAAGTGGTCAAGTTCGAGTGGACCTTGCGTAAAGAGGGTTCCGTACCAGCCCGTTTTCTGTGAGAACTAGAATACTTAGGATTTTCGTTTATGTTTTCCTGTAAATTAAGTGTATATCCCATAGTAACATAATTTTAAAAAAGTGGTCAAGTTCGAGTGCACCTTGCGTAAAGAGGGTTCCATACCATCCCGTTTTCTGTGAGAACTAGAATGCTTACGATTTTCGTTTAGGTTTTCCTGTAAATTAAGTGTATATCCCATGGTAACATAATTAAAAAAAAGTGATCAAGTTCGAGTTGAGCTCGCGTTAAGAGGGTTCCGTACCATCCCGTTTCCTGTGAGAACTAGAAGGTTTAGGATTTTCGTTTAGGTTTTCCTGTAAATTAAATGAATATCTCATGGTAACATAATTAAAAAAAAAAGTGGTCAAGTTCGAGTGGACCTTGCGTAAAGAGGGTTCCGTACCATCCCGTTTTCTGTGAGAACTAGAATGCTTACGATTTTCGTTTAGGTTTTCCTGTAAATTAAGTGTATATCCAATGGTAACATAATTTAAAAAAAAGTGGTCAAGTTCGAGTCGAGCTCGCATAAAGAGGGTTCCGTACTATCCCGTTTTCTGTGAGAACTAGAAGGCTTAGGATTTCGTTTTCGAGGGGAGGAAGGGTGGGAGGGGAGGAAGGGTGGGAGGGGAGGGGAGGGAGAGAGAAATAGTTGAGGTAAGGAGGTGAAGGAAGGGGGAGGGTGGGGAGGAAGAGCAGCGATGGGAGGGGGAGGAAAAGGAGGGAAAGGAGGGGGGATGAGTGGTGGAAAGAGGGAGGCATGGAGGGAGAGGGAGAAGGAGGCATGGTGGAGGGAGAGAGAGAGGGGGAATTTCGGGAAGGTTTATAGTCTTCCTGAACGCCGCTCGTGCTTCGGCCTCGCCCTTAGTTACTTACTTTCTTCGAAAAGGTTATCGTCTTCCTGAACGCAGCTCGGCCTTCGGCCTCGCCCTCAGTTACTTACTTTCATCAAGAAGGTTCATAGTCTTCCTGAACGCAGCTCGGCCTTCGGCCTCGCCCTCAATTACTTAATTTCTTCGAGAAGGTTTATACTCTTCCTGAACGCAGCTCGGCCTTCGGCCTCGCCCTCTGTTGCTTACTTTCATCGCGAAGGTTTATAATCTTCCTGAACGCAGCTCGGCCTTCCGCCTCGCCCTCAATTACTTCCTTCCTTGCCTTCTCGAAGAAACGAGAAGGTTTATAGTCTTCCTGAACGCAGCTCGGCCTTCGGCCTTGCCCTTAGTTACTTACTTTCTTCGAGAAGGTTTATGGTCTTCCTGAACGCAGCTCGGCCTTCGGCCTCGCCCGTAGTTACTTACTTTCTTCGAGAAGGTTTATGGTCTTTCTGAACGCAGCTCGGCCTTCGGCCTCGCCCTCTGTTGCTTACTTTCTTCGAAAAGGTTATCGTTATCCTGAACGCAGCTCGGCCTTCGGCCTCACCCTCAGTTACTTACTTTCTTCGAGAAGGTTTATTGTCTTCCAGAATTCAGCTCAGCCTGAAGCCTCGACTTTAGTTAGGTACTTCCTTTAGTTGAGAAGGTTTATCGTTTACCTTAACGCAGATCGGTCTTTGTTACTTACTTTCTTCCTTTGAAATACGAATTTCACGCGAGCGAAGCCGCGGGCAAAAGCTAGTACCTATAATAAAATATTAATATGATTTTTATAACAATTTTATTATTGAAGCGAAGCTTTTTAAAGTACGTTTGTGACGGGGACCTAAGTCAGAAAAAGTGAAACGTCACGAAAATACGAGCGAAATTTGCAACGCTTCTCATTGCTACAGCGCTACGCGCTGCCCAGACGATGAGGAGTCTTGGCTGCGCTGCCCGGCGAGGGTTCTATGAGAACCTTTTGTAGTCGAACCATTGTATAAGTTGAAAGGAATATCGCATAGATGGCGTTATCCCGATGCGATTTTAAATACAAAGCGTCTAAGAAAGCTTCGTTTCTGTGGAGTGTCCCACGACACCTCACCTTTTTTACGTTTCCGTACCCCGTACAGAAGCCTACAACGTCTGTCTGTCTGTATGTCCTACCGTCCTACTGCTGTATTTGTGGAACTGTAATAGCTAGCCGGTTGACATTTTCACAGAATATGTGTTATTTTGGCGGACATAACAAATAATAAAACAATTAAAATAATAATATAAATTCGTTCTGTCTCACGAGGTTACCGACATGTGGCCCGTGGACTCGACGATCGTTGTGCCCATAGTCGTGTCTGCGCATGGGCTGATAGCGAAGAGCCTCGACCATCATCTCAAGAGGCTCTCGCTAGAGCGACTTGCTTGGATCAAGGGTCAGATGCAGAAGGCGGTCTTGCTCGACACCGCTTGAATTGTCCGAAGGTTTCTCTCTCTCGGATCCGACCATCGGTAGCCTGGGTTCGCCCCGCCGCACAGTGCAGTGAATGTATGGAAGAATGGGACAAAAATCGAAACTCCGGCTGTATTTAAATAAAATTTTTATTTTATTCATATTTCAATATATAACATTATTTTTTATATATAATAGCTATATATATAGAATATAGATCATATATATATATAATTAAACTTATAATTAATATATAAATTACAACGTTAAAATTAATTAGAATCTGAATAATCGTCTTCCCTTAAATCTAAATTCGGTAGGTATATCTAGATCTACATTGCGAGACTGGAGCCATTTTTTTCAAATAATCATTAACATCGCCGTCTATTCTCACATATTTGTGTGTAAATACCTTCCTCTGCGAGGATATAACCTACTCACATTTTTTATACTTTTTCATCGTTCAAATATACTCAAACGAGAACATATTTCGTTGAATACAACTTGTTTGCGGTCATTTTTGCTGCTGCTTATGCCGCAAGCTCCAATTTTTGTATGACGATCCCCTCTCTGAAAAAAAAATCTATATATTACCTATTGGCAGATATTGGCAGACAAACTTTACTAAATCTGAAAGTACATTAATATAGCTACAAGAAAAAGTAAAAACCTCGAGACACTTTGCGCACTTTTTTTTTAAAGCTTCGTCAAAGTTTGGAATTGCATTAATTATAGATAATTTTCAAGGGTATGTTTAAGACCTAATCGAAAAATAAATCTTAAACAAAAAGACAACATTTATATAACGTATTAAACTACGTACCTTGGGCTACAGAATCCATTTTAAATCACTTCAAAACACTTGCTAATACTTTTGTTAGGACACTCGATGCAACGGACAACATACAACTGATAAGAGGGATTAACTACTCGCCGCGACATTGTTCCAGTTGGAGGGGTGATCATGAGCCAATGAGCGCAGTTCACGGAGTATAACTATAATTCCTAGAAGTAATGCCTTATCTACTTTACAACGGCAGGATGAAAGTCCATGGAATTTATAGCTCATTTTTCGATTTTTGGTAAAGGCTCACTGCACTGTGCGCCGCGCCGCCGGTGGTGGAAACTCCATTTTGATTTTTTGTATTAATTTTAGATTTAAGTTTTGTAAAATTAATTTATAAAAGAAAATGTGGAAATAAACATATATAAATTGATAATAATAATTAAGAGTCCCCTTTTATGGGTAAGTCGAAGTCCATATACAAGAAACGTGTTATTTCAAGTTTTTTTTTGTGGTGCGGAAACCTCGGTGCGCGTGTCCGACACGCACTTGGCCGGTTTATTTATTTATTTATTTCTTGACACAAAGCCTCGGATGATTATTTGGATTGGGCAAGGGTTTTCGATGTGCAGTATTTATTTAAATTTATGTATGCTATTTATACCACAAAAATTAAAGTGACATGTTTTATTCAATCTTATTAATTTTGCTCATTTTTATGAGATGCAAAGAATGCGTCTACTCGTTGAAGATGCACGTCTTGAGTATGATGTCGACGACTCGGTAGGGATCCGCGTTGGCAGCTGGTCGATTGTCCTCCAGGTACCCGCGCTTGTCTAAAGACACTTGACGCGGGATGCGCACGCTACAGCTGCGGTTTGCGACTCCTGCAAATAAACACATATTTTCATAAGTCGAGGTTGGCAAACACTGCAATATCGAGACCGTTTGATAAATCTATCAATTCATACGCTTTTTGGTAACGTGTTTTCATTTATCTATTTATTTATTGTTGGTTCACGAACATTACTCATACAACTTAAGATAATAGTAACAAAATATTGTACTGTGTACAATTACTGTGTACAACTAAGGTATTATACTTAATACGATAACGCGTTAAATTAAATAAATGCGAATAACGTGGAATATTTATTTATATTATGTTGCGCGTAGACAAAGTTAAAAAAAATTCAAATTCATCTATACAAAGCAGAATAGGTACTAGCCATCCAAATCCAAGTCCCTACAGTAATTTACTCAGAAAAAAACATAAAACCGACTTCCTAAAAAAAGGAAAACTAAAAAACTATTTAAAATAAAAATATAAAAACCGCCTTCAAAAATATATGAAATAAAAACCTAAAAAAAAACGAACCCTAGAGTTGAAAGCGGTGCTAAAAAGGCTACACAAATCACAAAGGATATTATCATCCACTCATGTTTTCTTTCATGCATCATTTTTGCTTGCTTTAGCACCGCCTTCAACTCTAGGGTTCGTTTTTTTTTAGGTTTTTATTTCATATATTTTTTAAGGCGGTTTTTATATTTTTATTTTAAATAGTTTTTTAGTTTTCCTTTTTTTAGGAAGTCGGTTTTATGTTTTTTAAAACTTTTTTTTTATTTCACAGTTTTTTTTAGTATTTTTTTGCTTTAATGTACTCGGCGGAATCGCTCGGCCTTCGGCCTCGCGATTCCGCCTCGCTTTCCAATCCGATATTGACCCAATTAAAATAGGACCACGTCAGCTTCGATAGCTCAGTGGTGCAGACAGTCAACTGTCGCTATTGAATGTTAAGCAACGCTGGGTGCGGTCAGTACTTGGATGGGTGACCGCTGACCGTTGGAGGCTGACCGAGGTTCGGATTCCTCGTAAAACTGTAGGTCCCTTCCCTCCTAATCTTACTTGGTGGTAGAGTTTAACCTGACCGGGTTGGTACCACCGCACTGAATTAAACGTCGGTCGAAACGGCAGCACGATCAAAGGGGGAAGTACTGACATGGCACTTAGTTTACCCGGTGTTATGGGCTGACATCACGGACGTTGTAGGTGATGTTGCAGAACTTAGTAGAATGGACAGACATAAACGTGTTACGGAACCCTTCTTTTATTATAAAATAACCGTCGGAGGACCTTGGTTGAAAATTGTAAAATTTAGTAGAACGGATAGACATGCATTTGTTACGGAACCCTACATTCATTTTGAAATAAATGTTAAATTTAGTAGAACAGACAGACGTGCATTTGTTACGGAACCCTACATTCATTTTGCAGAACTTAGTAGAATGGACAGACATAAACGTGTTACCGAAGCCTACTTAACAGTTGCACTCCGGGAGTGCCGGCAGATCCCGTGCCACTCTAACTTAACCCTTAATGCAATGACTTAAGGTTTCATTTTAAAAATGACGCTGACGCGATGTCGCGAGTTATACATTTTTTACCCACCTAAAAAAGTGCCAAGCGCCGCTGAAGAAGTTTTCACTTCAAAAACCTCAGGATTATCCCCTTTCAAATAAAAAAAAAAAGAATTTTCAAAATCGGCCCACAATTGACGGAGTAATCGCGTAACAAACATCCAAAAAAAGAAAACATACCGTCGAATTGAGAATCTCTTAGGTCTAAAGTAAATTTCTCGTGAAGACAAATGCAACGAGCCCAAACACGATGGGTTCATCATGTGTAGTTTAGGAGTTCCTATGGCCACCTTCTGTCTCCATCATCAGACCAGCTCGATGGTACTCGGTACAGTAGGTACCGGTCAGGTACCATAATTAATTAAGCGCACCTGGCCGGTCGGAAAAGATAAAAAATTTCAAATTTAGAATATTCATGAAACAAGGGTCCGAATATGTATCACTAGTAAATATCGATTCATGTCAACAGGACAGAGAAAATTTCAAAATATTAGGTATTTAATACTTTTTAGTTCTTTTTTTTTTTTTTTTAAATCGGTTTAATATTTTTTAAAACGGTTTTTATTTCATTCTTTTTAGTAATATTACATAAAAAAGAATAATCGAAATCGAATAATCGAAATCGATTGAAGTGGTACAGAATTATTCGCCATATGTGTCAGACTGCAAATTGCTGAATAAGTCCACATCACAAAAGTTTTGCTGAAGGTAACCACACACCATACTAATTTATCAAACTGAAAATTGCCGAATACGACCACATCACAAGTTTTGCTGAAGGTAACCACACACCACAGTATTATGCTGATTTTTCGAAAACCACTCAACCAATTTCGATAAAATTGAAATGGGACCACTTCGGAAGTATGACCTAACTAACAAAAAAAGAATTTTCTAAATCGGCCCTCAATTGAGGGAGAAATCGCGTAACAAACATACAAAAAAAAAATAAAAAAATAAAAAAACATACAGACGAATTGAGAACCTCCTCCTTTTTTGGAAGTCGGTTAAAAAATTGCAAAGTGGGCACAACCATCAACGGCGTATGCCCTCAGGCATCTGCCCCTTAATACAATTTCAGGGTCGCTCACCCGGTGACGCCGCGTAAATAAAAAAAAAATCATCCAAATCTGTCCATCGATTAGGAGTCTACGATGCCACAGACAGACATAGGCGTCAAACTTATATCACCTCTCTTTTTGCGTTGGGGGTTTAAACAATACAGGAATGCAGATCCACCGCGACTTGATTAACTGATGCATGTGGCTAAGTCGAGTCGCCTTCAGAAGATCTAAGACAGTTTATAAGATATCTTCTATAATTCGATCAAGATCATCTGCAAACCTTCTGTCTGTAGGGCTCACAAGAGAAAATCGTCGGCGCCATGCAGCCGCCACCGTATAGGCCTGCTACAAGTACGCGCACCCCCTAATCAAACGAATAAGGGTTCCAGACACTTCAGCTAACATATCATCAATCACATCCCGCATTTATGGAGGCCGTCAAGGTTACTAGACTAACGCCGACAGCTGACTGAAAGCGCCGATATTCACAATGTCGAAAACTTTTTCATTGGGGGCAGAGGTGACCCATCGGCACGTAATAAATAATAGGTGCCATAATATCGGAAAGATCAAATTGTATCGATACGAAATCGGTTAAAAATATCAGTAACATTTTATGATTTACCCAATAAAACGTTTATGAAAGCAATTTTTGATGTCTGATCTTTTCTACGTCCGGGCGATTAGGGGATTGTGCGCTCATCCATGCGTGAATTGGAGGCCATTACATTAGGAAATAATTTGGTCAAGCGATTGAGGTTTACTTTTTAAAGAGACGTATATTCCACTGCTCCCTACAATTGGGCGATATAGCCCAAGAATCCTAAAACGAGCACTAATGCAACAATAATTTATGTGATAAGGGTAGGGTCCATTACGAAATCTCTTTTACCATTAGCATAATGTTATTCTGACTGCTTTCTAATAGATAGTTCATTTTATATAGACAATAGTCACGTTGTCCCCACGGTCTATCTAGTATTCTGTGAAAACGTGGCTTCTCTTTAAACAAAGTTGTGAGTTTATTGCGAAATTTAACACCGAAGCTAATAAAAGTAGAGCATAGTTCTCCGATGCTAGCGAGTTGTGGTTTCCAGTTTATTTACATACTTAAATTTGACGTTAAATTCCAAACGCTTTACGAAATCGCAAAATGTGGTTTCAAAATGCCGATAATTTAAAATATTGTTCCGAAAATTAATGAGATAGTTTGTGTAGAGCAGTAAATTTATCGAAGCGTAGACAGAATAGAGAGCAGGCACGAATTGTGTTGCAGAACTAACATAATTTATTTTGGAAGTTACTAAAATCCGTATAATCCCACTTTGTTACTCAGTTTCATATGGTTTGTATGCTTATGTATATCTTTAATTATACTTTTACGTTATTAAAGGTTAGTTATAATTAATATAATGCTTCGCGGCATATCGTGCCTAATTTGTATAAATTGGTGTTCAATAAAAATATACGTAGGTCGCTATATAAGTTTTGAGATGCTCGAAATTTAAAAGTGGGACGCATCAGTAATATGTCTGTGTTATATATTTTTAAATGGCAAATTTATTTGAAAATCGAACACAAAACGCCACATAGAGCAATTAAAAAAAAATTATGCATTTTGGGGTATTATTCTGTCACCATTTCCCACTTTTTCGTCTGCTACGGTGGAGCTTAAAACGTGAATATTTGCGTCCTATGATATATTACAACTTTAAATGTGGTTTACCTAAAGTTTTAAGCTTAGAACGTTTCAAATCAGCTTTAGGTGAGTCTGCTCCTTCTCGGCCAACAATTTTTAGATGGTTTAACCAATTTAAAAGGTGGAAAACTAGCCTTGAAGATGATGACAGAAGTAGACGCTCGCCAACAGCAGTCACTGCAGAAAATGTGTGGACTACTGAAACTTTGGTGCGAGAAGACCCACGAAATGCATACAGGGACATAGAGAACATCTTAGCCATCGGTTCGGTTAGTGTTCACACCATATTACATGAACATCTTGGAATGAGGAAGCTATGTTGTCATTGGATACCTCGTTTGCTCTCCAAAACGGAAAAAGAAACCCGTGTGGATTGGTGCCTTAAGATGCGTCTACTTTTTGAAAATGGGAGATCTAGATGTGTTTCTGAAATCATTACTGGGTACGAAACATGGATATTTGAATATGATCCGGAAAGCAAGAAGCGTTCGCCGGTATGGGTGTTTCCAGATGGCCAGTTGCCAAAAAATTGCAAAGACCGCGGAACATTGGCAAAAATATTATGTCCAGTTTTTTTTTCACGGAGTGGGTATCTTTAAACATTAATGATAGATAATTGTAGGTCAGTTATCTCAGAATGCTACACTACAGTCGCATTGCCAAAAGTTATCAAAGCTGTGCAGGAGAGACGACTAAAGACCGGGGTCCGGGGAATAATGCTGCGCCACGACAACGCGTCTTCACACTCTTCCCTCAGAACAAAGACGTTTATTCAAGAATCTGGTATCGTAACCCTACCTCACCCACTTTACAGCCACAACTTAGCTCCTTATGATTTGTTTTTTTTCCCACCATAAAGGATAAGATACATTTAAAGTTTTTTTCTAATGCCGAAGAAGCGGTGGCTGCCTACGAATCAGCCATTTCTGACCAGTCGGAGGAAGACTTAAATAAATATTTCCAGGACTGGTTTAGGCGGATGGAAATTTGTATATATATTGATAAAGAGTATGTAAAAAAAAATATAACATAAATTGTAAGTATATATTGTTTACTTTTTGCATGTCTCAAAACTTATATAGTGACCATACATACATAGATCTTTCAAAGTGCTCGAAAATGGGCTTACTAAGAAATACTTTGAAATGCGAGTTCAACAGTGAATAATTTACAAATAATTAGCAAATTTTCTTGCCTTTGTTTCGATATCCGTGTAATTTCGAATAATTTGACTTTACTTGGTGCCCCTATGACAGTCGATGCAGAGCTGGAGGTTTTAAATTAAAAACAGGCTGAGTTAGAAAATATTATTTACTCTAGATTCGGCTACCTCTTGCTTACAAATTGTTTTTGTATACTGAAATTTACTTACTAGAGCCATCGAGACGAGATAAAGAATGTAAACTAACTCTCAGTGGTTCATAATTTGCGAAAATTTTTAAGCGGCTGCTAATTAAAATTGTTCGCACCTACCTCGATGCTTCGAGTAGGTACATTCGTTGGCTGTGGAGAGGGCACGCGCGCGCACACTTAAGGCCCCATATAACGGCACACGACATAACGACATAGACGGAGTAGGATGAATTGCACGGAAATTTGTAGCGTAAGCGAAAATTCGATTTCTATTTTTCTATTGCAAAACTAGATATATAATCAAGGAATCAAATCTATTCTTTCTAAAACCTTACTTTGGTTACGTTATATGTTTTTATATACATTATACGTTTTTATATGCATTCAACACGAAAAAACTTAACCACATACTTACATCAAAGTGAAACATATTACCGTCGTTTACGTACCTAGTCATCCTTGGCAACCATCTGAATGTGATTTTACAATTTCATTTTTGAATACAGCGAACTAGTGACAATTTCAGACTTTTTGCTTTATATTCGTCCAATAACCTACCTCCACACCATTTTAAATTCCTACTTCCTAGGTCACCTGGAAGTAGCCTAAACTTTTGATGAGTGATTCCAGTCAGTCAGTCAGTGATGAAAATAGTGATGTTCGGACGTCATTATCTCGTGAATGGTTAGAGGGTTTTTATTAAAATTTCAGATTTGCTAATTAGAAGTATGTCAGACAGCATGTATGCGTCCACCGCTGGAGATAAACCTCTCCAATTTTCTTTCAGGACTCTCGGCTTTCAGCGGTACGGAACCTCTGCTTTCCGCCGACGTATTTGATGTTTGTCCCACCTGTCGGGTGGTCTTCTCACACTCCGTTCTATAAGTTTACAAACGTAAATCTCCGATTGTAAAACTTTAAAAAAGAAAAAATATCTGTTCTTTTCAGTTAAATGCTCATTTTATTCACGCCAAAGAAACGCCTGTGAAAGTTAAAATTTTATACACTGGCGTACTCCCGGCGAGACCGAGCAAATGAGAATGTTTAGCGTATTACCGTCTTCGGTACACGAAAATTCACTTATGTGTAGCATTATTTGTGATGACACTCACGCACACAAATTTTCCGAGCCACGAACCTCATTTTCTTATCACCCGGTTACACTGACATTGAAATATGTTTGTCTTTACTGTGGGAGAGACGAAACACTCAACAAATGTACAAGTGCTGCCTGCCAGTAATGCCAATAGCGTGCGCTCTATTCCAAGTCGAACAAAGTTGGATGAGCACGAACGCTCTCGTGCTGCGGTTGTCACTGGTAATCGAATCGAGGTATTTATTTGCGCTAAGCTGGTTGATCACGCAAGCCACTTTTGAACTAAAAAATAATAAGTGCGTCTTCCATATATACCTATAAGTTACGTATGTATTTAGATGTAGGTACATAGGCCATTTTGATTTGTCCTTTTAATCTTGAATGAAGCATGAAGTTTTCATTATTGATCCAATGTTAGTGCTTTATATTTCGCATATACATTATACGCATGCCTTTGTACTTCGTTACCTACGTAAATACTGATCCGTGCTGATTTGAAATTCTAACTATGTAGGGTTCTCGAACCCCAGTAAATTTCCTCTGAGGAATGTTTGTTTGATCCCCGCAAGGTTCGACGGTGGCGGCGTGCCGTGACATCGAATACATTAATTGCGTGAAGTCAACTTACCTAAGCCATGAATATTGAAGTGACGTGGGATGCGTAGGGCAAACATTAAAACCCAAAAAACGTATTTACACTTTTAAGCGTATAATTAATAGACAACAATTAAATCTACGATACAACTAAATCGGTTGATAAAATAGCTGTAAAATTCTTAATTTTTTTAAATAAAAAAAAAACTATGTGTTCATCAAGTCCTGTAATTTTTTGTGTCAAATGGGTAGACTCACCGCACCGCCATTCGCTGATTCGTTGCAGGAGGTACGCCTAGGCCCGGCAGTCACCCGAGGATTTGCAGAGCCATGATTTGCATTTCGTCAAATCGTGCGCAAGTATTTTTCCCTCTCTATAGAGGGTAACTATGGTATCTATGGCGAAAGGTATGAAAATATAATAAGTTAGGATATCCGTCAATGTTTGATATTCGTCAATGACTTATATTTGTCAATGACTGATATTTGGAGTGCTTGGTGCGGGCGGCTGTCTCAGAAGCTGAACCGGCTTTTCTGGCAGTCGACACGACGTGCGAGGGGGAGAGCGTGGTGTCCCAGACGAGTGCCTTGCCTTACCTTGTGACCACGGAATCAAGCTCATCCCGTCTGGGCGCTTACCGTTATTCCTGCTGAGACAGGGCTCGAAGATTGACTGCACATAGCCGCCCCAAATGACCGAAGTAGAATCTCATTCAGAATGTCGTTCCGAGAGTGCCGAAATGACATAAGAAGAAGTTGCTCTCTGTGTTAATGCGCAATGGTGGAGAAGTGTGTCAGGATCGTGGCATGTGGAGATCCGTTGTCTCTGCCTGCCCCACCAGGAAACAGGCGTGAAGCTATGTATGTATGTATGTATGCGGCAAGAATACGTACCGGCCGTGAAGTCCTTGTAATGGCAGGTGTGGTCGCCACCAGTAAGTCGTAACTCGTTATCTGCGCCTCCGTGAGCGTCATACTCAGCCATGTGAATCGCGTGGCGACGCGACATCGTGTCGATAGCTTTCTCGATTACTCTGCACATAGAAGCACCTACACAGTGAGTATTTTGTGATTTGTCTGTTCTGAGTTCCACGCTCTGTTCTAGGCACTGTACGTACATGCCATGTCATTGAGTAGTTTCTCACGAGCATTGTCAGTATTTGGTTTTAAGATTGTCCAGTAAATTGACTATTGATGTGAAAGTAGTTGGCCAGTTTTACCTGGCTACCTGCCTATTCTCTATTAGCGGTTATCGCAAAAATAGCGATGGTCGCAGCTCTGTTTCACTAATTCGTTGAGAAGCTCGTTGGAGCAAGTGAGACGGATCATGAGACATTGCTAGTAGTGATGAATTGCTAATAGAGGAGAACTCCAGGAGAAGAATGTTTTTGTAGCTACACCTACACTACACCCATCTAGCAGCTAATCAGTTTGGCTGTGACCAAAATTTATATATCACATTCGTGATAGAAGTAAAGTGAAGTGAAGACACTTGTGATATAGTATTCTGAGCAGCTGATTCAAAACGCAAAATATTGAGGATATGGTCCAACCAAAGAGGAACGCCGTCCAAAGTCCTGACTTACAGTATGCCGTCCTCCTCCCTCATGTCCTTGGTGGAGAAGCAGACGGAGGCGGCGCAGCCGGGCCAGCCCCGCACCGGCTGGGGGTCGAGGGAGGCCAACACACCGTACTCCTCTGCCAAGCGCGCCAGGATGTAGCGCGCCATCCACAGGTCATCTGCGGACTTCACACCGGCGCTCGGACCGATCTGCGTGTGACACAACACACTACTGTGATGAATGAGGAGAGAAGAGAAAGAATATTAAAACAAATTTTGTATTAAGGCGAAACCAAGTACTAAAATGTATATATAGTCCCATAGTATAGTATACTAGCTTTTGCAGCGGCTTCGCTTCGCGTGACTTTTTGCTCACAGCTTAGGCCGCCGATTACGTAACGTGATGCTATATAGTCTAAAATCATCTGAAAAAACCAGTGACAGAATGAAACAGTGAAAACCGTATGTAAATCGATAAACTGGTTCTCGAATTATAAGGATTCATAAATATTGACGTTACACGGCCGGCCGTAGAAAGCGAGGTAGAAAGTTTAATTTATTTATTAGTATACATTTGAACCTCGATTTGAAACATACAAGTATGTATGTACACGTTAGAACATTATAATATCGGATGGCACGATTATAAAATGACATTAACCCCCGCCGCGCCGTTTTACATCCTTGTTTCATTTTACATCCTTGTTTCATTTGTTTCACCTTAAGCTACTTTTTCATTCCAATGCGTTTATTTTTTCCTTTCTCTCTGTATTTTATATCACCTCATCATCATTTGTGCGTACCTACACGTAAAAGGGGCTGACTGAAAATAAGCGCTATGGCCGGCGCCGCCGCCCGCCACCGGCCCCGCTCCGCACGGCGCGGCGGTGACTTCGCGGTGGCGCGGCTCGGTAGTGGGCTTGCCCCTGACGCAGCAATTAACTGAGTAGCAACCATTTACATAATATGTATTATGTAAGTATGACGTCAACATTTTTTTTACTCTGATTTAATTTTCAGTTTTAGTTTCGTTACCTAAATTGTATGAATCGGGCATCGAGAATTAATGTTAAATAATACATAATTATGTGTATGATGGAGGAGGTGTCAGAGGCGTCATGGTCATATACAAGTTACCGATGCAAGTTACAACGAATCTCCACATGCACGCATTGCACGGGAAGATTGAATCTCTCAACTCTGAAACAGTGACGCTGTAAGTGGTTTTGTTCTGCAGACTTTGACATGCTCGCTCAATTCCATGTAGAAAAATATCATCTGAATGTATGTATTATATTTACATATTTTTGGTATTTTGTGATTTACATATTATATGTATCATCACGCTGCATCCCGACAATCGGGGTAAGCAGCGTAATCGGTATTGTGCTGGAAGAACTATGATTTATTCTAGTATAACATCGCCCGGAAAGTATTATAACCAAAAATAGTTAAATTACAAATTAAATAAACCCCGATCCTTAAAAAGTCAAAAATAATTTCCGTTTACTGACTTAAAAGAGTCGGGGGACCGGTAAGTACTCGTAAATATCCGCGCAGCTCTGAGTTTTTATATTTTAATTACTTAGTGGTCCCCCGACTCCTTGTAAACGGAAATAATTTTTGACTTTTTAAATGTCGGGGGCCTTTTAAATTTGCAATTTCACTTTTATTTCAAGCTTTAAAAAAACCGCATCCAAATCGGTCCATCCGTGTTTGGAAGCTACAATGCCACAGACAGATACACACATACACAGATACACACACCCTCACAGACACCTCACACACGTTAAACTTATAACACCCCTCTTTTTGCGTCGGGGATTAATAACCAAACAACTTAGCAGCAAATAGGAGACGAAGACGTGAGCTACCTGAAAGTTTTTGTGAAAGGACTTCAGAATGTTTTACTGATCTGAGGGAAGGGCCGTGCCAAGGTGCCAACGCCTGCCGCCCTTTAGCAGGGCATCTTGTCCTCGTCCCTTCGTCACAACGACACGAAATGTACGGGGAGAGACCGTAGGACTAAATTATTAAAGTCTACGAAGACGCACTAGAAAAAAAAAAATAACACCAGACAAATGACTCGGGTGGTGTTCGTATTATAATTAGCTCTCTCTCTCTTTTCCTGACCGGGTTTTTGCGAAAGCTATCTCTAATTGTCTGCCACCACCACGGCAGACCTTTCTCTGACTTACTGCTGCGATAAAATAAAATGAAATTAGTTTTTGTCGGTGGTTTTTCTCGCGATACTTGGTACAAGGTTTTATTTCAAGTTATACGAGTAATAACTACGTATGTAGAAACAGAATAACATAATGACTAATAGGGAAATCGGAATAAAAATTATTATTCCTAGAAGTTTTTAGTGTTGGTGAAAATTTTCGTCGTCAGAAGATATTAGAAGTAATGTAGAAATTAATACGGAAATAAAAATAAACGGAATACATTTTTCTTTTGTAATACTGGTGCATAGCTGGAACACTTGGACATGTCATTTATTTGTAAGCAAGCAATCACTAATGAATGAGACTTGCACAATAACTTTTGGCACCACTACATGCTACACACTGACTGACTGACATGCTTGCTTAGTGCTAGCATACAAATACTTACAAATAAAAAAATACAAAATAAAACTAGCATGTTTAGTACTCGCGGTCTATTTGGCCGTCGGCGTCGTGGTTTCGGACTGACGCGTGCATGCATAGTCTATCATCAGGACAGTGTTTTGTCAACGTGGCGGCGGTGTCGCCAAACCCGCATATCCGACCGCAGCCAGGTACTCACCCTGATTATGACGACAATGACGATGATTATGACGACTATGACGATGGTTATGACGACTATGACGATGGTTATGACGACTATGAGACTATGAGACACGTCCCGTAGACCAAAAAGATCGCGACTACTATCCACGGTAAGGTACATAAATGTTTTCAGTAATGAATGGTACACTTCAAGTGTTCTCTAGAATAGACGTTTCAACAGACGTCATAGATAAATTGAGCTATCCAAATATGTTTTCGTACAACATTCTTGACGTAAGTTTTCTGTGAAATCACATATAAATAAAAATGGAACGCAAAGATGCAGAAATTCGTTTTTGAAATGCCAGAAACGGTTTCTCTACTTTGAAAGCCAATAAAAATTCTTGCTGGAATATGTACGGCTGCGTATGCCGTCGCCTTTCAACTCCGAAGAGCGATCGGTATACTTGGTATTCTTAGGTATAGAGATAGCAAGAATAGTGCAAACTCGTGCGTACTAAAAGTGGCTCTATACCTGCCTGAACCTGAACAACATACGTATTGGCAACGTTTTATTTTGAGATAACCAATGTAATTCCCTCTGTTAGTTGTTATAAACATTCATAGTTAAATGCTCTTGAATATATGGAGGAAATGTAAGTTTTTAAATGGTAAAAAGAAACGTATATGCTGTACACGGTTATCATAACGGCGATTTTGTCGATTATGGATGAAAATACATAAAGGATTTTATTTATGTCAATATTATGTATATGTAAGTACACACGTTTCCAGATTCCTCTTCACAATTTATCGGAAAGACCCAGCCGTCGTAAATAAATCACTGAACGCTGTGTACACGCTAGACGTGTCGGCATCTCAGGCTAAAGCCTATAAAAGAAAAGGGCAAAAGTTTGGCCGATAAAACGCAGGCGTGTTATCCCATCTTCGGTTTCAAGCACTGAAGGACGTTGGGCCAAAATGGCATCACACTTTACTCTTCCCTGTATAGTTTTGTCAATAATGATGACTATGCATAAGTTTGCGCGCACGTCGAAAACATATTCGTACAATGCTTAATGTTTAGAGCTCCAAACTGTCATGTGAGACCGTCCACATACGGCAATATAGAATTTAAAGTTTATATTGAAATACCATTTTCAATTTGTTTTACATTGCGAGTGATTTCAGACCTACAGGAATCCCTTCACCATATTGGCCACCATATTGCCTTGAATTATTTCTATTCGAAAAACTAATTTGCTTTCACGAGTTTCAAAAAATGTGAACTCCTCTAGCGTGAAAGACGAGCACATTATAACTAGGTTTCCCCTCCTTGTACCCTTCGTTCAATTTTTTTTATCATTCCATACGTCGCATGTGTAAGGAAAAATTCGAGGTACGACACTCGGCGAATTTTTCCACATTATACCTCCGGAAATCTAATAAAGTATATGTTCTTGGAAATATTCACGACTTTGATTGTGATGCAAATTATAGAGATGCCAAAGGCTACAAATTACTTCTCACGCTCGTCTTCGTAGCGGGCGGGGGTGGAGGAGGCGGGAGGTGATGCGAGTCTTCAATCAAAAGCTCTATTTGGAAAATCGCAAAAATATCGTCACCGCACTCAGTACAGTACTATTCGTTTACACTGCTTTCGCACGTACTCACGCTCACACCACAGTATTCTGATCTGGTAACCAGTGATTATTCTGCTTCGTACTGCTGCTGCTGCCTCTATTATTCCGATGCACTCAGCCTGATAATATTCATAATACTCATAAAAACAATGCGTTAACGATACGGAGTCGGAGCATGCGCTTTGACCCCTCCGACACAGCCACCCATACCGGACTTTCTCCATGAAAATATGTGATCGTCTAGCCTGATAACACCACTGCGCCGGCGCCAGTCCCGGGTTCATTCCGAAGATCTTCACTCCCGCGTACAAGCAGCACCTGCAAACAAATTAGTTGTGATTGTATAAGTTATTTCATGATAAAAAGTTCTAACATATAAAATTGCTTCTGGCAACAGATATTATTCAAAACGAAAAAAGCGACGGCTTACTACACATCACATTTGTGAACTAGGTGCCATGTGAGTGCTTTCCCTTGGTAGTGCCGACTAAACACTGGACTGGACGAAAAATACAATGTATTACAAAGCCGCTTCGAGTTACTTTTCATTCAGTGCATTTCACCCAGGTTTACCTACCCTTTGGTAACGGGTTAAAACCTAAGTACCACCTAGTAATGTAAGGAGGGAAAGGGCCTACAGTTTTACGTGGAACCCGAACCATGACCACGGACGAAGGATCGAAGGTCACACATTCAAGTTCTGACTGGGTGTGCTTAACTTCAAGCTCGGACTTTGATCCATCGCGTCACCGAACTACGAGGCTGACAAAGTATTGAATACGCTTTCATTTTTGTTTTGTCATTTTCCCCACTCGATATTAAGTTTGGTTGGAAATAGGTGATTACGTGATAAATTGGTAAGTTTATTACATAAACGACTAAATAATTTAAACCTAAATTAATAACTAACTATAAATTAAAAACTAAACTGTCTAAGCCTAAATCAAAACTTATAAATATACAACCTACATATATACCGAATTATATAACCTTAAACCTTATTATATCCTTTAGAAAACTATTTAAACGGAAAAAAGGCTTCCATAACTTCTTTTTGGTTTGTTTTTCGCTTAGTATTGAATGCTCGATTGAATGTTCCCACAATATTAATTTCAAAGTGCAAATTATACATCCAAAACTGTACTTTGAGTGAATCTACCTGTCACCTCTCCCCCTGTCAAACCCGTACGGGCGTTAAATCAAAGGCAGATAACTTATTTACAAGAGAGACCGAGTTAACTATTTAAACGGAAAAAAGGCTTCCATAACTTCTTTTTGGTTTGTTTTTCGCTTAGTATTGAATGCTCGATTGAATGTTCCCACAATATTAATTTCAAAGTGCAAATTATACATCCAAAACTGTACTTTGAGTGAATCTACCTGTCACCTCTCCCCCTGTTAAACCCGTACGGGCGTTAAATCAAAGGCAGAGAACTTATTTACAAGAGAGACCGAGTTAGTAAGCAATGAACAAAAAAACAAACTCGTTCAAGTCTCCCGGACAAAGACGAGTCCCGCGGGTAATGTAGGCCGCCCCACTCGTCTACTAACTTCTATAACATTTCGGCAAACAACCTCTGCTCCAGTAAACTCAGTTCAAAAGTTAACAATTTAACTTTCTCATTCAATTCATTAGCTTTTTGTTAAGTTTAATTAGCCCTCAGCTGTGTCCTGTCCCGTCCTGTCTTAGAATTTGAACCACCAAAATTATCTGCTGGAAGGCGGTTCATTTTGACGGTGTAAGCTTTCTTCTTATGTCAACATACGAACAGGCAGTCGAGTTGCTTCCCTTCATTGATGAGCTGCGTATACGTGGGCTGTTCCGAAAATTGTTAGCCACAGAATAAATACAATTTTATTTTTCCTGAAACTATTTTGATTTGACGGCTAATTTAAGTACAAATCTCCTTGATGAAAATTATTGGCCACCTATGTGTAGTTCTTTTTTTAAATATTTTTAACGGTTATCCGTCACTCATATTTTATTTGCAACAATGGACGTCTCGCGAGAAGCTTTTCGTGTTATGATTTTCTATGCTTGTAAACTAGGGTTAACCTTCAAGGAATGTCACGAAAATTTGCAAGCTGCTTTTGGGCCGTCTGCTCCTGCGTTACCAACAGTTACTTATTGGTTTCGTGAATTTAAAAGTGGTCGAGAGAACCTAAACGATGACCCCAGACCCGGCCGACCATCAACTGCTGTCACTCATGAAAACGTCATCAGGGTAGAGTGGCTATTGCGGGAGAATAGACACATTACACATCGGGAGATTCAAGCTGAACTGAAGATTGGTATTGCGAAGTTTGTCTGCCTCAAGCTTTCGGGGAGTTGAATAGCGAGCGCCCAAGGAGCGGCGTCCGTGGCATGCTTTTTCACCAAGATAACGCGCCCGCTCACACACCGGTAGAAACATGGACTATTTGACAACTTCGGGGGTGCAAAGGTTATCCCATCCTCCGTACAGCCCAGATTTAGCTCCATGCGATTATTTTTTATTTCCCACGGTAAAAAAAATGCTTCGCGGGCGAAAATTCAACACTGCAGACGAGGCCGTCGAAGAATTTCGGCGGTTATTTTTCGACCTCCCGCAAGATACGTTTTTTTAATGTTTTGAAACCTGGTTCACCCGAATGCATAAGTGCATAGGGATTGGAGGGAAATATTTTGAAAAGCTGTAAATATTTTTTTTTTCATATTCTAACTATTTTTCATTTCACTAACAATTTTCGGAACAGCCTATGTATAATAATATGTGGGTGCGTAGTAAAGTATGTAGGTATCGAGTGAAATTTATTATTATTTGTTAATTTAATTTCATTATATAAATTGAGTTTAACATTATTATGATGGTGTAGGTACTATTGTGTGTTATAATTGTATTTTATTGAAGTATTGAAAAACACAAACAATTCCACTTTTTTTATGGAAACTGACACAGTTGGCTACACCACCTACAACATACAACATCCATGATGTCAGCCCATAACACCGGGTGAACTAAGTGCCATGTGAGTGCTTCCCTTCATTTCATGTCGGCTACACTGAACTGGACGGAAAACACGAACTATTTACATTTATTTGAGTTTGTTGTTATGCAATATTAACAAAATAGAATAATGAATGATACTTGTAGAAGGCCTCCATGAGATCCCTAGCGACGACCCTGTTGGCGCCGACTCCGCAGTAGTAGGGGCCGGGCGGAGCCGGGAAGCCCCCGGTCGGCCAGCCCAGCGGCTGTCCCTCGCCGCTCGTCAGCATCAGCTCTTGCTGGAACCCGAACCAAGGCTCCTCCAGCACCGCCTTCTCGTTATTTGTCACGCAACATTTTCGGAAGTTGGATTCTGCCGAAGTAACGAAAGAAGCGAGACTAAATTAAAGAAAATGAAAAAAATAATGAAATTAATGTATTTTATGAACTTAACTTGGAGATTTTACTGTAGCGGCTGCGAAATTTCGCCACGATTCGAACGAGGCTGGAGATTAATTACTACAGACTACGCGAATACATCGCAAAGAACGTCCCTGTATTACTTGGCCGGCATCAAGCTTTTCCTGATAAACCGCGCTCCTAACATCCCCACGCCATCGACTCTCCGCGCATGAGACACCTTCATATGCGGAAGGGATGATCGATTCGGAGAGGTTTTAGACCTACGTGTACTTGAGGGAAACTTTCTGCATTCTTTGTGTAAAGGGAGATCAATTGGCCCTATATTACTTGGTACGGTTGATGTTTCCCGGGGAGTGTCGGTCGGCGTCCCGAGGGAAAAGTCGAAGATCCATCTCTTTGATTCGTAGTCTTGAATCAGAGTAAGGTATTTTAGTTTAGACATAAGTACTGCTTGATAATAGGTTAATTAAATTTATGATAGGTTAGGTGTCGGACGTTCGAGCCGAACTTCCACACATTATCTGACGGCGAATGAATTGTTTAAATCCAAGATTTGATTCCAACATTCAAAACACACAAAAGCACTGAGTAATCAGAAAATGAATAAATATTAAATAATGTAAACCTTCGAATCGGCAAGGTAACATTATTGACCCTTGCATGTACCTCGAACGTCACATCCTGTGTTAAAATATACTGCGATATCGTGATGATATTATGTGATGTCTACAAAACAACACACGTGAACGTCGCATGTAAGTCGGCTAAGAGAAGTAAAAGGATAAAGAGAAAGTTAAAGATGAATGTGTGAGTAGATACCTGTGGGCTGGTAGTTGTGCAGATACGTGTCGCAGAGAGCCAGCAGGTGGCTGCCGCGTCGGAAGGGGTCGTGGTACAACACTTGCGGGTAGAGGAAGGTGTCGGAATTATCGACGGTCGCCTGCTGCGTGCTGCTGCCGTCGAACGACCAGATCG
The DNA here is from genome assembly GCA_946902875.1 of Nematopogon swammerdamellus. Classification (NCBI taxonomy): domain Eukaryota; kingdom Metazoa; phylum Arthropoda; class Insecta; order Lepidoptera; family Adelidae; genus Nematopogon; species Nematopogon swammerdamellus. Next base: position 12,350,286 of record OX336340.1, on the reverse strand, counting down.
GCAGATCTTATGGAATATCACTTCAGTTATCCGTTGACCGACATATCCTTGGATTTAACCTACTATGGTATATTGACTACGTTCGTGCATAGCACGAAAGCACTTGGTATGGGAAGAGGGTAACCAGCATTCTTCAGTACCTCGGTCATCCGCATCGTATGTAGACAGGCACGTGCGGCCCTGAACACACATATTATGTAGCGTACGCTACCACCAATCTTATTTAAATTATCGTAGGATGTTCTGTTCACAATACCCAACATTTATTTAAATGATAAACCCGCCATTGTACCTCATATTACAGCATGGTCAGATGTGTTTTCTTTGTGAAATTTCTTTGTGGAGCATTATAATTTGCTATTTAACTTTTGCAAGTTTTGCTTCAATTTTAAAAGCATTTCTTATTACTTCTAGTGATATAGGAAATATTTGAATACATAATAACGGGCTACTTAAAAACTCATGTATGTAGTTTATATAGATAGATAAGTCATTAATTGTGTAAAATTTGTGCCGGAGGAACATTTTATTAGGGATAGAAAATAAAGTATAATATGTTATTTTAAATCAATCAGCTTTACTCACGGTTTCACTCCGAGCTATGTGGCTCGACGTTTCGGGCCAAGCGTATGGCCCATCTTCATGGAGCACTCTGCCTTGTGCGGCGGTTGGCAGAGAACTGTCACATCTTCGTCCGTCGTTGACGAAGATTGTAGCCGTGGCCAGTGCGGGTAGTTTCCGTAGACGAGGGTTCAGGTGCGTTCCGGATCTCGGCGGAGAGACAGAAGGCGCTGACGGTGTCCACTTCCGGCTGGTCGTGTCCGTCGTGTCTTCTTCTCTTGAGCAGCGCTATGACTGGGTTCCACATCGGCGACAACTTGAAGGCGTCCGCCCGGTTGAAGTTGTCGTGCTTCTTGATTTCGATGGACTCTCGGACGAGACGTGGGACGTGTCGTGTTTCGGTCGCAAGAATTTTGACCTGATCGAACCTAATCCAGTGGTTCGTTCCGGAGTCCATGTGAACGCACACTGCCGATTTGTTGGAGTCCAGTTGTCTCGCCGCTCGTATGTGCTCCGAGACCCGCGTCGCTACGCTCCTCTTCGTCTGCCCGATGTATGACTTTCCACAGCTACATGGGATTTGGTACACGCCGGCAGACTGGAGAGGCAAATTATCCTTTACCGAACGTAGCATCTGGGATACTTTTTTGTAGGGAGTAAACACAGTGCCAATGCTGAGTTTCTTCAGTCTCCTCCCTATTTTATCCGTCAGTCCACGGACGTACGGTAAAAATGCTCTCTGTCTGTCGGCGTGTACCAAATCCCATGTAGCTGTGGAAAGTCATACATCGGGCAGACGAAGAGGAGCGTAGCGACGCGGGTCTCGGAGCACATACGAGCGGCGAGACAACTGGACTCCAACAAATCGGCAGTGTGCGATCACATGGACTCCGGAACGAACCACTGGATTAGGTTCGATCAGGTCAAAATTCCTGCGACCGAAACACGACACGTCCCACGTCTCGTCCGAGAGTCCATCGAAATCAAGAAGCACGACAACTTCAACCGGGAGGACGCCTTCAAGTTGTCGCCGATGTGGAACCCAGTCATAGCGCCGCTCAAGAGAAGAAGACACGACGGACACGACTAGCCGGAAGTGGACACCGTCAGCGCCTTCTGTCTCTCCGCCGAGATCCGGAACGCACCTGAACCCTCGTCTACGGAAACTACCCGCACTGGCCACGGCTACAATCTTCGTCAACGACGGACGAAGATGTGACAGTTCTCTGCCAACCGTCGCACAAGGCAGAGTGCTCCATGAAGATGGGCCATACCCTTGGCCCGAATCGTCGAGCCACATAGCTCGAAGTGAAACCGTGAGTAAAGCTGATTGATTTAAAATAATGTCTAACAACCACGGTAATTTAAAAACCCATAAAAGTATAATATGGTTTGTGGTCAAGTTAATTTTTAACGTTGACATAAATTATTGTCCTTTTCACGGTATAAACATATATGTATAAGAATAGAGACATCCGATACCTGTGTTGTTCGCCGGTACGAAGTCGAGTGTTCTATCTTTGGACCTCAGGGTGACTCCTGAGCCGTCGACCCATACGTAGGTGACGAGTATCTGCTCGCAGGGGACAGTCAGGTCATCGTATTTTCTCGTTGCAGACTTGTTGAGCAGCAAGGGAGTTGTGCAGAGCATGGTCAGTCCTTGGTACACATATTATGAAACATTGTTTTACAAACGTGGACATAGGTTGACAGCACATACACGGGTTGACAGCATGGATTAGTTTTCTTGAGTAAGAACCTGCATAGTTTGCCAGGTTTGTTACATTTGACCAGGTTAGAGCTAGAAACATTATTTTAATCAATAATTTACCTTTTATGTTTTCTCTGAAGCTCATTATAAAGAGCTCTCTAGTGCTTAGAGATAAATTAAATTCACATAAATTTTTCAAATAACCGGTTGCTGAATGTAAATTATTATGTCAAAGTGATGTCAAATAACATTATTTTGTGCGTAGATGTCAAACGATGAACATTCAAATCTGTGATTGGAATTATATTTATTTTATATAGGTATAGACCGTTCAAAGTTATTTTTTTTTTTTTATTTTTTTTTTTTTGGCGATCACGCTTTTAGTCTAGCGTATTTAAGCCAGAGTCACGTCTTTAGGTCAATAGTAGTTGCATCAACAAGTTAAAAAAAAAACATACAACAATATAGTTATCAGCAGAAACTTAACGCGCGCGCATACTTACGAACCAAGCTAACAATGAGTAGCTTGCGTGCATGAAAATAATAAAATAACTTATAACTAAACACAATATTACTTTAAAACTAAGAAAAAATTATATACAATATTAATCATCATTCCCATTTATAATTTTATATTGTTATTGGCAATAAATTTAGCTAATAATTTCAAAATTTTAACATTATTAATCAACAGTAAGCAATTAATGCTAGTGGGAAGGGGAACCTTAAGAATTGGTAAAGAAGAGTACAGAGGCGGAGAATTATGATATAAGGGACAAGAAAAAAAAATATGATTAAGATCTCCCTCTTCCAGACCACATTCGCAAATGGAAGAGTCGAGGATGCGGAGCCTGGCCAGGTGAACTGGAGTACAACAGTGACCGAGCCTAAGTCTGCAGATTACAGAAGTGGCAACTTTCGAGACGTTTAGCTTATAGAACCATGGTCGGGCTGGAATATTTGTCTGAAACTGTGCATAATGAGAGCCTTTGTGTTTACTGGATGATTTCCAGACATTAGTCCAAGATTGAGATAAAAATGATTGAGATAGTGAAACCAGATCATGTGAATAATTGACATAGGGAAATTTATCCCCTCGCACCACAGCCTCCTTAGCAAGGGCATCAGCACGCTCATTGCCTGCGATGCCACAGTGAGACGGAATCCAAGCCAGGGTGATTTGTTTTTTATTAAGACAGTTGAAAATTAAATTCTTTATATTGAAAATTATGGGATTATGTAATTTGGAGTAAAAAGGGTTTTGCACTAGGGCCTGCAGAGCACTAAGTGAATCTGTAAATATGATAACTTTGTCTAATTTTTGAAACAAATGCACAAATTTGACTGCTTCCAGTAGAGCTATGCACTCTCCAGTATAGACTGTAGTCTCCGGAGGACATTTAATTATTTATTTTACCTCTAGCCATCAAGCTGGCTAACCTGAGCTCTGTGTTGCCATAATTAGTTCGTACTATTTTCCTGTACGAAATATTTGAATATATTTTTAGAATACAACAGAATAGAAACTCTTTATTGCACACGAATTGAAAGAACAGTACACGACAAGAAACAAGAAATGCAGGAGTGCGCAAAGGTGGACTTACCACTACAAGTACAACAGGTACTTATATACATAATTTCCACTACAACGGATAAAATATTAATAGCAAGTAACCCTTTTTAGGACCGTAGTACTAGTGACAGCAAGTGGTGCCAACTTAGCAGAAGATACAATGACGTGTGTCAGAGGTAAAATAACTGTGAACGATCTGTAAGTCATTTATAACTCGGGTCGTCGTTGGCTTAAATATATCATTAATCTGTGGGCTAAAACCACAGAGCACCGATCTGCGGCCGTGTTCTTTTATCCAAGGCTGAATGTTTCCAGACCGTAAGCATTTTGCTTTGTAACAATCGCCTCGGACAGAGCAAATATATTTCAACGTACCTGCAACTTTTTATAATTTTTTTTTTCAAATACATTTATTTCATATATTATAATATTATGACGTTATATAAGACCTTATCAAACATATTGTATTGTATATAGTATTTATTGTACCCAAATAAAATATGGGCAAAATATATTCTCGACATATTTGTATTTTCATATGGGGTGCTTGATCTTAATTATTAACTATTAATAAAATCATAGTTGAGGACGTCTGACTTTGCTTACGCTTCAAATTTAGTTGCCTCCTGGGGATATATATAAATATATCCGGGAATGAAACAAAACGTTACAGGTTTCAAGTAGATCGCTGTTTAGGAGTTACGACTACGACTGTGACAGACAGATATAATGACGGGCCGACGGACAGACACCTGTACGATTTTATAAGGGTCCCTGCCAGCATCGCAGGCCACGGAACCCTAAAAATAGGTTTGCCATATTTGCACCAAGTAATGATGGTCAGACTCTATTACAGTCACCAGATTGCACCTACTAAACATAAAAAGAGGGGCAGGTGCGATTACACTCGCGCCCTGCTGAGGATTACGTCCCAGTATATCTCTGTCTCCACTTATAATAAAATATTAATGATTTTGGAGCTTTTCCGTCATTCGTGCCATGAGACCTTCAATCGTGTGAAAAACTCAGTTCAACGGGAAATCCCTGTCGGTTGTGAATGTGATGAGGGGTCCGATCAATATATGTGGTTATTTCAAAGAATTTAACTTTTTATTGAATTGCGTTAGAATCATTAAATTTCAAGACCATAGAGTTGACATTGAAACCTTATTATTTGACATTACAATTTCAGCTCGGCTCGATACCTTTAGCCGTTGATGAGGGAAAGAGTCTTGACGAACAGACACACAGACTAATACTTTATTATATATATTTTTAAGTAATGCACGACATGTGGCATCTTTACATCTACGAGTAGGCTACTAACGATGCCCACGGACATTATGTGATGCATGAGGATTGCGAAAGCCATGCCGGCCTGACAGAAGCCTTTTCAAGCACCTTTTGAAAAACCCTTAGCAGGTACTTGGGAGTAAATACATGGACAGTGAGTGCGTTCTACATTTTCTCGGTTCTGTGAATAAATTACCTACAGAACCTGTTGGTAGCATCCGAGGTAGGTCGATTGTATATGGGCACATTCCCTGCCCCAGAACGCGTAGCGCGGACTTGGAATGGTGAGATGGAAAATCGCGTTGAACAGCTCCTTCGAACACTTCCAGTGAAATGTATTAAATTTATAGGATACCGTCTTTGCATTTTGAGCTACGGAACACAAAAAATAAATATAATACATAGGTACATACTAAATATATCGAAATACTATTTCGCAATATCGAACACTAAATACCCTTTCTTTAGGCAATACCTTCATGAAGGTCATGTAAAGAGAATGTTTGTTACAGCGCCCGGCCCTCGAAGCGTGTTGCCAAGTGCATCATCGCCTGCATTTGGATTGTGGCGCTCTCTCTCGCCATACCTATGGCGATGTCATGGGAGGTCATCATGGACGATGACAGAGATCCAGGTGACAGCCTTTTAATATATTTTTTTTTTCGTGTGATGGACATACAATTTTATTATACCACATTTTAGCTAGTTCCTTACATTAAAAAATGTATTTACAAATTCTAAAAAAAAACCCGATCCTCAAAACAGTCAAAAACTTTTTAAGAGTCGGGAGTTTTTTAAATTTTTAATTTAACTTTTATTTGAAGTTTTTTGAAAAAAAAGAACAGCATGCAACACGGGCATTTATCGGTGGTCGCTTCCCGTATTGAGAGCGTTTTCCGGAGCATTTTCAAATTTAGAACATGTACCGGTCGCGCGGGCACTCTTGCAAATTATCCCTAATTTTGTCGTTCTGTTCTGTCTCTGTGCCTAATTTTGGCCACATAGTGAATTATTTGTATGACATGTTGTATATCGTTGGAAAGGGCGTAAACTAGAAAACTTTTTAAAAGAAAATGAAGCCATCAATTGCTGTCAGTTTTTTTTAAACGAATTAAGAAATTAAGATTCTGTCATATTTTTACTCGTTCTCGGGACTTTGGGAGGTCATTAGACCTTTTCATGGTATTAACTTCATCAAATAATATTTTTTTCTAGAACAAGGATACATAGCAAAATTCAATACATTTGATTTCGTGCTGATAAAATGATAAATAAAAAAAGATACAAGTGTTTAAACCTGGGATTTTGGTAATTTTCAAAAATAAAGAAAAAAAAATCGTATCTCGATACCACGTGACATCTGACAAAAGGTATCATGGGTCAAAACGTTGCAAATGACCCCACTTACTTACAAAAAAAAATTTTCGGTTGATGTGCCGAACACCCTGTATATACAAATATATGCTACAGGAATAAGATATACACAGTAAGGTAAGATAAGACTTTAAATAATTTATATGGAGTAATTTTGAAGTTGTTTACATGCGTAAGTTGAGTTAGGGCTATGCTAGTAAACGAGTTAGGATATTATGTAAGGTTTACTAGATAAGTCTCTAAATAAATAAATGAACTAATTAAATAAATACATATTTGTGAGTAAGATAGAAATAAATTACCCATGTCAAATGCTGCCTTATACTAAAATATTGAGCTTATCACAGTTTGAGAGTAATTTGTTCACACTGAGAGTTCATATTAATTTGATAATGAAGCAATAACATTCCCCCAACAATAGGGAAAGCCTCGGCGATATCTACTGTCATTTACGCTTGGAATGTATTTTATATTACGTTAAATTATTCCTTCGTCTTAGTTTCATTACTTTAACTTTAACCATTTCAACAACTCTGATATTTTGAGATACGTAGCTGGAGAATATATAAGAGATATTGTAGAACATAAAGGTTCAGTAAAAACTTGAATTTCGAATTGCAAGCTATTTTCGACTGTCAATTGTTTGGTCAGCCATATTTGGTATTTGTTTAATTACTTTAAACATAGACATTTCGAAAATGGTGCATTATAGCTTGGAAGAACGTTTTACAAAAATTGGAACAATTTTACTGTGACGATTTGCAAGTTACGTGATCATTTCGGCGTGCATGCATAATCGACTGTCGCGGGCGTGCCATTGAAAATTTGATCAAGAAATTTGAGCGGACGTTTTCATTGCAAGATGAAAGAGACCTTACCGCTCATCGGACCAAAAGATCGCCAGAAAACATCGCAACTGTGAGTGTCAGTGTGGCAGAACGAACCTCCATCCAACGACATTCTACTTTCTGGACGGGCCCTCGTCATACATTTTACCGGTAGAAAGGTGCGATTGCAGTTCTTCTATATATTGCCAATATTTAAAACAGCGTAAGTGCGCGAGCGCCTTATACATCACGTTACGTTTCCGCTCTGTGAACGTCGATAGAGTAAGACGGTTAAATGGCAATTTGATACGTATAAAGGAGAGACAACGATTGGAGAGGGTGCTGAATGCTCACCAATAGTGCGCCTCAATTCGGTGCGTTGTATGCCACTTCCTGATAATTTAATTCGTTGCCTCCATCCGACATTGTTGCCAGGAATTATTCCTCCATCGCAACACTCTTCGACGAATTTTGAGAAAAGATGCCTTCATGCTTATAAGATCCAGCTGACTCAACAGCTGCAGCCTAACGACCATAGCGCAGAAATTTTACGGACTGGATTTAAAACAACTGCAAACTGACGATGAATTCCACAACAAAATCATGTTTGGTGATGAGGCTCATTTCCACATCAACGGCTTCGTTAACAAGCAAAATTCTCGAATCTGACGAAATGAAAATCCACATCCCTTTCAAGAAGTTCTGGTACATCCTCAAAAAGTGACAGTTTGGTGCGCCATGTGGCCAAGAAGGATAATCGGACCGTACTTTTTTGAAAATGGTGAAGGTCAACGTGGCTGTCGTGTCGACGGCAATCGTTACCGGGCCATGTTGACAAAACTTTTTTGGCAATTTGGCAAGTGCTGGACGGAATAGACTTAAAAAAGATGTGGTTTCAACCAATGACGTATCATGTATTCTACTAGACCTCTTACCCGGGCAACAGCCTTCGCTCCACCGCGGTGGAGTAACCATTACGCGGAGGGACCCTCTTGAGACTAGTAGCTCGCGAGCGACCGAACGCGGCGGACGCGCCGCGCCGTCCGCGCGCTCGCTGCCGTCCGTCTGCGGCTCGCATCGCGCCAGTCATTATGCCCGGTTGTGTGTTGCGATATTGCAAAAATCATACCAAAAATATTGGGAAAAGTGATGGCATCTCATTTCATAGGTAAGTATCACTTCATTGTGATCTTAATATATAAGGTCTTTCAAAATTAGTTAATAGTACGCTAAGGGGGGGTTCTGCATCATATAGGGAGTAAAACCTATATAAAATTTTGTGGACCTTGGGCTTTTTTTATGAAAAATGTTTTTTATGTATGAAAATGTATGTATGTAAAAAAATATGTGGTTGATTTTTATAGCCTAATCAATTCATTTTCATAACAGTAACAAAAAATTCTTCATTACCATTTTGATGTAACACGTGTAAGTTGGTAAAAAAATAAAATTCTTTCTATTCCATACTAATAAAACTAAAATTGTGGTTTTCACAATTTCTGAAAGAAAGAGATCTATGTGTTGGAAGACTTTTTTCTTCCTGGCATGAAACTGAAACGATTAAGAAAAGATTTTTTTTTTACATTTTACATTATTTTAATTTTTTTTTTGTAAACAAAAATCTTTGTTCCTCAAAAGTGATTTATTTACCATACAGAACCCCCCCTTAGCGTGCTATTAACTAATTTTGAAAGAACTTATATATAATATCTTGTTTTCCATGTGCTTAGAAATATTTGGTTCAACTGGCCAATTAGGGCTGTCACAACGCTACTTCAATTTGAAAATTTTGTACATTTTATGTATTGACCTCGCATTACAATAACATAAGCATTATTTAATTAAACAAATAAATTGAACGCGCTCATTAGGGCTGCCACATATGAATGATTAGAAATAGAGTTCTGGGATATCATGTATGAAAGTAAATAAATATGTATTAAACTACGTTAAAATATGAGAGTGAATTGACCGCTAATTAGGGTTGTCGCTATTCTTTTAATTTTTTTTAATTAGTAAGTAATTGAGAAATTTTCAAGAAAATAATTTTTTTTACAAGGTTTCCACATCCTACTTAGGGATCAATACGAGAAAGATGGATAAAAATAGTCCAAGATGATACATTGTTTAAGGGAAAGTGAAAATTTAAATTTGTGTAAAGTGAAATTTAAATTATTTTGTTTAAGTACGGAGGAATAGAATAGAATAGAATAGAATAGTATTTTATTCATTTGTACACATACATTATTAATACATTAACATAAATGGAGCTAATTAGTAGGTACAAAAGAAAGGGCGTTAGGCGCAGCATATGGCCACTCGAGTGTCTCAAGGGCCGCTGTTTTTAAGCCTAGCCTACATTAATACTACAATTAAATTACATCTAAAGAACTATATACAAAATTAACCACACTACATACACATTTACACAATTTTTACAAGTTTACACAGGATGGAGGAAGAGTTATTTTAGTTGTGTTTGTGTGTGTAGTCCAAAGTATACCTAATGGTTTTTTTAGTTATATATATATATATATTTTTTAAATAAATGCTGCACTCTTTATTTTATGTATGTTTGGTTTGGAGATTTTAAGTTTAGTCCAAGGCCAAGACCGCAGTTATGAATTCTTTATTATTAAGTTTAGTTTTTTAGATATTATTCTAGTTATTAAGTATAGGTATTATAAGAATACAAAACGGCTTTACTCGCGGTCGAAATACGAGCTGTGTGGCTCGACGTTTCGGGCCAAACGTATGGCCCATCATCATATTCATATTCATATTCATATTCATATTTTTATTGATTCCTTTGGTACCACGGTACACTTGAATAAGTCAGTCATAACATTTACACACACATTGAATAGAACTCATATAAATTATTATTAGCTAGGTAATTATAAGTAAAAAGTTTGGGTTCGAGCAAAAAATAGCCTTCGTCAATACTTTAAAATCATCATGAGCACTCTGGCCGAAATGTCGAGCCACACAGCTCGTATTTCGATAGCGAGTAAAGCCGTTGTTACTTCTTAAAATGTCAAATAACCACGGTAATTTAAAAACCCATATAAGTTTAGGTATGTATTTCAAGTTATTATGGTTCTGTATTTTAAGTTTAAATACATAAAAACGTTTTTTTCGATGAAATTCACTATCTGTTTTCTTCTATAATCCTTTAAAACGTCCCACTGCTAGGCACGGACTCTGCCCACTGACATAGGAGGTATTGTTTTTATTGTTGTTGTTTTATTGTTTATTGAGTATTCTTATGACAGTCATATTGCACTCGAACTTGTCACAATTTGTTATATCCGGTTCGATTACTCGTACATGGTGACCAGTGGAAATCAGAAGCAGTTTACACAAAAATACCTTTCATAGACCAGTGTGCACTAGTTACCTAACTTTATTTTTCTTCATCGGAGCGATCGTACCTATTCGTTATGAAATGCACGTATATCAATCCTTATCAAGGAAATAAATAAGTACATTAGTTAGTGCCCGGGATTTGAACCCGCAACTTCTGCATTGAGAAGCGTTACCACTAGACTACGGGCACAATTAACCATAATACCTACTCGTAAAATAATAAATCGAAAAATATATTTTTGGTAGACTAAGTGACAACCCTACGTATTCCAATGCACGTGTTGACTGACCGGCCGGGCCGGCCGGGCCGCTAGCCGCTAGTCGCTCGCTAGCTAGCCCCTCTCCCGCTCGCTTCCCGCCCCGCGCGGCTCAGCGTTCCGCCACCCCGCTACCTTACCTCATACCTCAGCTATTGGCCGTCATTTCTCTGTATTCTTTCTTCGTAGTGCTCACTCTATACATAAAATCTCTTTGGTTTCAACATGACATTTCTCGTTTTGTATACTGGCCGAGTTCACTTGTTTGGATTATTTTCTCTGGGGTTTTTTGAAAAGTAAGGTCCATGATAACCACCCTGAGAGGCTGAGACGACTAAGGAACTCAAAGAAGAAATTGCACGCCAAATTCGTTAAACCCAGCAGCCCTTACTGCAAAATTTCGTCAAAAGAGTGCATTCCTGTCAACAGAGCTACGGTGGCCATTTAACAGATATTTTGTTTCGTGTGTAAATGTCATCACTACCTCAGGACATTTAAACAAAAATTTAAATAAGTAAAACATAAAATATTTTTTTTTAATTCGACCAAATGAATAACGAGTGAATGTGTAAATTTAACATCGCAGTTTTGGTTTGGGCTGATAAAACCTTAAAACTTAAATGTCTAGACTTTATTGTTCTTATTGTTGAATGTTGAGTTTGCTCGATAGCAGAGGTCGCCATTCTGTAAGGGTTGAAATCTGAGTTCAGTTTTGAATCACAATGATGGGCTTTATGTATTTTAGCCTAGCGCCACAATGCGCGTATTCTGAGCCGCACGTTGTTGCCTTGCGCTACATACAAATCTCTACAGCGCGCCACACTGAGCGCATAATAAGTGCTTACGAAGAAGTCCACATTTTATGCTCAGCTCACGCTAATTGTGGTGCTAGGCTAGAACCACAGAGGCGGGTGGCCGAGTGGTTTGGGCATCGGCATCTCATGCGAGAGATCCGCGGTTCGAATCCCGTCGGCGTGTACAAATGAGTTTTTTTCTGACGAAAAGATTTACGTGCATACCTACACCTGCTGCTTCACCGTTCGGAACCGGTGTAAAACTGTAGGTCCCTTCCCTTGCCCCTTACTAGGTGGTAGGCTCAATTGTAGCCGACTGGGTTGGTACCACCGTACTGGATGTAAGATGGCCGCATAGCAGTCACGGTTGTGTTCTCCTCTAGTCCAGTATAGCCAGCAATCCAGGGAAGTCTCCGGTATGGCACCTACCTTCTCGGAGGTGATATTGGCTGGTCGGAGCATGCGCTTTGGCCCCTCCGACTCAGCCACCCATACCGGATTACATAAAAAAAAGAACGAATTTACTAACGCTCGTTGATGAGCTGTGTTTGGCTCGACGCATCGAGCGAAATGTACATAGGCTAATCTTCAGGAGAACTTTTCTGCGCGACGACGATTTACAGAGAACTCATTCCAGAACAAATTCCCTGTCCATCGTCGCGAGGCAGAGTGCTCTTGATACCTTAAGTTTGGTCTGAAACAGAGGAGTTCATGAGAAGAGCTGTTACCCTTCTTGCCTTACTAGGTGGTAAGGTTTACCCCTCCCGGATTGATACCACCGCACTTAATGAAAAGTCGTTTGGAACGTCTATGTAAATAGTTCGTGTTTTCCGTCCACTTCAGTGGAGCCTGACCGAAGGGAAGCACTGGCATGGCACCTAGTTCACCAAAGTATTATGGGCTGACGTCACGGATGTAGTAGGTGATGTAGCCATCCGTGGCCGTTTCCATAAAAAATGTTTTTTCAGCCTCGATATCTTGGTGGTGCGAAGGAGCGACCTCCGATCGAAAAATTAAGCACACCCGGGCGCGGTCGTAGCGAATATGTAAATTATAGTTCGTGTTGTCCGTTACAGTGTAGCCGTCACGACCAAAGGGAAGCGCTGACATGGTACTCAGTTCACCAAGGTGTGATGGGCTGACATTACGGGTGTAGTAGGTGGTGTAGTCAATCAACCATGTCAAGTTCCATAATAAAATTGCAATTCTTCAAAAGTTCATCAACATATATTTATTTGTATATTATATTCTATATATTTAGTATGTATATGTATTAATCAGAATACGTTTTATTAATAAGTATTCTTATTTATTACTGTTTTATCTTAAATTCTCACACTCAATTCTTTTGCTGCCTACTTCAGTCAGTCAGCGTGTAAGCGTCCACTGCTGGACATACGCCTCTCCAATTTTCCTCCAGTCCTCCCGGCCTTCAGCGGTACGGAACCACTGCTTTCCGCCGACGTACTTGATGTCGTCGTCCCACCTGGCGGGTGGTCTTCCCACACTCCGTTTTCCTGTCCGCGGTCGCCAGTGTAGGACACGGTTACTCCAACGGTCGTCGTCTCTTCGGCTAACGTGCCCAGCCCACTGCCACTTGAGCTTAGCCACCCGGTATCCCGGTATCGTCTACTTTGGTGCGTCGGCGGATTGCCTCGTTACGCACCATATCACGTAGCGATATTCCCAGCATGGCTCGCTCCATTGCTCGCTGGGCAACTTTCAACCTTTGGACAACACCGACCGTCAGCGTCCACGTTTCACACCCGTACGTCATACATAACCGGGAGGACACACTGGTCATATATACGGATTTTTTAATTTTGCGGAAGGTAAGACCTCAGTGCGAATTTTAACTTTTCGAAGGCAGCTCAACCCAGTTGAATTCGTCTCTCGACCTCCTTTAGCAGACCTTGTCTACCAAGCCGCAGAATTTGACCGAGATACTCTTATTACTCGAGATAGATCGTACTCTTCAACCTATTCGATCACTTCTCCGTCAATAACGATTTGTTCTCCCGTCATAACCTCGCACGTACACAGTCACCCTTTCAGCATTCCATACTGCGGACATCCTGTATAGGTGCGATTTTAACGCGGATGAAATCGCGAGCAAAAACGAATACAGCACAGTATAGCATTATCAATGACCGTTCGTACTATCCAAGTAACATTACTTCTATTGTCCGCAGTGACCAAGGTGTACTTCAAGAAGCCGTTCTGCGTTCCCAACGAGTTCGGCTCCAACTCCCTCTACATCTACAGACCCGTGCTGTTCCTTCTCCAGGTAGGTAGGTACCAGGTAGATAGTATTAGTCTTAAGAACATGCTTTACGCCTCGGCTTCCTTGCCTCAGGCACGCAGGCGTTCAACATTTACGACAGTTTCATTTAATATAATTATTTTTATACAACATAATTTTAATAAAATGTTTCCTACATATACAAAGATCTTGCGTAGAAAAGTTGATACAAATTAAAATATTTACCATAAAAGCCAAATACATAGTTTTGTAATTTCGGTCGATAACGTCAGTATGGGAGCCCAGGCGCACGGCATACCCGCTAAGGATGACCGACATGAAATGAAGGGAAGCACTGACATGGCACCTAGTTCACCCGTTGTTATGGGCTGACATCAGGGATGTTGTAGGTGATGCAGCCAACCGTGTCAGTTAGGTACCTTGAAAAAGTTTTTTTTGCCTGGATTTGTGAAACCATAAGACTGGCTATTGCCACTAAACTTAATATCGTGATATTGGTATCCGCATTTTAAAATGTTAAGGTTACTCAAGGATTTTTTATTAAAATTCTGGATGCAAAGAAACTACAATAAAAGTTCCACGTGCACACTCGGGGATCGCAGGCAAAAAAACCGCTATTGTTTTATACCTTATTTATTACCCTATTTTACTGTGGAGAATGCTGACTTATTTAATTATAGACTGCAATATCCTCCAGCCAACCTTGCAGACACCGACGCATTAGGTAAACGTAATGATTGTTTCAGTACCTGACGCCCCTCTGCATCATCAGTTGCGCATACGCACGCATGGCCTTCAAGCTATGGGGATCCAAGGCACCCGGCAACGCGCAGGATTCACGTGACGCTACTATCATGAAGAACAAGAAGAAGGTACTCCCCGATCTGTTGACAGTTTCAATTGTCTATATTACATTAGAGTATGCTTAGTTACTACGGCAAAATCCTAACTGTGTTGTGATTGTCTAAGAACTGTTGGCACTTCTTTCCACCTCACTCGCGTACTAATGTTTGCGTGTGAAATATTCTTGCTTTAGGGAGGGAGGTTCCTTCGTTAAGGAACATGAGAAAAGGGTTCTTAGATTATATCTACAGCTACAACATTGTCTCCATCTATTTGTGAAATCATACATTTTGCGCTGCGAACAAACTTGACTGGGATACGTAAATTATTTCGCCAAATAAGATGGCAACAAAAGAGGAAAACTTTACTCTTATAAAATGCAGTTTCGAGCTTATCTTCGCGTCAGTTAGAGATAGCACAGGTAGCCCTTGCGCCGCCTCCGCGCCCCGCGGTGGAGCTGCGAACGCAGTGAGGTTAAATATAGTTGTGGGTTCAGTTAGATAACCCTAGTTTCTGCAGCTTCTTTCTACAGACGTATCAAATAATATATACTACATTATCGTTACATAAATATATATTGCATTATCAAGAAATCGTTTTAAAGTCTTGTCAAGTTTTATATCAATCGTATATATGAGAAATTGGGTCTTTGATTGCAAAATTTGACCATAACAGCGTCAAATGTGTCATGCAAACATGCCTCATATTTAAAGTCACAATCAAATCTGAATTACAGTTTTCTAAAAAACTGAGCGCAAATTTAACGAAATTTTCATGACAGTTCTTTTTCAAAACCCTATTTCTATCTGTGGCTATCTGACAAATTATAGATTTTATACTATATTTTTAGGTTTCTGTACCCTAGTGGTACGGTAACCTAAAAAATACGACTCGAGCTTAGTAATAAATAACTTAGCCTTCGCCGTCTGTCCGTCAGTCTGGCTCTCCGTCTATCCTACCTTTAAGGATGGGCCTTATTTTTTGCAAGCTTTTTTGCTTTTCCTCCATCGTAAAAACAATAATACATACAAGTGTCAAACTTCGTGTGATTATAGTGCAAACTTTAAAGTAAAACAACAATTAATAATAAACCTCCTTTTTGCTTCGCGCAGTCGGGTAAAAACCAGCCATTACAAGGTGGTACGGAAACCTCGGTGCGCGAGTCCGACTCGCATTTGGGCGGTTTTTTTTTCTTCTTACTCAGCTATCTCATTACGTCGTCCATGTTATTTAATTTCACGGATTGCGGTTCTCTTTTGAGGTGTACTTTGTTACTACATAATCTCTAATTCTGTAGGTAGTCCGACCGGAGCAAGTCTGCTCTGCAAACCTAGTTTCATACATATGTAGATGAACACGTTTATGCTGTTCTTGTAGTATAAACACATATCCATCTACATTACATTACTTTTCTCATTAGTCTTTTGGTCCGCGTCTGCCAGCAGGGACCTACAGTGTTGACATAAGCTTGCAGGAAGGTGCATTTCCACAATTTGCCTCCACAAAAATATAATAATAGGCATCCAAACATTAAAGCAAGTTTTGTATCTAAAATGTTGTGAAAATTTTGGGCCTTTCGGACTAATGAAAATAATATTTTTTTAAACTAAGCTATTTTGTTATGAATTGAAGTTTTAACCACATATATGTACGTACGTGCATACCTACTAAAATTTGCTTTAGGCCCATTGCATATAAACTACATGAAATGCTTATTATTTAATATTGTGTTTCTAGACCACTTTCCCATTCTTTAGAGAGGATTTTGAAGTAGCTTTCTTCGATTAATAAACATTTTAACGAAACCCCCGTTGGGACAGTTCATTACGGCATGTCTAATGAAATGAATGACACTTCGGGGAGTACTAGGGTATACAATGTATTCAGTGTCGGGGTCGCAGCCGCATTCACAAATTTAAGGAGAATCCTTTAGCTTAATACTGTATTTGTAACAGAACAACAGGATAAGCGGTTTTGTCTAGTAGGTTCTAAGATTCTAGGAGGTGTGTATAGAATTGTTTTTTTAATGAAAGCGCGACATACCATGGCGACATATCGCGCCTGGCCACCGTTAAGGTGTCTAACGACGCCCATGGACATTATAATATAACAAAAATCTAACCATTTAGACTATTTTTACAAAAAATATACGGACCATTTACCACAGACCAGAGACCACAGAACAGCGATCGGGGGCCGCCCTCCCCAGCCAGCCGCCCCTTTATTACTCTGTGGTGTACAAATATTTATTTTATTTAATAAAAAAGTAACCCTATTTGTTTTACAAAATATAAATCTTGCGATAAAAAATGTGAATGAACGCCCTTTACCGTTGGTGTAGTTTCTTATTATCAGACTCATATTAGAGAAATACCACTTAAATGGATTGGTAAAGGTCTTTAGTGGACTTGGCATTGAAAATTATGTAAATGGCGTCGCGTGGCGCACATTTCCGGTCAATTAGGAACCTCCATTTTATGGCGTTGAGAGGCCCAAGAATTATGTTGAGTGCTGAATTTATTTATTTACCTTATTTTAAATTTGTACCCTGTCACCTCACCCATTTCTCCTCTGAAATGGGCAAGATAAGATCTACATAATATGGAAAAAAGAAAACGGAAGCAGTTAATTTTTTACATAAAATATATACTTTTTAATACACATTTAATGCGTAGGTAAGAAAAATATGTATAAGGTAATGAGGGGCGAGCTGAAAAGGGGCTGGATATTGTAGTCTGATAGCGAAGCTGGTTTCGGGGGGCACTCTTCGCAAAATGATATTTACAGTTAAGAACATTGTTTGTTTTAGTAAGTCGCTAAAATTGGAAAAAACTTAAAAACTTGTGAAAAATATAAAAAATTAAATAGCACATTTTGCACACAGCTGTTGCTGGTGACAATACAATGTAGTATCCTTAAAATTGTAAATATTGAAGAAAAAAAAACACAAAATAAAATAATAGCACCAAATAAATAACATTTTTAAAAACAAGATTTTATAATGTACTAAAGCGAATAGTTTAGGTTGTCAATTAGTTTTCAAAAAGCTTCTCGGCCGAATTATAAAAAAATTACAATTAAATTCATTGGACAGTGATCGGTTGATAAGCAATGACTTGTCGAAGTATGTATTTTCTTTAAAATTCGCGCGAAAAGCTTTTCGAAAACAAATCAAAAACCTAAACTTATTTTATTTGTTTTGGTACCTGGCTTATAAAAGCTTATTTTAAAAAGGTTTTTTTTTAATATACTTAGGAACTTCTAGATAGGAAGATGCTGAATAGAGCCGTCAGCGGTGCTTAGAGGAATTAACCGAAACAACCCGCATCCATCCGGGATCTACAACAAAAAGTGTTAGCCTCCCTGGTGGCTCTCTTTCGCGTTGTAATAAAGGCTTAGTGGGGAGGCCTTGTTCGCTTTGTTAGTACACCACAATTCAACCTAAGGCCTAGCCGGTTCCTCTCTTTAGGGTCTGTTTTGAAGAGAGGATTTCTGAACTTTCTGGAACAATTATACACGAACTAAAACGTCAGATTCACGCATCGTAATCACATACATGATTTATGCATAAGAAAGTTATTTAGTAGCCTAATGGGTGCCTGCCGCTGGAAGTCCCAGGTAGTCAATTTCCCCCTAAGAGCGGAGCTTATCCGGCATTCGCAACTCCCGCATACGACCGAATGTTCATGGGCGTCATTAGACACCTTATGGGTCGGCGCACATGCCGCGCGTTCAGTAAAAAAAAATATAATTAATATGAAAGGTACCTACAAAATATTATTTTCTTTTAATGAAAGTGTTTATAATTATAATTGCAAAATTATTTAAAATGGGGGAAGTTAGATATACAAAATTATAATAAAATAAAAACATATTTAAATAATGTATTTTAAAGTAAAATTGATTTAAATAAAATAAATGTCTTTATGACTCACCGAATGTTACCGGATGTCATCCAACGACAAATTTTTTATTCGTTGATGTCATCTATAAAACGTCTGCCATGCGTCTGCCAATTGCATTAAAATTGTGATTAAAATTCAAGGATTTAGGAGTCTGTGACTGACTGACGAGTGACGGACGGGGCCTCCCAGAATCTCAACTAGCCTATATATAAGCACGGACTTCCTTCCTATAAGTCACTCGGGCGTGTTAGGAGTGCGTTTTACTCACCCGTCTTCACGGACAGATTTATAGCTGTAAGAAAGATGGAGGGTAAGTAAGATCGAGCACTAGGAGCTCTAGAAATAACTAGGTGAATTTTAGTAACTGTAAGATATGTATTTGTGCGTTAAAAGTTTGAAGATGTTTGGTTTTGTGAAAGTGCCCTTTATAATGGACTAAAATATCTGCTAACCTACCATATTATTTGCTTGTCTCGATCGAATAGAAAGAAAGTAAAAAAAAAAATAATTAATTCAAACTAAATCAGAAAATACATAACAAGTGTAATGTACTAAAATACCTATGTAACTACCCATATAATTATATAAATAATTTATAAATCTATGGTACTCTACCTACAATATTATTCTCTTGAATTGAAAGAAAAAAAATTAAAAGAAATTAAATAAGGTAAAACTTAATCAATAAATAACATTTATCAATAATAAAAAGAGGAAACTATGGCTTGATAATGAGACTTATGTTTCCGAAAATGTCCATATTAAAAAAAATCTTAAATGTTTCCTGACTAGTCCCTTCTTTGTGGAAACCTTAAAATGTATTTAATGCATATGATATTGTAATTTGGATCTGTTCGCAATTAACAGAATGAACAAGACTCTGTAATGTTATGAGCTTTTCTTATGTACTTCTAGGAAGTCCTTCACCTAAAGTAATACTAGTATCTACATGCGTAGTGTGTCGCCACAGGAATGCGTCGCTTCGCCTCTAAATATTATACACCTGTGGGTACCTAGATTGTCACACTCAAAAATTTCAAAGCGACGCGCTCGCTCGCTCGGTTGTGGCAACGTTTTAGGCCGTTTGCACAAGATTACTTAAAACACCCTTAAAACGTTTATCAACCCTTTTTAATGTGGTCATAGAGGGGTCGCGCCTTAGAAAGGTAAAAAATAAAGCAAATAATATCATGACACCCTAATATTTATGTATTCATCATCATCATCAGCCCGTATAGGTCCAATGCTGGACGTAGGCATCTCCCAAGGCACGCCACCGCACGCGGTATTTTACAGATTATCAATACTTAATTAATTAATAAAACATATTTCCTACATAGGTGTCTATTAATATACTTTCTTCCACAGGTAATCAAAATGCTTGTGATAGTGGTGACTCTGTTCGCGCTGTGCTGGATGCCGCTGCAGACCTATTACCTCATGCAGACCTACTTCCCAACCATCAACGAGTGAGTTTCATCCATCTAGCTAGCTGTATCAAGTGCACTCAAATGGACTAATAGCTAACAGTAATTGATTACATTTGGAGCTCATTTTATTTTTCGTATACGTAGGTACATCATCTTTCTTTCTTTACATTTCACATCATTTTATTGATTATGCCCGCGGCTCCACCCGCTCTCATATTTGACTTCTCTGCTTACCTCATAAGCCATTTAGCGTGATGAAAAGTAGCCTATAGTTGATGGGAAGAATCAATCTATCCGTAGATTATTTTTTTATTAAAATCGGTTCAGTGGTTCTCGAGGTATAAGCGGACAGACAGACATACAGAAAGCAGACGTTGGATTTTATTATGGGTAATAAAGGAAAGGAAGGAAGGAAGGATTATAGATTAAGACCAGTTATTTGTGGTTTTAGGTTGTTGTGTACTGGTAGGTATTGTACAACTTTCAGTGTACAATACCTACCAGCGGACGTCGTAAAAAGTAATAAATATCAGAGAAGTTAACACCACAAATAAATCAAGTGATAGAATAAAATATGTTTACATATTACCTATCATTTCTCAAAATTGTAATTTCATCCCTTTCGCTATAGAAACTTTAGGTTCGATTTACGCAGCCTGGGCAAGAGGCTGCGCGCGAATAGTCTGGGGAGGGGACAGTCGAGCCGACTCGTTCCTCCTCCAGCGCTGCCTGTAACGCTGCGAGCGTTATGGGGTGTATGGGGGCCTTTCCGCCGTGTCGGTGCCCATGGATGAGATTTGTCGTTGGTAACTCCCGGCACCGCTGCAATTCCGGCTCGTTTGTCCTTGGACGGCTTTCATTATTAATTTCATTTATTTGTTTTATGTTTACATTAAATTTTTAAATAGTTTATGTTATCACATATTGTTTGTTAGTCTTATAGGTTTATATTTTATGCTATTTAATATAGAGTTTCATTCACATTTATGTGAGTGCAATATCATTTCACCAGTAAAGGGGAAAATGTATACATATCCAAAGTTCAAAATATACACGTACTTATTCTTCTCTTTGTGTAGAGCTGACATAAAACTTAAGCCTGGGACTGTTCTTGTCTGCTACAGAATTTAATTACTTCGATTAATAATATTGTGAATCCTTTCAGATACAAGTACATCAATATCGTGTTCTTCTGCTTCGA
This sequence comes from Nematopogon swammerdamellus, assembly GCA_946902875.1. Lineage (NCBI taxonomy): Eukaryota > Metazoa > Arthropoda > Insecta > Lepidoptera > Adelidae > Nematopogon > Nematopogon swammerdamellus. Next base: position 12,328,885 of record OX336340.1, on the reverse strand, counting down.
CTGGCTGGCGATGAGCAATTCCTGCTACAACCCTTTCATCTATGGCATTTATAATGTAAGTGTTTGCTCTAACGATATTGTCATTACAATATTATAAACTAATAATAAATATTATCTAGCTTAGGTACTAGGTAGGTCTGTGATATGATGCCGACTCATCTTCGATGATACAGACAGTTTCGAAATGTTTTTAAAGCTATTTAAGCCGTTCTTGCCTTGTATACAATATTTGGACAAACTTATCAAATCAACGAAGTACGTTTTCTTAAATAGTTTTCTTGTGTTAATAGGTAAACACTGTTTCTCGTTTAATAACTCTTTCGAGTGCAGTATCAAATTAGTTATTGGTAATTAGTTACGTTCAGCTTTTTTAATACATAAACAGTAGAAAAAATAATGGTTTTTAAATGTTATTTTCAAAATAACAGTGAAAAACATGATCTTTGAAACTTTATCCTTACAACTAAATTTTTGTTATGTGTACGACTTTCTTCGAATACCTACCAATACTTGAGTCTTTAATTTATAGTGAAATATTAAATAGTCATGAAAAAATATGAGCACACCTCGCAAACTTAAAATAGTTGTTTACGTGACTTCTGCACAACCCCTTAATTTTATACTTTTTTTTTATTTGTAGACCCATAATATCACATATTCAGTGAACATTTCAACCGCCTACGTATTACCTTTCAAATGATACAGTCCTCGGACGGACAGCCAGACAAACGGCGCTTAATCGTATCTCTTCGCGTAATCATTGGTTTCCGTATCCGTACGGATATGTATGTATGTAAATATGTTCCGACTAGGATTCAAACCTGGACCTCTGGCACGAGCCGCCAACGCGTTATCAATTCCGCCACCGGGTCATGACGTACTCTCTCCTTTCGAATTTTTTTTTTACATCTTATATAGTGTTGTGACGCAAGCTCCTGCGATCTGCCAACTTGCACGATATCGTACGAGTATAATAATTATGGTCGGGACGTACTTTTTTCTCTTTATTTAGGCTTTGCAACCATCCAGAGTGAACAAAATATTGTAATCAGTCATAGTAATTTCTAATGTCAGCTTAAAAGATACCACTTATTTTCAGACATCCTGTATAAATGAAACATAAATTTTATTCCCCAGGAAAAATTCAAGAGAGAATTCAAACAGAGGTTTCCATTTTGCCGCAACCACCACGCGCTCGCCGCCGACAGCTTCGACATTGTGAGTTGAATACTTAACACTTTAACCGTTAGACATGTTTTCTTTCAACTTTTTAACATGCTTTTACTTGTTCATACCTACAATCGATTATTTAAAGAAATTAGTAAATTTAGTATAGACACACTTTTAAATTATTTATATGGAAAATTTAAAATAATAAACAAAAAGTTATCCTATTTTGGATGGAATAGTTGACAGGAGCACACAACTTCCTATTCCTTAACATTTCTAATTTAATAATGATTAATAATTACCTACATAATTAATAATGATTAATAGTACCTACCTAGAAAAAACGAGGTATGACACTCTGCCCCCGTTCTTCTATTCGCTTATTTCTCGTAGACGATAAATTAAGAACTGATTCGCAGGACAAGAACCCTTCGTTCCAGACGCGGATGTCGTCGTTCCGCTCCACGTGCGACAACCGGCGCTACTCAACGCGGCTGCCTCTTGCGCTCAATGCGCAACCGCCGCCGACCTCGCTCTCGGCCAGAAAATCGCTGCGCTCCGGAGTGCTCTGCTACAAGAACGGAACGGACCCCGGCAACTTATCCAAGACGGCTCCTCGGCGACACAACTCCAACCCCGTCAAAGCTCCCGACCTGGGGAAAGAGGGAGTCGCCGAAGTGAGCTTCAGGTTCAACAACGGAGCCAGGCCTCGCTGCAGTCTAGTCATAGCGGACCTCGACGGCATCTTCGACACAGACGTAAAGAGGCACTCGGTCGATTCCGCCAGCCCCGAAGACGCCGACGAGCGCGTCACGGAACTATACATTTTCCCGAACTCCAATATTATAGAACTCAAGGACAATGTTCAAGAACGAAAGCTTTAAAACGTTGAGCTTATTTTCGAATGCATTCCACTCGTGTTGTGTCCGGAATCCATATTGTAAATGAATGTGAAGTGACTATGGGACTTTATTGTGTCGACGATTCGTAAATGTTGAAGTAGAGAGTGCGACCCTCTTTAAGGCTGGGGAGAAACATTTCTAGAACCTTGTCATACTTGCTAGTTTATTGCACGCTCAGACAACCAGCCCACGTCGCGGACAGGTTTGAAGTATTACAAGGTTCTTAAAGCCGAACTCGTATGTATTTGTGAGTATGTTCAATGTGACACGGTTCCGGAATAGGCTAAGTTATTTATAATAATTAAAATGAACAAATGTACCCACACAGTGAACAGTATTAGTATAGCTTCATATACTGCGAAAATCTTCAATTTATTATTTCACCCTATAAAACTAATTAGTTAAAACAAATTTAGATATGAAAAATCTTATTTTATAAGCACGAAGAAATAAAATTATTGTTTGTTTGTACATATTAAATGCAAAATAAATAAAATTGTAAATAAATAATTAAAGAATCTTCATTTATTTTTACTCTACTACTGTCAGTGAATTTATAAAAAATAATTGTACAAATATATAGACCTCGTGTGCAATCGAAACAAATTAAGCACATATTATGGGGGCGGTCAATACTTGTATGGGTGATCGGCGGCCGTTGGGGCTGACCATGTTTCGGATTTCACGTAACCTGTAGACGAGTTACGAGTTGGTAGGGTTTAACCCGACCGAAAAAAAAATTACGAGTAAGAAACTATTATTACTATTCATCAGGTATTGCCTGCGGGTTAGCTAGCTGGCATGAAAGGAGACGGATACACTTTCATACACTCTTGGGCCCGATTGTAAAAAGATAAAAAAGGTTTCAATTAATAGCCTAAATATTATAAATCTTCACTGAAAATTCAGCAGATTTTGCCTATCTGAGAGCAGAGCTTTTAGAGATTTAGTGAAAGTTAGGTTAACTACATATTATAGACATAACATAGGCGCAGCAACCAGACCCACCGCTTATTACCCACTCAAAATTCACTTCTATAGATCTGCTGTTGATGTTTACTTCAAAATAATAAAATAATGCAATATAATATCGAAACTTTTTCAGAATTCTATTTTATTTATGTTTTGTAAATATTATGAAACGAAAATACAACTGACAGCTATGACAGCTCTTCTTCTTTATAAATGATTTCCTTTTATCACAGACTATATATGGATACTAGCGTCCTTTTATTATTGTGAATGTTTAATTTTTTTAAATAGTTAAATGTTAATTGTAATGGATTTTATTACTTGAATTGAGTTATTCATTTGGTGCTAGCGTTTTTATTTTTAAATGTTTAAAATCATGTATCTATATTAATAGATATTTAGTTTAATCGTAATCGTTTTTCGTAACATTTTTTTTGAGATTTCTCGTTTTCTAGATTAAGAATTGGGTTGATATTTTACAGTTTGATAAAGAAAATATAACCATTTTTTTTAACCATACCTCATTTTAATACAATCGGGCCCAAACATCCCCGTCTCCTTTATACCTCAATTCGCCTATTTATATTTCATGCAGTTACATAATACTAATTATGTAGTTCACAAGTACATAAATGAATAAATAATGAAGCGGTTGTTTTAATGAGTATATTTGCCAACACTATTAGCCAAATAAATTGTACAAATACAACATATTTCAAGTGACAGAAATTATCTGAGGACATATTTAACAATCAATAAATAATCATGTGCACTCTCTTGGTTATCTATCACGTAACGTATATTTTGGGACCGTCCGAGATCTGTGTATCGGACCATCCCAAAACTTCCTAATTGTATGACTGTACACGTATGTGAGTGAACATATATGAGACGTTCAGAGAACAGTCCTGCACGCCTACGTCTAATCACATTATTGTACGTGGCAGAAAAGGCATTATCTAACATAACCATCTACGCTCCTGCGTTGTTTGCCATGACTCGAGGATGAATGGCGATTTTTCTCAGCCCTCGTCTCATTGGCTTTATTATATTTTTGAGGACGTGTTCGAGCTGCGAAGCCGTGTCGACCTGCTGCAGACTTCTGTAGTCTAAGCTCCTACCGCCGAGCGATCTGAAGAACTGATAGTTGCTATTGTCACTAGCGCCGGCGCCGGGCGCGGAGGCAGCCTGGCACTGTCCACACTTGTACGGCACGGGCACTGCACTCGGGAACGCGGGCTGCACACTCTGCCCTTCCGTGCTGCTGCCCGGGCAGTAGGGGAAGAACACAACCGGCACGAAGCCTATAATGCCATAGGGCGCGTAGCCGGCACCTTGCGGGGGCGGGGCGGGCGCAGAGCCCGTGTTCCCGTTACCGGTGCTATTTCCTGGGTTCATTAGATAGCACGGGCAAGACGCCGGGCTCGGTACGATGGGCAACGGGTACGGCACGATGTAAATTGGGAACGGAGGCTGAGTGTGACCGCCGGGTGCGGGCGCATAGGTTGGTGGCTGAACGCCGGTACCGACGGGCTGTGCCGGCTGCTGCGTCTGGCTTCCAGGTGTCGGCGGCCGCGGCTGGCCACCCTCTCCACCGGGTCCGTATGGTCCGTTGCTAGTTTCACCTGAAAATTTAATTAAAATATTTAATTCAAAATAAATAAAAATACAAATGAAAAAAAAATCCTTTAAAAATTCGTCTAATTGTCTGGTTTTTAGGGTTCCGTACCTTAAAAGGCACAAACTGAACTCTTATAAGATGACTCCCGTGTCCGTCCGTCTGTCACAGAAGTTTTTCTTGAAAACTAAGTAACGTAGAAACTTGGAATTAGACACAATGATAGTCTTGATAACGCGCACATAATATAGCCCGGATATAAATTCTTTTCTACATTTATACCACACGGCGTATCCCGACCCGACAATCGGGGTAAGCTGAGTAATAGGTGTTGTGCTGCAAGTGCTCTCAAAAATTACAGCACAACACCGACCACCACGTTTAGCAAAGTATTCGGACAAGATAACTATGAGGCAGCAAGTAAGCCTGTACTGCCTGACTAGGTGGAATGACCGTGCCAAGGTGTAAGGTGGCTTGCCTGTCGCCCTTATGCACGGCATCTTGTCCTTATCGACATGCACGGGGAGAAATGCAGTGGGGCTATTATTTTTAAGTACCGGCCCCACACGGCACTTGCAATATATTCTTTTCTATGATAATAATAATAAATTATAATTAGCGCTTAGATTATTAGTATTATATTAGGATGAGATGGTTTAGGATTAGAGTCTTATTGTTATATTTTATTTATTGTCAAAATATTAGTTCATTTAATGCTGGTATATTAATTGTTTTATTGAATCGTATTGGAGATGTTTGTATTTTAATGGCTATTTTTATAGCTAACTGTGAAATAAAATAAAAAATCTGAATAATTTTTTTACAAGTTCAGTGGTCTTCTTAATGATATGGCTAAAAGTATGCAAAAAATGACCGCCCCCCCCCCCCCCCCCTGTTCTCCTAGGTTTCAAAAGCTAAAATGTTGATTTTAATAGGGTTAGTAGATATTAATTCATGGTGGTACGGAACCCTCGGTGCATCAGACCGACCCGCACTTGGCGGCTTTTTTTATTATAAATATTATTACAAGTATTTTAGTGACTATTCACATTACCTGTATCCACAGCTTACTTTATCGATAATACAGCTTGAGAGCACGATAACAATTTTACTCTCTGATTACAAAGACTTTTAATTCAGTGTATCAGGTTTAGTACATTACGCATACTACAATGTGAAACTTGAGGTGCTAAATATAGTAACTAAGAGAAATTAATACATAACCTTGCGTCACCTAGCGTCTTACGTAACCTTGAACGTTACATAGCAAATCCTTCCAAGTTTCAATACAAAATTTTTTTGTAAAGAAAATTATCCGAAGTCTGGGTTTAAGTATTAAACAATATATAATAATTAAAAATAATATTTACCTGGTCCTCCAAATCCTCCAGGACCTCCTGGTGTTTCAGGCGTGACTGATGGTTCAGGTTGACTTGGTTGATATGTCCCTTGATTCGGAGGTGCTCCTGGTCCTCCTGGTCCTCCTGGTCCTCCTGGACCTCCTGTACCCCCTGGACCTCCAGGTACGCCTGGTCCGCCCGGTATTCCTGACTGGCCTGGTTTATATGAGCCTTGAGTTGGTGGGCGTCCATGAATTGGAGAACCTCCTGTTCCGCCTGGTCCACCGGGACCTCCTGCTCCTCCTGGTGCGCCTGGAGACGGGGGTTGGCCTGGATAGTATGTCTCTTGAGTCGGAGGGGTGCCAGAACCACTTGAACCTCCCGGTCCTCCTGGACCTCCTGGTACTCCAGGTGTGCCTGATGATTCAGATTCACCTGGCTGATATGTCCCTTGAGTCGGAGGTGCCCCTGACCCTCCTGGTCCTCCTGGACCTCCTGGACCTCCTGGACCTCCAGGTACGCCTGGTTCACCCGGTAATCCTGACTGGCCTGGTTTATATGAGCCTTGAGATGGTGGGCGGCCATGACTAGGTGGGCCGCCAGATCCACCCGGACCTCCTGGACCTCCTGCTGGACCTGGTGTTGGGGGTTGATCTGGGTAGTATGTGCCTTGAGTCGGAGGACCGCCAGGACCTCCTGGTACTTCTGGTTCTGTTAGACCTCCAGGACCTTCTGGTGCTCCGGGTGTGCCTGGTGCTCCGGGTGTGCCTGGTGCTCCGGGTGTGCCTGGTGCTCCGGGTTTGCCTGATGATCCTGGTTGACCAGGGTAGTATGAGCCTTGGGTCGGATGTCCACTTGCGCCTCCTGGCCCTCCTGGACCTCCTGGACCTCCCGGTCCTCCTGGTGCACCGGGTGTGCCTGATGCTCCGGGTGAGCCCGGTTCTCCGGGTGTGCCTGGTGCTCCCGGTTTGCCTGGTGATCCAGGTTGGCTGGGATAGTACGTGCCTTGGGTCGGATATCCACTTGGGACTCCTGATCCCCCTGAGCCTCCTGGTCCTCCTGGACCTCCTGGTTCTCCGGGTGTTCCTGGTGCTCCCGGTTTGCCTGGTGATCCGGGTTGGCTGGGATAGTACGTGCCTTGGGTCGGATATCCACTTGGACCTCCCGATCCCCCTGGGGCTCCTGGTCCTCCTGGACCTTCTGGTGTTCCGGGTGTGCCTGGTGATCCAGGTTTTCCAGGGTAAAAGGTGCCTTCGGTCGGATATCCACCTGGAGCTCCTGGACCTCCTGGTCCTCCTGGACCTCCTGTTGATCCGGGTGAGCCTGGTTGACCAGGGTAGTAGGCGCCTTGGATCGGATATCCAGCTGGTCCCCCTGGACCTCCTGGTGCACCGGGTGTGGCCGGTTCTCCGGGTGTGCCTGGCGATCCGGGTGTGCCTGGCGATCCGGGTGTGCCTGGTGATCCAGGTTGGCTAGGATAGTATGCGCCTTGGGTCGGATATGCACTTGGGCTTCCTGATCCCCCTGGCCCTCCTGGTCCTCCTGGACCTCCTGGTTCTCCGGGTGTTCCTGGTGCTCCCGGTATGCCTGGTGATCCGGGTTGGCTGGGATAGTACGTGCCTTGGGTCGGATATCCACTTGAGCCTCCTGATCCCCCTGGGGCTCCAGGTCTTCCTGGGCCTCCTGGTGCTCCGGGTGTGCCTGGTGATCCAGGTTTTCCAGGGTAGTATGTGCCTTGGGTCGGATATTCACCTGGACCTCCTGGACCTCCTGGTCCTCCTGGACCTCCTGGGGCTCCGGGTGAACCTGGTGATCCGGGTTGACCCGGGTAGTATGCGCCTTGGGTCGGATATCCACTTGGGCCGCCTGATCCCCCTGGGCCTCCTGGTCCTCCTGGAACTCCTGGTTCTCCGGGTCTTCCTGGTGCTCCCGGTTTGCCTGGTGATCCGGGTTGGCTGGGATAGTATGTGCCTTGGGTCGGATATCCACTTGTGCCTCCTGATCCCCCTGGGGCTCCTGGTCCTCCTGGAGCTCCTGGTGCTCCGGGTGTGCCTGGTGATCCAGGTTTTCCAGGGTAGTATGTGCCTTGGGTCGGATATCCACCTGGACCTCCTGGACCTCCTGGTCCTCCTGGACCTCCTGGTGCTCCGGGTGAGCCTGGTGATCCGGGTTGACCAGGGTAGTATGCGCCTTGGGTCGGATATCCAGCTGGTCCTCCTGGACCTCCTGGTACTCCGGGTGTGCCTGGTTCTCCGGGTGTGCCTGGCGATCCGGGTGTGCCTGGTGATCCAGGTTTTCCAGGGTAGTATGTGCCTTGGGTCGGATGTCCACCTGGACCTCCTGGTCCTCCTGGACGTCCTGGTGCTCCGGGTGTGCCTGGTGCTCCAGGTTTGCCTGGTGATCCTGGTTGACCAGGGTAGTATGCTCCTTGGGCTGGAGGTCCACCGGGGCCTCCTGGCCCTCCTGGACCCCCTGGGCCCCCTGGTGCTCCAGGTCTGCCTGGTGATCCGGGTTGGCTAGGATAGTACGCACCTTGGTTCGGAGGTCCACTTGGGCCTCCTTGCCCTCCTGGGCCTCCTGGACCTTCTGCTGCTCCGGGTGTGCCTGGTGCTCCCGGTGTGGCTGGTGATCCGGGTGTGCCTGGCGCTCCGGGTTTGCTTGGTGATCCTGATTGACCAGGGTAATGTGCTCCTTGAGCCGGAGGTCCGCCTGGGCCTCCTGGACGTCCTGGTGCTCCGGGTGTGCCTGGTGCTCCAGGTTTGCCTGGTGATCCTGGTTGACCAGGGTAGTATGCACCTTGGGCTGGAGGTCCACCGGGGCCTCCTGGCCCTCCTGGACCCCCTGGACCCCCTGGTGCTCCGGGTCTGCCTGGTGATCCGGGTTGGCTAGGATAGTACGCACCTTGGTTCGGAGGTCCACTTGGGCCTACTGGCCCTTCTGGGCCTCCTGGACCTTCTGGTGCTCCGGGTGTGCCTGGTGCTCCGGGTTTGCTTGGTGATCCTGATTGACCAGGGTAATGTGCTCCTTGAGCCGGAGGTCCGCCTGGGCCTCCTGGTCCTCCTGGACCCCCTGGACCCCCTGGTGCTCCTGGTCTGCCTGGTGATCCGGGTTGACTAGGATAGTACGCACCTTGGTTCGGAGGTCCGCTTGGACCTCCTGGCCCTCCTGGGCCTCCTGGACCTCCTGGTGCTCCGGGTGTGCCTGGTGCTCCGGGAGGTCCACCTGAACCAGCTGGTCCTCCAGGACCTCCTGGTGCTCCGGGTTTGCCTGATGATCCAGTTTGATCAGGGTAGTATGTGCCTTGTGTCGGATGTCCACTTGGGCCTCCTGGTCCTCCTGGGCCTCCTGGTCCTCCTGGGCCCCCTGGTGCTCCGGGTGTGCCTGCCGATCCCGATTGGCCAGGGTAGTATACGCCTTGGTTCGGTGGTCCACTTGGTCCTCCTGGTGTTCCTGGTGAGCCTGGTGCTCCTGGACCTCCTGGAGTTCCGGGTTTGCCTGGTGACCCGGGTGTGCCTTGTGATCCAGGGTAGTGTGCGCCTTGGGCCGGATTTCCACTTGGGCCTCCTGGTCCTCCTGGGCCTCCTGGACCTCCTGGTGTACCTGGCGATCCGGGTGTGCCTGGTGATCCAGGTTTTCCAGGGTAGTATGTGCCTTGGGTCGGATATCCACCTGGACCTCCTGGTCCTCCTGGACGTCCTGGTGATCCGGGTGTGCCTGGTGCTCCAGGTTTGCCTGGTGATCCTGGTTGAACAGGGTAGTATGATCCTTGGGCTGGAGGTCCACCGGGGCCTCCTGGTCCTCCTGGACCCCCTGGACCCCCTGGTGCTCCGGGTCTGCCTGGTGATCCGGGTTGGCTAGGATAGTACGCACCTTGATTCGGAGGTCCACTTGGGCCTCCTGGCCCTCCTGGGCCTCCTGGACCTCCTGGTGCTCCGGGTGTGCCTGGTGCTCCGGGTTTGCTTGGTGATCCTGACTGGTCAGGGTAATGTGCTCCTTGAGCCGGATTTCCACTTGGGCCTCCTGGTCCTCCTGGGCCTCCTGGACCTCCTGGTGTGCCTGGCGATCCGGGTGTGCCTGGTGATCCAGGTTTTCCAGGGTAGTATGTGCCTTGGGTCGGATATCCACCTGGACCTCCTGGTCCTCCTGGATGTCCTGGTGTTCCGGGTGTGCCTGGTGCTCCAGGTTTGCCTGGTGATCCTGGTTGACCAGGGTAGTATGCTCCTTGGGCTGGAGGCCCACCGGGGCCTCCTGGTCCTCCTGGACCCCCTGGACCGCCTGGTGCTCCGGGTCTGCCTGGTGATCCGGGTTGACTAGGATAGTGTGCTCCTTGGGCCGGAGGTCCACCTGGGCCTCCTGGTCCTCCTGGACCCCCTGGACCCCCTGGTGCTCCGGGTCTGCCTGGTGATCCGGGTTGACTAGGATAGTACGCACCTTGGTTCGGAGGTCCACTTGGGCCTCCTGGCCCTCCTGGGCCTCCTGGACCTCCTGGTGCTCCGGGTGTGCCTGGTGCTCCGGGTGTACCTGGTGATCCAGGTTGACCAGGGTGATATGCACCTTGGGCCGGAGGTCCACCTGGCCCTCCTGGTCCTCCAGGACCTCCTGGTGCTCCGGGTTTGCCTGATGATCCAGTTTGATCAGGGTAGTATGTGCCTTGTGTCGGATGTTCACTTGGGCCTCCTAGTCCTCCTGGGCCTCCTGGTCCTCCTGGGCCCCCTGGTGCTCCGGGTGTGCCTGCTGATCCCGATTGGCCAGGGTAGTATACGCCTTGGTTCGGTGGTCCACTGGGTCTTCCTGGTGTTCCTGGTGCGCCTGGTGCTCCTGGACCTCCTGGAGTTCCGGGTTTGCCTGGTGACCCGGGTGTGCCTTGTGATCCAGGGTAGTATGCGCCTTGGGCCGGATTTCCACTTGGGCCTCCTGGTCCTCCTGGGCCTCCTGGACCTCCTGGTGTGCCTGGTGTTCCGGGTTGGCCTGGTAATCCTGGTTGACCAGGGTAGTAAGCTCCTTGGGCCGGAGGTCCGCTTGGGCCTCCTGGACCTCCTGGCCCTCCTGGACCTCCTGGTGTTCCGGGTTTACCTGGAGATCCGGGTGTGCCTTGTGATCCAGGGTAGTATGCGCCTTGGGTTGGATGTCCACTTGGGCCTCCTGGGCCTCCTGGGCCTCCTGGTCCTCCTGGACCTCCTGGTTGTCCGGGTGTGCCTGGTGATCCAGATTGGCCAGGGTAGTATCCGCCTGGGCTCGGAGGTCCAATTGGGCCTCCTGGGCCTCCTGGGCCTCCTGGTCCTCCTGGACCTCCTGGTGCTCCGGGCGTGCCCGGTGTTCCTGGTGCCCCAGGCAGGCCGGGGTAATATGTTCCACCACTACCTAGAAATAATCAAATTTTATATACAGTTAGTTATAGTTATTGTTTATAATATTTGTGTTCTAAAACTCTAGTGACAGACAACGACAACCTAAACCGGTGGATCTTAAAGCATGACATTTGCATTGGAGTTCCTTATATCGATCCTTCTATGTATATATAGTGAGCACTAAAAAGGAGTTTGAAAATGTATACCATAAGAAGGTTAAATAGGAAATTAAAGTTTGTATTGAAGTGAAGTTAGAAATATTTAAATTGGTGTTTAGGTTTCTGTTTTTAAACGGTTTTATTTAGCTTGACTCCGTATATTTGTGGCTTTGTTTTGTTTTTCAACTACTTCTACTGAACCGATTTTTATGAAACTTTGCACACACATTGAGTTCTCGTGACAATACAATATTATGATAATTTCAACTTGGTAACAAGGGTCTGATGATGGAGTCAGGAGGTGTACAGTGGAACTCTTCAACCGTTACTAGTAACCCCCTCGAGTTTGGGCTCATATGGTTGGTTTGGACGAGTGTCCCATACTTCTACCAATACACTTGGTGACGAGGGTCTGATGATGGAGTCAGGAGGTGTACAGTGGAACTCTTCAACCGTTACTAGTAACCCCCTCGAGTTTGGGCTCATTTGATTGGTTTGGACGAGTGTCCCATAGTTCTACCAATATACTTGGTGACGAGGGTCTGATGATGGAGTCAGGAGGTGTACAGTGGAACTCTTCAACCGTTACTAGTAACCCCCTCGAGTTTGGGCTCATTTGATTGGTTTGGACGAGTGTCCCATAGTTCTACCAATATACTTGGTGACGAGGGTCTGATGATGGAGTCAGGAGGTGTACAGTGGAACTCTTCAACCGTTACTAGTAACCCCCTCGAGTTTGGGCTCATTTTGTTGGTTTGGACGAGTGTCCCATACTTCTATCTACACTTGGTGACGAGGGTCTGATGATGGAGTCAGGAGGTGTACAGTGGAACTCTTCAACGGTTACTAGTAACCCCCTCGAGTTTGGGCTCATATAGTTGGTTTGGACGAGTGTCCCTTACTTCTACCAATACACTTGGTGACGAGGGTCTGATGATGGAGTCAGGAGGTGTACAGTGGAACTCTTCAACCGTTACTAGTAACCCCCTCGATTTTGGGCTCATAGGGTTGGTTTGGGCGAGTGTCCCTTACTTTTACCAATACACTTGGCGAAGAGGGTCTGATGATGGAGTCAGGAGGTGTACAGTGGAACTCTTCAACCGTTACTAGTAACCCCCTCGAGTTTGGGCTCATTTGGTTTGTTTGGACGAGTGCCCCATACTTGTCGAACGCAAAAGTATGAAACAGACATACCATCTGTTCAAATTGATTTTGAAAGAGACGGCGGACACCTTATCCATCCTAAAGCCATACAGTTTCCAGCAAAGTTTAATTATGGAACAGCTGAGAGACGGATGTTACCGATAATTTTGTCATGGGCCTCCATTGTCCATAAAATGCAGGGCAGTACTGTTGACCGTGCTGTCGTGTATTTGGGCTCCAGACTATTTGAGGAGGGTCAAGCGTATGTTGCATTGAGTCGCGTAAAGTCTTTAGAAGGGTTATGTATTAAGGAGCTAGATTGTGAGTAATTGACAGGTAAGAAACCGAGTAACAAAGATGCAATGAGAGAGTTGGAAAGGATGACGAGTTTACGTAATAAATCATACGAGCCAAAAATCAAACTAAAAACGAGTAAATAAAAAAATTGGTAAAAAAACTTTTAAGTTAAACGGTTTTATTAAAAATAAAAAACTAGAAAAAAAACAGCTGTACAAAAAACTAGAAAATAATAAGGACACAAGCCTGGGCCTTCTTAAGATTTTACGTCTGGGTAAGAAATCGTGCAATACTAGCGTGCTGTCTTCTCATGTCGGATGCCAAAGGGCACATTGTGTCGCTGCGTCAGAGGAATAAGTAATAAATTGAGACTTTTATCAGCCTAATATAAAAACGTGGGGCGTATAATATGCGTAATAAATAACATGCGCCCCACGTTTTTATATTAGTCTGATAAAAGTCTCAATTTATTACTTATTCCGCTGACGCAGCGACACAATATTTACTACTCATTGACGCGTCTGGTGACCGCCGTGCTCGGGCGTATTTCAACCAGCGGATCAGCCTGGCGATCCAGAGGGGGAACGCCGCTTCCGTCATGGGGACCATGCCTATGGTCCCTATGGACGACTATTTTTATTTATAGTTAGATTTATTTTTATAGTTAATTTAGTTATTTTTAGGTCTAGATTTAATTATTTTTGTTAATGTTGTGTGTTCAATAAAGATCCTGATCAATAAAAAAAAAAAAATTTTACAATAATGTTACATAAAACTATACATAAAATATACAAAACTATACATAAAATTATTATAAAATAAATGGAGCTTCCACCACCGGCGGCGGGGCGAACCCAAGCTGCCGATGGTCGGGTTCCAAAGAGAAAAACCTCCGGACGATGCGTGCAGTGTCCAGCAGGGCTGCCTTCTGGATCTGGCCCTTGACCCAACCACCCAGCGAGAGCCTCTCAAGGTGGTCGTCGAGGCTCTTTGCTATCATTCCATGCGCCGAAAAGACTATGGGCACAACGATCTTCGAGTCGACGGGCCACATTTTGGTAACCTCGTGATCCAGATACTTTAACATCTTCTCTGCTTCTTTACTGACGAGGTTACCATAATGCGGCACGGCGATATCGACGAGCGTTGCGCGCCTTGTCTCCCGGTCCACTATCACAATATCAGGTCTGTTCGCGAGAATAGTCCTATCTGTAATAATGGACCGGTCCCGGTAGAGTGTGACATGACCGTTCTCGAGAACTGGCGGCGGATTGTACTTATAGTAACGCACTTCGGTACCTACAAGGTTGAACTTTAAGGCAAGTTGCTGGTGGATAATCCTGGCTACTAGGTTGTGTCTATGCAAATACTCGGTGTTGGCAAGCTGCGACCAACCGGAAATCACATGTCTGAGAGACTCGCCAGGTTGGTGGCAGGCGCGGCAGATGTCAATTTTTATGATTGTATCAGCACAAAATAAAATTTATTTAATTTTACGATGTATCCTTGTTCTATAAAAAAGGATATATTTTAAAATTCAATAAATTTTATTTCGTGCTGATACAATCATAAACAAAAAAGTTACAAGGGTTTAAAGCTGAGATTTTGGAAATTATCAAAAATAAAGAAAAAAAATCGTATCTCAATACCACGTGACATCTGACAAAAAATGTCATGGGTCAAAACGTTGCAAATGACCCCACTTACCTACAAAAAAAATGTCGGTTGATGTGCCGAACATCCTGTATAATATCAACATAACACTATCTAAGTACCTTGTGTGCCGGGTGTTCCAGGAGAGCCGGGTTTGCCCGGCGTGCCCGGCGTGCCAGGCGTGCCCGGCCTGCCCGGTTGTCCAGGGTAATAGCCACCACCGCCAGGTCCGTTTGGCCCGCCTGGTCCAACTGGTCCGTTGGGTCCATTAGGGCCACCCGGTCCGTTGGGCCCATTAGGGCCACCTGGTCCATAAGGACCGTTGGGACCACTAGGTCCAGAAGAGCCAGTTGTCCCGCCTGAAAATTTAAGTAGAAAACAAAAATCGTAAAGATTGTATCATGCTATTTATTTTCGCTGCTTATAATATGAATAAATATGTTTATGAGTTAGATAACAGCTTCTTTAAGAAAAAATCTTCAGTAAATTGCGGAAGATTAACAATAATTTTATTTCACTTTACTAATTAAAGAAATTGATTCACTATAAACAATAATGTAATTAGACATTATATGCAATATAATATGTAAGTATTTAAATTTCGTTTGCGAGTAGTAGTGAGTTCGAATCCGTCCGCATGCACCACCTTCTATTTCACAATGAATTAGTTTCATACATTCTGTCACGGAGAGGAGTTGATCCATGGTTCCATTTTTATTCAAAACTGTAGAGTCCTTCTCTGGGAACGATTTTTTCTCGTTATTTTCAACAATTATCATAACAGAATGCAAATTTCCGTGGCAATGATCCTCAAAGAATTAGGAGTATGAGGTATTAGTATACGAATCATGCATTAAGTTTCAGAACCGTGCTTTTGAAAAGTATTATAGAGCGGAAAACTTGAATGTTACCAGGTTTGTGGGCGGGGGGTGCCGGATTGACGACTCCTGAAGGGTTGCTGGTCTGTCCGCTGCTGTCCGGTGGCGGTCGCGGCTTGGCCGGCACACCGCCGGGGGTACGGCCGCATCCCTTCGGGAAGAACAACTTCTCCCAAGGGAGCGTCACCCCCTTCCTCTTCGGCTGCTCGTTCTCGGTTTCATATCTGTAATTACCACTTTTGTTTTTAAGGGTTCCGTATCCGTCGTACGGGACCCTATTACTTATAGTACTAAGCCTACGCCGCCGTCTGTCTGTCTGTCTGTCCGAGAGTTGTTTCTTGAACAGAAATCGAACAGAAATAGGTAAGGTTAGGTTAGAAATAGGTTAGGTTAGGTTAGGTTAGAAATAGGTTAGGTTAGGTTAGAAATAGGTTAGGTTAGGTTGGGTTAGGTTAGGTTAGAAATAGGTTAGGTTAGAAATAGGTCAGGTTAGGTTAGGTTAGGTTAGGTTAGAAATAGGTTAGGTTAGAAATAGGTTAGGTTAGGTTAGAAATAGGTTAGGTTAGGTTAGAAATAGGTTAGGTTAGATTAGAAATAGGTTAGGTTAGGTTAGAAATAGGTTAGGTAATGTTACAAATAGGTTAGGTTAGAAATAGGTTAGGTTAGGTTGGGTTAGGTTAGAAATAGGTTAGGTTGGGTTAGGTTAGAAATAGGTTAGGTTAGGTTGGGTTGGGTTAGGTTAGAAATAGGTTATGTTAGGTTAGGTTAGAAATAGGTTAGGTTAGGTTAGGTTAGAAATATGTTAGGTTGGGTTAGGTTAGAAATAGGTTAGGTTAGGTTGGGTTAAGTTAGAAATAGGTTAGGTTGGATTAGGTTAGAAATTGGTTAGGTTAGGTTGGGTTAGGTTAGGTTAGGTTAGGTTAGGTTAAGTTAGGTTAGAAATAGGTTAGGTTGGGTTAGGTTAGAAATAGGTTAGGTGAGGGTAGGTTGGGTTAGATTAGAAAATGCAGCAGTGGTTGCCAAAATTACAAACATTACCTCTTTATAATATTAGTATAGGAGTATAGATATAGACAACGTTCTTGAATGTAGATATAGATAATATTATTGGTCGTCTATTATTTTATTACTAATAGGGTTAACTTAGGCCAACGTGAATGAACAGAAATAGGTTAATTTAGTAGGTAATCATCTTTTTCCAGAAACTTCGCCCTGAACTAATTTGATTTGCACGGTTCGATTTTCTGAAGAAGTTTGTTAAATCAAACAGTTCTGATAATATTGACGATCAACATACATTGTTATCTGACAAAGTGAAATAAAATAAATTCGCATTTTAAGCCCTCGAAAGAGTTTTTGATTAGTTTAACATTTCTAACGAAGAATCGTAAGTAAAGAATTTCGTCCAGTTCAGTGCACTAATACACTAGCACAAACACTGCATGGAGAGGAACATATAACATAACACCGTTCGGAAGCGGTGAAAAACTGTAGGTCCCTTCCCTTGCCTCTTACTAGGTGGTAAGCTCAAATTGTAGCCGTACTTGATGCAAGATGGCCGCATAGCAGGTTCTCGGGGTTATATATGCTAGTCAGAGCATGTTCTCTGGTCCCTGGCCCCTCTGACTCAGCCACCCATACCGGAATACAAAAACAAAGATTATAAAAAAAGAAACAGTATATAGTTGAAATAGACGGACCCCTGACTATGTTCGTGGGGGGTCTTCTCCTCGGGGAAGACCTCAACGGGCTTGTTGGGTTCGACCACACGGTAGCCCTGGCCGTCGGCCACGTAGTGCGTGGCTCTAAGGAAGCCGTCCGGGTCCACGTAGCCGTAGCAGCCGTAAGTCACTCCGTCCGGGCCGCGGTTCTCGTGGTGGAACTGTCCGCTCGGACCCACGTCGTACCCGAACCCGTAGGCGCCTGCGAACAAACTATTTATTTATACATGTTTCATTTTTTTTTTATGGAAACTGACACGGTTGGCTACATCACCTACAACGTCCGTGATGTCTGCCCATAACACCGGGTGAACTAGGTGCCATGTCAGTGCTTTCCCCTTTGATCGTGCCGGCTACACTGAACTGGTCGGAAAACACAAACTATTTACATAGCCGTTTCGACCGACGTTTCATTCAGTGCGGTGGTACCAACCCGGGCGGGTTAAACCCTGCCACCAAGTATGATTAGGAGGGAAGGGACCTACAGTTTTACGAGGAATCCGAACCTCGGTCAGCCTCCAACGGTCAGCGGTCACCCATCCAAGTACTGACCGCACGCAGCGTTGCTTAACATTCAATAGCGACAGTTGACTGTCTGCACCACTGAGCTATCGAGGCTGACAAATTTATTGCAATTTTTTATAGAGATCCAACATTGGTGGCTGTGCCCAACGGTTAGTTGAACGGAGACAGTCAACCGCAGCCAATAACACCTCTTCTTACGAAACTACGCTCAGTGAGAGGCCATGCCACCTGTGAGACGGACATCAGTGTCGTCAGACAA
Source organism: Nematopogon swammerdamellus (assembly GCA_946902875.1). NCBI lineage: Eukaryota > Metazoa > Arthropoda > Insecta > Lepidoptera > Adelidae > Nematopogon > Nematopogon swammerdamellus. The sequence continues at coordinate 12,310,901 of OX336340.1, read as the reverse complement.
TTTGTTCATGCGCCTTTTGAAAACACCCAAGTTGTAATCAGGAACGTATTTATCGAGACGCGTGAAACAACTACTGTTGCTTCTGAGTGCCTGAGCATTTAGTGCGCTCTATAATATTTACTGCCTTCTAGTTTTTAACCGACTTCAAAAAAAGGAGGAGGTTCTCAATTAGACTGTATTTTTTTTAACTTCTTGTTTGGTTTATATTCAGTTATGAACCTGCTGACTCTTGTTTCAATCAGCATGGGCTGTGTGTTTTTCTTATGGGACCTTACAAGGTTGGCTACAACGCCTACTCGTCTTGTGTCCGTAACACCTTGATGTTCAATTCAATCCCTTTTCCTTAGAAATCATTTCTAAAAGAAAATTAATGTTTCCCGTATTTTTCTTTCTTGAAAGCTATTCAACTGTCGCTTTAATACACTTTTTGTGATGTATATAATTTAATCTGAATCTATTATTGTATTTCACAACTCTTCATGTGTTACTAGCTGTGCCCGTGCCTTCGCTTCGCATTACTTTTGCTCACAGCTCAGGCCGTTGATGATTGATGATTATGATTTATAGGCTATGCCATCATGAGAAATGACATAATGTAACAGCGAAAACCGTATATAAATCCATAAAGGGATTCTCGAATTATAAGGATATTCACATATTGAGCTTTATTTATTTGGGTTGTAAAGGTTTCTCGGCGATGTTTCCTCGAAAACTGAACAATATTGGCGAAACATTTCCGAAATAAATGTCCGTGTCACAAGCATGAGCAGCCATCAGGTTCTTATTTGTGTTATCTTTCATTCACGCGAGCAAGAGGAACGCATTAAAGTAAAATAAACATATTATCCTTGTACATAATTTAAACAGATGGGTGTGTGAAACAAATCACTTGTGCTGTGGTGGGACGCTAAGTAAATGTTACGTTGAACAAAAAACCAAAATCGCTTAGATGAGATTTCCCGAGATACTCAACCTTTTACTTGACTGATAAATAATAAAATATTGTTTTTTTCTACAATATCCATCAAGTAAATCACATTAAAAATCTGCCATAGTTCACATAATTTGACGGCAATTGGTGTTTTAGTGAGATGATCATTTAACTCGTATCTGTGACATTGAGAAATATACATATTTTCAAGAATATTTGAAAGGTAGAGTGCAAGAAGGGTCTCATCTCATCAACTTTTTTTTCAATTCTGTGATACCTACTACCTATGTATAATTTTAGAATTACTGCGCATACTAACATGGCGGCGCAGACATACCTATTTAGATTTTTTTTGTGTACCTAATGAAAGTATCTAAAGAAAGGCAGGTTGCTTACAGAATGCCTAAACGCGCTAAAAGAAGTCAACATAAAATTATGTTTTGTAGTAAGCCCAAGGTTAAATTAATCCAAAACGTTTTGCACATTTCTGGATTTGACGAAATTCCTTAAAATCAAATTGATAAAATTTAATTAATTTAAAAGAATAGCCCTATTGCATCTGTCCCCGTGCATGTCGGCGACTGAGGGATAAGGACAAGATCCCGTGTAAGGGCGACAGGCTAGCCGCCTCTCACCTTGGCACGGTCCTTCCACCGAGCCATGTAGCAGGTGGTTCTTCGTGCCTTACTTGCTGCTTGATAGTTATCTTGTCCCAATACTTATGCTAAATGCGGTGGTCGGTGATGTGCTGTAATTTACAAGAGTATTTGTAGCACAACACCGACTACTCTGCTTACCCCTATTGTCTTGTCTTGATAAAGCGTGTGGTGTGTGTCTACACTTCTACACTAATATTTTAAAGAAGTAAAGTTAATACGTTTGAATGTAGGAGGTAATCTCCGAAAATACTCATCCGCTTTTAAAATTGCTTTGACCAATTATTGAGAATGAACCTTCCGGATGGACATAGGTTACGCGAGCGAAGCCGTAGGCTATAGCTAGTGTACGATAAAATTTATTTGATAATGATGATTATGCACTTTGTAAAGCGCCTTTAGCTATCGGCACTGAGAGTGAGGAACTCGTATGCGAACTCACTAGTGTCGTAGTTCTGCTCGTAGTACTGGGACTTCTCGTCGTCCTGTATGTCGACCACGATCTCGTTCTCTCCGTGGCCGTAGGAGCCGAGCTGGCGGTGCTGGCGCCCGCTGCTGATGCTGCCTGCACCCGCGCCCGCACCCGCACCCGCGCCGCTGCTGTCGGTGCCGCCGCTGCACGCGAGCAGCGCGACACCCACCTGCGACAATGAACACATGCCTACACAGCATGCCTAGGAAAGCAGACGTTTCCTACATCGTGGAAAGCAGTAATAGAAATAATTGTCAAAAATCAAATAGATTATATTTTGACATAATAATAATCATTAAGTCAAAATATATTATTATTCTATGTATACTTCTTATTTTTAAGGTTCCGTAGCCAGGGACCTTTATAAAATCGTTCAGGTGTCTGTCTGTCCGTCCGTCGGTCCATCTGTCGGTAGCACACGTTGTCCGAGTTGATTAGTCAGGAAAGCTCACTAAATAAAACAAATTCTTTATAAAATAGTATATTTAATCCTTACGTCATGAAACTACATATTTAGAAGTTTATATCTTAGCGCGTCTTGCACCAACACGAGTTTAAAGTTAAGTAGCGAGTTATGGATTTAAACGCGGTTCACACGTACAACGGGTGCTAGTTTAACGAGTTAAACTGGTTTATATATTAAATTTGTGTTGGTGCAAGTGGGCCTTAAACGGTAATTTGGAACACAGAGTATTCTAGCGGAGCGGGGCCGCGTGCTAGGCACGGTGCGACCGCTTGATCGCTGCGCACATTCGCTATCTATACCTACGTGCAAGAAACGAATGGCTACGGAACCCTCTGTGTGTGAACAACTTTCGCGCTTTTTTACACTTATTCCAGGAAGTTGTACCATAGTGTTGTCCGACGAATATGCTTTAGGTTATTTCTATGACGAATACAAATCAATTGTACATTTAAGTACCCACCTATGTATTTTATCATGTTTGTTGCCATAACGTTGGTTGGAAAGGGGAGCCCCTGAAAATCAGCTTCGCTGTCTTCAGGGGCATTAGCTCATATTTCATTTCACTTCATTTAGGTAGGTACTGGTAGGTACTTACTACAAATATGTAGTCCTACTTTTATATCAGTAGGTAGTAGTACTTTAATGAAATTCTTGATTAAAGAAGGAAGAAGAAAAAAACAATTAAGGTAGATAAAGCTCCTGTTAACAGTTTTTACAAATCTTATTCCACCGTGCGTTCACTAACCACATACGGAAACCTTCAAGAGCAAAATTAACATCCATCGTATGACTCTAAGAACAGAGAAGTGCTTTCAGGATGAATAAAAAACCGGCCAAGTGCGAGTCGGTTCCCGCAACACACAAAAACAAAAAAAATTGCAAAAACTGTTTTTTTGTATATGGGCATCACCACCCTTAATATTTTTTTTATTATTTGTTGTTATATTCGCCAAAAGCACATATTCTGTGAAAATAGCAATTCCGGTTTCAAAGATAAATCCATCGGACGGACTGACGGATGGACGGAGAGACAAACAGACGTTTTAGGCTTAGTAATAGGCTTCCGACCGTAGGTTTCCGTACGGGGTACGGGGTACCTATAAATTGTCTTCGCCGTGCGCTTAATCCCGTGTCGTGACACAATGTGACGTGCCGTGACTAGGCTCATCTCTGGCATCACTAAATTGTTTTATTATGTTAACGTGAAAGCAGACTATGAAAACAGTAGACGATGCAACCATTAGTGGAGATGGTGCGACAAAGCCAGTATTTCTAGTTTAAAAAACTGTTTAAAAAAACATTGAACCGACTTCAACCCCTAAAAAGTATTAAAAAATATTTTGATCTTGAGCAGAAGGCGGTACAAAAGCACAAAAGGGTCCATCTATAAATTTTCAGGTGTGCTTTTGTACCGCCTTCTACTCAAGATCAAAATATTATTCAATACTTTTTGGGGGTTGAAGTCGGTTCAATTTTTTTTTTATAGTTTTTTTATTTCACTCTTTTTAGTAATGTCACATAATATTAAAATCGGTTGACGGTAAGTGGGTGATTGAAAAATTCCTTAGTGTGAAGGTGTTCATCCCTAATTTCCCACCCAAGGGTGGTGTTCTTTAATAAAATTTGGGTATATCTCAGAGACCACCCCTACTCATGAAAAAAATAATTATTAAAATCGGTTGAGAATTGGCGGAGAAATCGAGTAACATAAACACAAAAAAAACTTTAAAAAAAAACACAGAGACGAATTGAGAACCTCCTACTTTTGGAAGTCGGTTGAAAATCCTGGACAGAGATGAATTTCGCTCTTTAGTTTAGGTTTTCATCTACCTTAGTATACATAGTTATATAAAAATGTTTTATAGAATACGTTGCTAAGTATACGGTAAATATCGGTAGTGCCTCTGAAGCCCAATTGGGAAAGCCTAAATTACTCGTATTACAAAAAAGGCAAAGCGAAGACAAAACTCGTTGAAAGTTCTACAATATTCGCGCGGGAATATTTCAGCAATTTAAGATTATTTCGTGGAACTTTCCAAAACCATTCGGAAATATTGCAAATTGTAAGCTTTCCTACGAGATGAAAGTATTTTTGTATTGAAAGAGAACATAATAATATAAACATGAACAAACATAATATAATGTCGACGGTAAACGTTGCCATAGTGAAATTGGGCTAACAAGACTCCACTCACGCGATTTAGACCCGACCTCAGCCAAATACTTTTTTGTAAAAATTTGTTTGTAATAATAAAAGTTTTGTTGTGTACTTTTATGTTGTAGTCTGTGTAGCAGAACGTGGCCTTATTGCTGAGTGTAATTTCTACCAGTGTTTCCAATACTGTAGTGACGAATTTAAATTTTAGATTTCGAACTTCCGAACATTCGACTGAGGGGCCGATGTCTAACCGCTACACATGTTGCCTACTAGCTTTTGCTAACTTTACGTACAGCCTCATTCGAATTAGTTAGAGACAAATAAATGACTACCTAGACGGCTAATAAAGCTTCATTAGCATTTATTTCACTAAAATTAATCGTTCGATATTTCTTGAGAAGAACGAAATGAATTATATGCCGCCGACAATAAATGCCATAATATGTAATAAGTCTGAAAATTATGTCTGAAAATTAATCGAAGCTTATCATTTTGAAATATTACTGTTTTCTTTTGAGTTTTCAAACAGATATCAAATCAAAGGTGTTTTGTTTTGATAAATGAACGTCGAGCGACCATATCGGTCGGTCGACATTCATTTATCAAAACAATTTCCGCTCTATGTGAAAACGAAACAAAAATATTGGGACAAAAAGTCAGGGTTTTTTTTACATTTCCTAGTCTGAAGAGTTTTAGACAGTTCTAGCATGTTCAGTTCAGTTCAGTTCATTTATTAATCTTTCTTAGGTACTAATAGTACACTTGATTTCGTCAGTTGATTAACATATAAATCTAATTTCACGTACATATAATATTAGAAGCACTGGCCATGACGGCGAATTTTGTTTAAAAACAAATTATATTATACTATTCACAAGAACAACATACTTAGCCTAACAAATGTACTTAGCTTCAATAGAATTGTCAAAATAAAATACAAGAACTATCCAGACAAAGATCAGTGTTATAAAATTATATACATGAGCAGAACTCTCTTACTGAGAGACTAATATCTCACCTGTGCCGAGTCAGTAGACGGATACGAAACAGTATTTTATTAGGTTTTTTTATTAATTATTAAACGGTTTTTTTTTTTTTTTTTTTTTTTTAGCTTGACTTCGTATATTTGTTTCTATCTTTGTTTCAAATCTTGCGACAACTTTTTCAACTACTTCTACTGAACCGATTTTTATGAAACTTTGCACACACATTGAGTTCTCGTGACAATACAATATTATGATAATTTCAACTTGATAACGAGGGTCTGATGATGGAGTCAGGAGGTGTACAGTGGAACTCTTCAACCGTTACTAGTAACCCCCTCGAGTTTGGGCTCATTTGGTTTGTTTGCACGAGTGTCCCATACTTCTACCAATACACTTGGTGACGAGGGTCTGATGATGGAGTCAGGAGGTGGACAGTGGAACTCTTCAACCGTTACTAGTAACCCCCTCGAGTTTGGGCTCCTTTGGTTGGTTTGGACGAGTGTTCCATACTTCTACCAATACACTTGGTGACGAGGGTCTGATGATGGAGTCAGGAGGTGTACAGTGGAACTCTTCAACCGTTACTAGTAACCCCCTCGAGTTTGGGCTCATTTGGTTTGTTTGCACGAGTGTCCCATACTTCTACCAATACACTTGGTGACGAGGGTCTGATGATGGAGTCAGGAGGTGGACAGTGGAACTCTTCAACCGTTACTAGTAACCCCCTCGAGTTTGGGCTCATTTGGTTGGTTTGGACGAGTGTCACATACTTCTACCAATACACTTGGTGACGAGGGTCTGATGATGGAGTCAGGAGGTGTACAGTGGAACTCTTCAACGGTTACTAGTAACCCCCTCGAGTTTGGGCTCAGATGGTTGGTTTGGACGAGTGTCCCATACTTCTACCAATACACTTGGTGACGAGGGTCTGATGATGGAGTCAGGAGGTGGACAGTGGAACTCTTCAACCGTTACTAGTAACCCCCTCGAGTTTGGGCTCATTTGGTTGGTTTGGACGAGTGTCCCATACTTCTACCAATACACTTGGTGACGAGGGTCTGATGATGGAGTCAGGAGGTGGACAGTGGAACTCTTCAACCGTTACTAGTAACCCCCTCGAGTTTGGGCTCCTTTGGTTGGTTTGGACGAGTGTCCCATACTTCTACCAATACACTTGGTAACGAGGGTCTGATGATGGAGTCAGGAGGTGGACAGTGGAACTCTTCAACCGTTACTAGTAACCCCCTCGAGTTTGGGCTCATTTGGTTTGTTTTGACGAGTGTCCTATACTTCTACCAATACACTTGGTGACGAGGGTCTAATGATGGAGTCAGGAGGTGGACAGTGGAACTCTTCAACCGTTACTAGTAACCCCCTCGAGTTTGGGCTCATTTGGTTGGTTTGGACGAGTGTCACATACTTCTACCAATACACTTGGTGACGAGGGTCTGATGATGGAGTCAGGAGGTGTACAGTGGAACTCTTCAACGGTTACTAGTAACCCCCTCGAGTTTGGGCTCAGATGGTTGGTTTGGACGAGTGTTCCATACTTCTACCAATACACTTGGTGACGAGGGTCTGATGATGGAGTCAGGAGGTGGACAGTGGAACTCTTCAACCGTTACTAGTAACCCCCTCGAGTTTGGGCTCATTTGGTTGGTTTGGACGAGTGCCCCATACTTCTACCAATACACTTGGTGACGAGGGTCTGATGATGCAGTCAGGAGGTGTACAGTGGAACTCTTCAACCGTTACTAGTAACCCCCTCGAGTTTGGGTTCATTTGGTTTGTTTAGACGAGTGTCCCATACTTGTCGAACGCAAATGTACCTATGAAACAGACATACCATCTGTTCAAATTGATTTTGAAAGGGACGGCGGACACCTTATCCATCCTAAAGCCATACAGTTTCCAGCAAAGTTTAATTATGGAACAGCTGAGAGACGGATATTACCGATAATTTTATCATGGGCCTCCACTGTCCATAAAATGCAGGGCAGTACTGTTGACCATGCTGTCGTGTATTTGGGCTCCAGACTATTTGAGGAGGGTCAAGAGTATGTTGCATTGAGTCGCGTAAAGTCTTTAGAAGAGCTATGTATTGAGGAGCTTGATTGTGAGAAATTGACAGGTAAGAAACCGAGTAACAAAGATGCAATGAGAGAGTTGGAAAGGATGAGGAGTTTGCGTGATGAATGAATGATACGAGCTAAAATCAAACTAAAAACGAGTAAATAAAAAAATAGTTAAAAAAACTTTTAAGTTAAACGGTTTTATTAAAAAAAAACTAGAAAAAAACATCAGGTGTACAAAAAACTAGAAAATAATAAGGACACAAACCTGGGCCTTCTTCAGATTTTACGTCTGGGTAAAAAATCGTGCAGTACTAGCGTGCTGTCTTCTCATGTCGGATGCCAAAGGGCAATTTGTGTCGCTGCGTCAGCGGAATAAGTAATAAATTGAGACTTTTAACAGACTAATATAAAAACGTGGGGCGTATAATATGCGTAATAACATGCTTTACGTTTTTATATTAGTCTGTTAAAAGTCTCAATTTATTACTTATTCCGCTGACGCAGCGACACAAATTGCCCTTTGGCATCCGACATGAGAAGACAGCACGCTAGTACTGCACGATTTTTTACCCAGACGTAAAATCTTAAGAAGGCCCAGGTTTGCGTCCTTATTATTTTCTAGTTTTTTGTACACCTGATGTTTTTTTCTAGTTTTTTTTTTTAATAAAACCGTTTAACTTAAAAGTTTTTTTACCTATTTTTTTATTCAGGCAGCCCAGATAGTGTGGCCAGAGAGGATCTCCAGGGAGGAAGCGGAGCAAGAAAAGAAGAGTTTTACTAAGAAGCAGAACCAAGCCCCACAAGAAAGAAAAGATACAAGAATATACAGTCCACTATATCAAAGGGCGCTGCCGGGTTCCTGTCGCCTGGTGTCGGCCGGCGGCGCGGCGCCTGGAGCGCTACATTGTTTGGTCATATTTGGTGGCTTTGACTGAACGTATTTAATGTGTAGGTATCCACAAGCTATACGACAGATTACTTAATAGTTACTTAGTAAGTGGCTATACTGAGGAAGGCGTATTTTTACCCGACTACGGCGAAGCCAACAGGAGGGTAATGTGCTTAGCCTGAATGTTTGTATGTATGTATGTATGTATGTATGTATGAGGGTTAGAAAGAGCGTAGCAGCTGGACGAAGCGTCGATTCTCAATGAAAGATATACCAAAATATTCTAGAACATCACAGAATTGACATAGGATAGGTTAATACTCCATCTTAATAACGAATTTGTGAAAATCAGCAAAAAATAATCACGTACATAGAAGGGAAGACGGGACGGCCATTTGTTTACATGCAAACGTCAATCAACGGGCAAAGAAAATATAACCACTACGCCAACTGGATACAGGGGGCACAATTCTTAGTGTTCATTGTGGATGGCGACATCTAGAGTTTGCTTGCCTGTCCAAAAAGTATGGAGGTCCGGTTAGGTGGTCTGTGGTTCTGTTGGGCAAACCAGCTTAGTCTGTCAACTCTACGATTCCTTCATCGCAGGAGAGCTTTGACGCAGCTGCTGTGGTAGCAGCCAAACTGCACTATGGGAGTTTAAAAAAAAACTACATGCACCGCCTCAATATTAGGAAAGGGTTAAATTACAGAAGATGCGTCGCTACGCGACGCATCTTCTTTAATTACAGCTACATTTTCAAGAAGTTTTGCTGACTCCGACTCCGGCTGTATTATTAATTATTGTGTTCGAATGATCTTTCGTTCATATTATCAATGCAGATTGACTATGATCAAGTACATAATTAATTATGATCGATACCTAATGCTATATTTTCAGAATCATAAATCCGACTTCCTAAGTTTTGCTAGTATGTATTCTAAACTGCACTTTGCCCCAATATATTACAAAATTATCATATTTTTTCCTTTTTTGTTTTTCGTAGTCGGGTTTTTACAATATTATTGCAATGCTATTCTATTGCGAATATTTTTACATTTACAAGTCTGGAATTTTAATTAGAAACACTCTAGATACTAGCAAGAGCATACGCCTGAGGCATTTAGATTACGATAGGCAAAATGGGTTCCGCTGCAGCAGAGTTCTTCGCATAGCATGCGGCGAGCTTGCGCAAGACAAGTTGACACTTGAGATGCGTATTTATGACAAAAAAAATTTATATTTCAAATCTATACCTATAGTCATTTGTATTGTTGGTTGCTGAAGACACGGCGCGGCGCGCGGCGGCAGCGGGTGCGTGCGTAGGCGGGCACAGACATCGATATTGGTAGACTGAGGAGATGGTATCTTGACGCATTTGCCACTATAGCTTGCTTGGCCACTGACTTCAACTCCAAGCATGATACTGTTTGGTTTATGAAAGTTTCTACGCAAGTACACAAGCGTAAAGAAGGTGAATAGTAAATGTTATCCTTGCTATCATCATTTAAGCTATCATCATCATTTGAAGCTTTGGAAAACCGTAATTTGGTCATGAAATACATTATATATAAAAAACACGTACGAAGTTCCAACATGACATGAATTTTGTAACTATTCAGTGTCGAGGAACTCTTAAAGAACTGTACAATACAACTGTAAGATTCTACAGTGCAGATATGCATTTATAATCTTACCGTACTCACTGGTTTGTCACGCATGCCAATAAACACTCCACGCGGACATCTTGAGGTTACCTACCTCAAGATGTCCGCGTAATATGACGATAAGGTTTTTTTTATTTTTATTTATTTATTTATTTATTTATTTATTTATTTATTTATATTTTTATATTTTACAATTTTATGTTCTGCGAAGCCTACTAGGCTTATCCGCAAAAGCAGTTTTGTCGCCGTCTATTATTTATACAGTAGTAATTATATAGTAGTAAATGGCCTGATTTTATACATTCATAATTTTTTTTAAACTTTGGTTTGGTTCTAGGATTGAAGTTTATAAATCACGATTTGTTGAGTTTAGCTAGACGTACATTTATGTACATACTCGTATCTTAAGTACGTACGGCCAGACCGCACGACCGACGGCATCGCCATGGGTATAAGCAGAAGATTAGCTTGCCCAATGAGAACGTGAACAATGCAATAACTTTACACAACCTCGCAAATGTCGTCTCCGTGTAGAATATGAGCTTGATTGATTTTACGCAACTTCTATTATCGATTAATGAGTACGAACATGGACGCTTCATTAGTAGGCCAACCGTAGTCAAGCGAACAAGCAAGCACACATGGTAATTAATTTTCGCTGTCTGAAAAACATTTGGTGAAGAGCCAGTCTAAAATTGTATATAATAAAAACAATAGCGTTCAAATAGTCTGAAACTATATATTTTGGTCTTAAAAAGAAGATTATCATTTGAAAATAGTTAAAATAAAATCAAGTCAACAAAGTAATGACGTCTTTGTAATGACTATCATTCCAATTTCGAGAGTCGAGTTGTTAAATTAAAGCTATTTAAAAACACCTCCTTCTTGATATTTTATTTACAACTGCCAGTGCCCGCGGCTCCGCTCGCGCTAAAGTCGGTTTAATAGAAAATCGGATGTAACCCCTAATATAATACGAAATGATCACTTCTGTATAGATTTTGCCCGTTGCCGTCTCAGTTTCACTGAGTACGATGCCGAACACCGAGCTGCGTTCAGGTTACCGATATACTTTCTCGAAAACCGTAATTCACTGAGGACGAGACCGGGCTACGTTCAGGTAAACGATGTATTATGCTCTTTTCGAACCTGTAAATCACATGAAAGGAAACCGATCTTCAAACCCGATTACTTGGGTTTACTCTTGGGTTTACTATTCGGTCCCTTGCTCCAATTGTGATTAGAAATTTTGTAAATTGATTTGCTATTATTCTCATATTTCGACTTCTTTTGAGCTTACTAGGTACCTGAACCTTATAAGTGATGGAATGATTTTTACAACTTCACAAATCATATTGCTAAAAAAACCCTATGTAAATCAATTTAGTAGTTTTCGGGTAAGTCAGATGAATTTTTTTCCGACTTCTTTCACTTCCGACTCCACTGCTTAGTTAATTTGAATAATATCGTGATGCTGTATAGCCTATCTATAACCTGGCAACCGCAAGCGAACAGGTTAAGCCGTTCTTTAGTTATTATAAACGAACATGCATACAAACACATACTACATACATACATACGTGCATACGTACATACGTGCATACGTACATACGTGCATACGTACATACGTGCATACGTACATACGTGCATACGTACATACGTGCATACGCACATACGTACATACGTGCATACGTACATACGTGCATACGCACATACGTACATACGTACATACGTGCATACGTACATACGTGCATACGCACATACGTGCATACGTACATACGTGCATACGTACATACGTGCATACGTACATACGTGCATACGCACATACGTACATACGTACATACATACATACATACCAGACGGTAGACGTTGGATCTTATAATATGTATTGATGCCATTTGTAGTGTTAAATCGACTTTAAAATGTAAATTCCCCCACAAATAACAAAGATTTGAAGTATTTATTTATATAATGGTCTATAGAATTTAAATATTTATGCAAAATGGTAATAAAGAATTTTATTTTATTTCAATTTGGACTTTATTGATACATTTATTATTGAGACGTTCTTGAGTTATAAGCATACCTATATTCACAACAGCGCATATGAATAATGACGTGATGTTGTGTTATAATACCCTTACGGGGATATGTAGCATTACGTAGATAAAAAAAGGCCAAGTGCGAGTCGGACCGCGCACCGGGGGTTCCGTACCTACTACCACGGAAAATGTCCGGTTTGCGTTTACTTCTCTCTAACCCCACTGCTCAGCTCACATGAATAATGACGCGATGCTGTAACCTTACTGGAGTATGTAGCACTAGATCGATAAAGCACTAAATCGCAATTAAATTGGTTGAACGGTGCTTGAGTAATAAATCGAACATACATACAGACGGCAGTAATATGTAGAGATGAAGGAACAGAAAACAAAAGACAGGATTGAGATTTTAAAATTTCATTTCTGACCTCACTGCTCGAATCACACGAGTAATGGCGTGATGAGGGACAGGGCCGGATCTAGGGGGGGGCGGGAAGGGGCACTTGCCCCGGGCGGCAAGATTGGGGGGCGGCAAAATCACACCCATAAACATAAAGATAAATTGTAAATTACTTATAAAATATGTCTTTGATTTCGATTCGATAAGAATGCTCGCGAAATAATTCGTGTAATGGTAAAGAAGCGGAGGTGTTGATACGGGCGGCGGAGGGGGCAGGGGGCGGCGCAGCGGCTAGTCTAGTGAGCGAGCGTCGCCGCCGCGCCGTAGCGTAGTCGGTCGGTCGGCCGAACGAGCGGCATACGTTCGGCAGGCGCGGCGGTAGAGCGGTATATACCCGCTCCGCTCGCGCGCGTGGTTGGATCGCACGCCCAATCAAAAAAGATATCTATTTTTAGAAAAAAGAATGAATCACTCAAATGGTTTTCGAGATAATTGTTTTAAAGTCTCTAAAAAGGAACCTAGAAAAAAATATTTTTTGTATATTAATAATTGGAATTTAAATGTCAAACTACCAAATTCACTTTACAAAGGATGTAGATTAGATCAATAACATACATTTTTTGAAGAAGTTAACATGACTACTTTTTTAGGTACTTATATCGAAAAATTTCGATTTTTTTTTTTTTGTATGTTATGATTTTTCAATGTATGTGATTGCCTTAATATCGGCGTGCGCGCCCATATTAATTGAAGTGATATTGATTGATATTGATATGCCGATATTAAAAGGCGCGGCGGAGGTGGCTCCACTCCGCGCCCGCACGCATCGCCAATAGGCCAATCCAGTCAGTACTTATTGTGCTTGTATACATTAAATAAAAAATTAAATTATGGTTTAATTTTTATTTTATTGATTCCTGTATTTAATTTTTCCAAACATTTCTTTTTTAATACCGATATGGTCCGGTTTTATCAGGATAGGCTTGAGAAGCTTCAGGAATAGGAAGTACTCATTATTGGAAGAAAAAAATTCTTATCACTCAAATCGAAATTCCGTACTTCTTTTTCATACAAAAATTGGAAATTGTTATAAAAACTCGATGGAGAGTGAGTGTGGGGAGGTGTTTTCTAGGTCTAGGTAATGCAATGACCTAGTCCAGTCCCCTTTTTTTCTTTTGGTGTCATTTAATTTAAATAGGAATTTACCTACCTACATGCAGTTCAATTCTACTAATTAAAAATAGCTATTTAGTCATTTTATTTTTACTTAATAAAGGCGGATGTTAACCGTCCACCAAATCTCGATGAAACGCTTTTCACCAACAAAAATGTACGAAATAAAAAAAAAATCGAACCCTAGAGTGAAGGCGGTGCTAAAGAAGGCTACACAAATCACAAAGGATATGGTCCACTCATGTTTTCTTTCATGCATCATTTTTGCTTGCTTTTGCACCGCCTCTAGGGTTAGATTTTTTTTATTTCATACATTTTTGAAGGCGGTTTTTATATTTTTTTAAATAGTTTTTTATTTCACAGTTTTAAGTTAGTTACACAGTTCACTTCACAGTTAATGTACTCGGCGAATCGCTCGGCCTTCGGCCTCGCGATTTCGCCTCGCTTTGCAATCCGAACTTGACCAAATTGGACCACACGGGGAGCACCAGCTTTCAAATAAAAAAAGAATCATCAAAATCGGTTCACCCAGTCGAAAGATCTGAGGTAACAAACATAAAAAAAATACAGTCGAATTGAGAACCTCCTCCTTTTTTGAAGTCGGTTAAAAAAGATGTAATATATTTATTTTTTTGCATTTTGCGACAATTTAAGCTTCGAGTTATGTTTTTTTTTTTTTGTAAACCAACATGAGTGGCTTTGTCGAGAGACCAATGGTACAGTCGACAGAGCCAAAAAACCCCTCTCCTCGCGAAACCACGCTCAGTGAGGCGCCATGCCAGCAGATTTGCGGACTGTTGCTAGGCTGTCTAGCCCGTTGATACAACGTTTGAAGACACCCAGGTTAAAGGATTCGGGAAACACACTCGCCGGGAGACAGTTCCACACCCTAGCGGTGCGACAAAGGAACGATTTTGAGAACCGATGGGTTCTCAAAAGCCCAATGTCAACAACAAAAGCGTGCTCAGTTTCTCTGCGACGAGTGCTGCGAAGATAGGTTGGATGGCAAGGAATAAGGGAAGCAGGTTCCTCCGAGCAGTGTCCATGATAGTACCTGTAGAACAGACTAAGTGACCCTACAAATCGTCTGTGACTGAGAGACTCCAGATCATCAGTCAGTTTCGGGTCTCCTACCAGACGGACGGCTCGGCGCTGTATTGTACTTAATATGAGGCAGAATAAATTACTCAATGAAAGATGTTTACGCCCGTTCGCGCCAACCGTTGTATAATGTCGAATTGAATGTGCATTTTTTTCATTAATCTAAAAAAAAAATCCCCTTTTCGATATATTTTTTTTAATATAGTGTGTTTTCTAGTACCAATACTATGTTTTCCAAACCTCGAAAAAAAATTCATACCTTTTTGGCATTAGTATTAGTAAATTACCTAGCTAGAATAACCCCCTTTCTTTCGGGAATGTAACCCATTTTACTATAAAAATAAACGAGAGCAAAAGGGCGGCATTTTAAAATTTTGCACCCCCTCCAAAAATATGTAGATCCGGGGCTGATGAGGGAGGCCCAACAGTGGGAAATTAATAGGGCTAGATTATGATATAAATGACCTACTTAAAACCAATAATGCACTTTATTTTCTCAGATTTTTATCACCTTTGACCTTACTTTTCGACCCCTACTGCCGCGATGTTTCCTACATTGTTTGTTACCTATACTATATGTATTACTGCTCGAAGTCGTATTTAAATCGGGTAAGCATTTTTCGAGTAAATCACATAAACGCTAAAGGATTTACAATTTTTATCCGTTTTTTATCACGGGATAAGGACTTACATACACAAGTAATTACATAGGCACCTCGTTCCGACAGTAACACAAGGTCCATTGTAAAAAGTAAATTTTACGAAATAGTCTAATTATTGACCACACTGTCAGCCATACACAGTCGACCCACACCCAGAATTCTTGTAAATCAAGTAAGAATGTGATGACACAATCTCTAAACTCGCAATAACGTGTAAAGTTAGTTTATCCAATTTGAAGTATACCGACGACGATCGTAAGACATTTCAAAGGCAAATAATGCCAACAATATTCAATTATGTTTCCCAAGGTGGCATCTTGAATACAAATTAGCGCCATGTTTGTAAATCTCGCCAATTTTTACGTTTTTGTCAAGAAACGTGAGATTTTTTTTATAATTAATATTTTTGTTCTTTCGATGTGCCTGTTTTGTTGAATACTGCTCCATGCATCCTAATTTTCTTACTTTCATACAATATAACAAAGTTTCTGCATCAAAGCTTAGGAAACTGATGGGGATATGTGAGAGGTTTGAGTACTCCCATGGGCTCCGATACAACGCTGAAAAAACAGCCGTGTTTGTGTTCAGGCGGGCTATGGCACCGGCAGCCGTCCCGCCAGTATGTCTGTACGGACAACTCCTTCTAATAGTGGACAAATTTAAATATGTTGGCCACATTTTGATCGTACACTTAAATGGCGACTGCGATATGGAACTCCAAAGACGGGCGCCGTCAATTGGCGAGGCGTTTCGCTCGGTGCTCCAGAGAAGTAAACATACTGTTATTCAAAACCTACTGTCAGTTCATGTACAGAGGGTTCACTGTAACTTGTCCCTTGAAGGGAGCAATTTCAATCTCTATTGCCGAAAGGATAAGGATTACCGCGAGGGACAAGTTACGTGAAACAGACTTTACACCTGCCAGCTGTGGACCAATTACACACAGCGTGTCTGTAAATCACTGCGTGTGCAGTACAATAACGCGTTTCGTTGCCTCTCTGCAGTCCTCGGGGATGTTTACGGAGGCGGAGTAGATGGATACTGGGCCACAATAAGGAAGAGGGTGGCCAGTTTCGCAGAATGTGTTTTAACAACAAAGAATCAACGGTGAGGGGTGGATGTGGGAGAATGTTTCAATCCAGGGTCCTTATCGGTAATGTTGTTTTTTTAATGTTTAGTTTCTTGTGTTTTTGTGTATTTATGGACAAACATTTTGTCTGAAAATGTACAATCTAAAGGCCCGCGTCGCACGCATCATGTCCTCGTTCTCATAAATCTTAACCTGAAGAAGAGATTTATATTTGCTTTAAACCCGCACTGAGGCTGCATCGGAACGAATTGCTTAGGTATTCAGATGGCGTAAAGGTGGTCGATAACGTCGGCGATCCGACACGTTCAATCCTTGGCCGTAACCTCGTCGCCGAAAAACAAAAGGAGCCTAAATACCTAAACGGTATCGCCGAATGTAGGTGTCACGCACGTCGGACGAGACACCACCACACCACCTGCTCGGCACTATAATGCTAAAGTCACATGCGAATTGAAAAGTATTGCGCGGTATTCAAATATATAAGTCAATGGCGGTATTGCGATGATTGGACCGAGTGAAATGCCTCTATCGAGCATCGTGTAGCCTCCGCCGGCCGTCGTTGGAGTTATCTACCTTGAAAATAAGCAACATTCTGAATTTTGGCAAACCCATATTTACTTTTTTCGTTCACAGCTATTACGAGTAAGTAGTTATACACAAATCATGAAAAAACGGAATGATTTAGGGTTTGTAATAGCAACCATATTTGCCAGTTGCTGTAAAACGTCTTCCTTTTACTATGGCAGTATGTATGTATGTATGACAATGTATGACAATGTATGTATCTATATATGTATGTATGTATGTATGTACATATGTAAGTATGTAAATATATATATAATATGTAAAAACTAAGTATGTTTAGTCTATCTTATGTATATATCTGGTATATAGGTATAGTATTTAAACTATTCATATTTATGTTCTATCTTTTGTATTCCCGTACATCTGTCATATCATAATATTTATAATATCTCTTTCCGCCACTCACCTAGCAGTTATTATATCATACCCCAAAGGCAAAGGTATTCTGTTAGAAAATGCCTAGAGGCATTAAGTGTTACCTTTTGCCCATATTCTATTTGAGTGCAATAAATATATACAATATGCAATATGTATATATGTATGTATGTATATATATATATATGTATATAAAATATATACAGTATGCATGCATGCATGTATGTATATATGTAAGTATGTACGTATGTGTGTTCATCTGTTTCCTCACAGAGCCTAAATTATACAGGGTGTTGTAACGGCCAGTACATTAAATTTAGGAAATGATTATTGGGATCGATAGTAACAAAAAAGTCAAACAACTTTTTTCTGAATTCCCTTTTACAATAAAGTTACAATTTTCATACAAACTAATTGATTAATTTAGTGTAAAACGATCTAATGTTCCGCACGAACGTGGAAATGAAAGGTGCGCGGTGAGTGAGCGAGCAAGGACGAGTGCACGGAGCGAGGAGAGGCTGCGTGGCGACGGGCGGCGCGTGAGTTTTTCAACCCCGACCGTTCCCGCGCCAGCACCCTCCCCCCGCGCGGGTCAAATTACACTTGACGAAAACATAAATTTCAAAAATTAATATCTCGAAAACTAGACACTTTACAGAAAAACTTCATTTACTTTTTTGTCTCGGAAAAACATAAGGATTGCGCTGGCGAAATTAATGTACTGGCCGTTACAACACCCTGTATACGAATTCAATATGTGAGGATAGATGTGAGGCATTGTTGGATTCGTCTCGTTACTCCGCATGTCATCGGCTAGATTTTGAGATGAAAAATTCAAAATAGCGCTATTGGATTTGAAAAAAAAAAAAACAATTGCCACACCCCTTCGTTGTCAAGAGCTAGGTTATTCCAGACTTAATGGTTTATAAATAAAAATAGATCAATATAATATAAAATAATAATAAGACCCGTACGATGGGTAGAGACATTTCGATCGTTTTATAAAACGCTACTACGAAAAACTAACGAAATAACAAGGTAAGTTGATCATATAGAGCAGTAGAAGAAAATGCTGTAGTCGGGTGTGTATAAAAAATCGAATACCCGACTACGGCATTTTCTCCACTTTTCTAAAATTATTTACAACTTCGTTTTTCGTAGTAGCGTTTTATAAAACGTTTATTCTACATTACGTTGCCTAAATCATGTAATTTTATAAAGAGTTATAGATCGAAATGTCTCTACCCATCCATTTATGTCCCGGGTATGGTTGATTACAAGACTAGAAGCAACACGATCGTTCTTTTTCTATTTTATATTTTCAAACTGTTAAACGGATCGATTAGCAACCCCTCCGTGTCCGTTCTGTGACGTTGTTCAGCCCAAATAACTATCTCCGAGCGAGAGGTCTCGCTGTATTTGTGGTGCCGAAATCGCGGACCAATGTTCTGCGTATGTCACCTATTGGCTATTAGGTATAAGCCGTGCGCTGCTTCAGCTAAATCAGTTAACAGCACGCGATACAGAGTCAGGCATTCTAGCCTCCACCAGTAGGGAGTTTACGATGATGAGGCATCTTTACCGGTATTTAAGATTATGTTTGTAACAATAATGTTGCTTATTTTTGTTCCTCTATCCTTTATATGCCGATTTGTCTTTGGCTGTAGTGCGGTTATATAATAAATAAATAAATAACCCACACTGGTTCACGAATGTTATAGCGTCTAGCTAAACAGGCGGCGGCGGTGCGTACTTATGAAACGAGGTTATTTATTTATACAGTACTCAGTCTTGCTTGTATCAGTTCTCAAGTGCGATCTAGAGCTTTCTTATTCAGATTGCTCGGCCGATTTTTATTGCCATAAACATAATCGGCTCACTAAGCTTTATCCAATTTGTGGCGAAGTACGTATCACGTTCCAAGCGACCGTAATACGTCACATTTAACGACCGCCACTTCCACCCTACGATCGTATAAAATTGAGTTATTCGTCTTTTAGTATAATTCTATCTTGACGTTACTTCCACTGGCTCGTCGAGAAACATATTCTTCGTAGAACAAGAAACATGTTTATACAAAATCGTAGAAGAAATGTAGTCACCGCAATTTGGCTCTCATACAGGCATCTCGGCCGTTGCTTGTATAGTAGTAATTATGATGGATGAATTAAAATATAAATGAAATAAGCTGCTTCGGCAGCGAAGCAGCGTAGACGGTTTTAATTAGCATAGGAAACTAAGTCGATTCGGCAAAAAAAAAGAAACGCAAAATTCGAAGCAAAATTTCTTCATACATTTCATGTTTGAAATTTTAAGAAACATTTTTTTAGCATATTTACTTTTTTTTTCTCGCAAATACGTGTAGGTAGGTATGATTGGCCTGATTGATCACTTCTTTATATCGCAGTGCAGACGAGCCGGATCACGGATGCTAATGTGCATAATATGCCCCCGATAAATGCGCAAGGAGACAGATTTATACGAATAATGCTATATGATCTACGTCGGCGACACGGATGCCTTCGGGCAATAATGGTCATTGGTTTCTAAATTGATTCCGTGATTCACAAACGAGGCTTAATGATAATTTATTTATTTAAACCAAACCAAAACCAACGTACCTATATCTACGCACACAGTATGTAATGCCTTCTTGTCTACTCGCTACAATGGCAATCTTACTCAGTATGTTTCACATTCATATTATTTTCACAGATGTACGTTACGATGTCTACAGAATTCTTCTTCCAACACAAAGCAACTGCTTGTTTAAATTATTTTATGCAGGTTTGATTGTTAATACTTACCACACACTCACTTCGTGAGGCGGTCTTTAAACATAAATCGGTGACATTTCGTGAAGATCGCACTTAGCTTGTCTTTAACGCAAATGTCAGTGGGCGCTAAAAGCCTTACTTTTGTCCTGTTTAATATTTACACTAGGTATTTCGTATTCAAATTTAATTGATTTAGGTAAGTATACAGCCTTTAGCTGGAGTCATTGTGCGGTGAACATTTCACCGTCTGCTAATCCCTTCCACCACTATACCCTTCACTCAGTGTATACTTCTCATACTCACTGGAGGTTTCTTTAATTGTGTTACTGGTAAAATGTTTTTTTCTTTGTATAATCGTCTCTGGAATATTGTGTGTTAGAAAATAATGAGTCCGCATAGGTACCTAATTAATTTAATTGTCCTAAAACTTATCGTTTAGAAGTTAAGGGGCTGGGGATATACTGACAGACTGCCAACGAAGTCTCACTAGGGTTTCGTTTTTATCATTTTGGTACGGAACCTTAATAACAAAGAACCTTTTTGTTATTATAAGCAGAGACAAACCGAATTACTTATAATATGCATTCCAATTTTTGCCGATTTATAGGTCAGTGACTAATTTGATGTTCATAGTTGAATGTTGATATGACGGAAAATCACATAAATCTGATTTGATTAAGCATGCATGTTATTTTAAGATATTTATGTATACATAATGATTAAATTTATTTAAATAACGAAGAATAATTTATTGTGAATTTTATTCGCACGTATTGTATTTGACTAACATTTTAAACGATTACATATGAGTAGGTAAACGTTAATTCTGAAGTTCCAATGGATACTTCGGAGTTGTCAGGGACACACATCATCATGCAGTTGACGCGTTGCCACAGATTACTTACAGTGCGACAAGGATTGAAATGAACGTGGATGACGTTTGTGGGAGGTCGCTGCTGCAGTATTAGGGTTGTCAATTTTGAAAATTTCCTTACACTAGGGGAAAATATCGCTGTAAAAGAAAATGTATGTATAGTACCCATAAGGTAAACTGCATCTCTCCTCGTGTATGTCGTAAAAGGCGACTAAGGGATATGACTCCCTTCTTATTATATTACTAGGTGGTAGGGTTTAACCCGCCCGGGTTGGTACCACCGCACTGAATGAAAGGTCGGTCGAAACGGCTATGTAAATAGTTTGTGTTTTCCGTCCAGTTCAGTGTAGCCGGCACGACCGAAGGGAAGCACTGACGTGGCACCAAGTTCACCCGGTGTTATGGGCTTACATCACGGATGTTGTAGGTGATGTAGCCAACCGTGTCAGTATCCATAAAAAAAAAAAAAGGTAAGTAGGTACTTACTTATTTTTTATTTTATGTATTGAATTTTAGGAAGACTTGCTCTCTAATAAAATAACAGACTTCATTTATTTAGAAAGATTTCTGCTAACAACGCCACATACTAAGAAGTGATACTAACGTACGCGTGAATAGTCCTGGGAAATATATTATATAGCAGGCAATATATTCTGTTATAAATTTACAGCAGTTATAACGTTAGAAATATTCCACCTTTCCTGGTGTTTGCTATAATGCTGTTTTGCTATTTATACTTGTACGTACCGCCATCTAGTTGATACAATAAAAATTATTTGTAGTGTAGTCTGTAGGTATGTGAAGCTCTCGCTCGATAGAGGGCAGTGTTAATAGTATTTTGTAACGTAACCCTTAATACAATGACTTAAGGTTACATTTTAAATAATTAAATAAAACAGCAGACTAGCACATTAGAATATATTATAATAGAATTAGACTGCTGTTTGTTAGAAACAGCAACAGCAACAATAAAACAGCAGTATAGCAGTACGCACTCGTTGCTTGCTATGAGCAGACTTATACATCAGCAGCAGACAGCAGTTTATATAGCAACTTAACGTGTCTAGCAATTATTGTGTCTAGCTAGTGTCTACTAGATATATTTTAATAGAAACTAAAACATGGTTTATATAATATAGTGAGTGAACCATAGGATTAGCAATATTTGTGAAAATGCCGCCGAGCTGAATGACAAGTTGTGCAATCTTAAAATTACTGATTTATTAACTGAATAAAAATATCATAAAAGCCTTTACAAATACATAATAAATACCGTCGAAAATATTATATAAATTTCAAAGAAATGGCAGAAGGACCTGGCATCCAAGCAAATAATTTAAAAAATATTGACCACAGACAGATTATTGATCTGTCTGCCTGCTGTATTCCCGTGATTGTTATAACACTAATATTTATTTCTTATTTCAATTATGCTAGTTATTCCAACAGCGTTAGATTCGAATTCCAACAACAGCACCAAAAACAGCAATATAGCAATATAGGACTTTAAAACAGCAGCTATATAAAAACAGCAGATTATTCTAACGTGCTGTTGAAAAACAGCCGTTATTCCCACGACTATGCGTGAACGGGTGAAACGCGAAACGGTCATCTGGCAGCACTGTGGCGGCATACAATTTCATAAAAAACACAATTGACAAAATATAATGAAAAAAAAATACATTTAAGACTGGCTCCAAAGGACTTTGCATCCAGAGCCGTTAAGTGATTATTAAAAAAAAAAAAAAGTTAGTTCAGCTGTCACCCACGTTCATTTCAATCCTTGTCGCACTGTATTATTATTAGTTACTTCGTGCGTTGCGTCTATTCGGTGGCCGGCGGCGGCGGGGCGCGCGCGGGCGGCCGCCGCCGCCCCGCCCCGGCCGCAGGCTAAAGGTTATGTTAGGTGTGATGTTCTAAGGGCAGCAGACTGCGGAAGATTGTAATAAAATTATTTATGTAGAAGTATTTTCTGACTCTGATGAACAGTCTTAAGGCATATCTAAGAAGAAAAAAAAACTATTTAAAAAAATATAAAAACCGCCTTTAAAAATGGATGAAATAAAAAAAAATTAAACCCTAGAGTTGAAGGCGGTGCAAAGAAGGCTACACAAATCACAAAGGATATCATCCACTCATGTTTTCTTTCATGCATCATTTTTGCTTGCTTTAGCACCGCCTTCAACTCTACGGATAAATTTTTTTTTATTTCATAAATTTTTGAAGGCGGTCTTTATATTGTTTTAAATAGTTTCTTATTTCACAGTTTTTTTTTAGTAATTTTTTGCTATTAATGTACTCGGCGGAATCGCTCGGCCAAATCCGATCTTCACCAAATTGAAATGGGTCCACACGGGAAGCACCAGCTTTCAAATAAAAACAGGATCCTTACCCAGTCGAAAGTTCTGAGGTAATAAACATAAAAAAAATACAGTCGAATTGAGAACCTCCTCCTTTTTTTGAAGTCGGTTAAAAATAGCTGGGTACACAGGCGGATCATTAAAATTCATGACTTTTAAAAATTTTAATTTTGTAACAAGCTTAAAATTAAGGTTATCTATAACGTATTTTGTTTGTATTTGTACGCATATTTTTAATGTTTTGTTTGGATGAGTCAGAGGCGGACGCGACGAAACTCTTTAGCATATTTTATTGCCTTCTGATTATGCTAATGGTTTTCTTCAAAACAATGAATAAAACCCAGCGGAAGGTCGCGAGCTCTTGAAGAATATTGTAAAAGGGCGCATCGTGCATTCCCTTGTGTACCTATTTACATATTCTATACAAAATCTCGAACTGTTTAATTGTAGCTCACGAGGTCATACCTTCGTGTTGTGTTGTGACACAGAACAATGTTACTGTGATTATGTAGCATCTGAGGGAGCCATTCAATCCCGAAATAAACGCTAGTGTTAATCGTTCTATAAAATCCTATAAATACGATAGTTTTCGTGTACCTCTCTGTACCTTCCGTGTAGGTACCGTGTGGGGCCGGTACTATCTTTACCGTGCATGTCTTTAAGGCGACTAAGGCATAAGGACAAGATGCCGTACTAAAGGGCGACAGGATTGCCATTTCTCAGCTTGCTACGGTCCTTCCACCGACTCATGCAGGAGGTGGGTCTTCGTGCTTTCCCGGCTTGCTGCTTGGCTACTTGCTTCTCCGAGTATTCTGGGAAACGTGGTGGCCGGTGGTCATTGCAGCAGCACAACACCGATTAACCTACTTACCCCGATTGTCGGGATACAGCGTGTGGGCAAGTATGTATGTATATGTTGTCGTGGATAACGGTAAGTTGTACGTAGGTACTCCGTACTCCTACAATGTTCAGAGAGACGTGTGCGGTGAGATCATCTCAGACTGGCTAGTCGATTACAATATCTTTGGGTTATCTGTAAACTAGTGAGTAAGAGTGTTAAGTGGCACTCCAAACATTGCATCGAAGGTCGAATGTTTTGTGGGCAATAAATTGGTCGCAGTCAAAGACCGCCCCGAGCGCTCGGGTCACGCGCGAGCGCGCGCGACTCGCGCGGCTGTCACTACAAGTGCGGCTGCGAGCAGTGAAAGTGATGTAACTCATTGTTGATGAAACATCGCTCCAAGCAAGATACTCATTAAAACTGTATACTCATAGCCAACGTCACGATTATCTCATTTACATCCGATACTCTTCTTGTATCGATGTCTTATAAAAAATTAGTCGTTTCGATGAAGTTAATAAACCGTTAGCTTCTGCGATCTGTCGATAAACCTACAACCTAGACCTCGACGCGACCAAACGGAATTCTCCGATGCCAGTGATGAACCATTCAACGATTTCATTTCGAAATATTTGTTTATCGGAAGAATTCAGATCGAACAAATAATATTGCATTGTTTCATAAGCGCACAGAGTTGCGCAACTGTCCTTACTCTAAAAAAAAACTCTAATTAGGCTAATTTGAATTCGGAATTCCGATCGACAAATTACTCAACGTTTGCTAAACATTTCCACAAATATTGTCGCGTCGCCGCGCGCAAACATCGTGCAAGCTTTACACAGTCACGCTCCGCAGTCCGCACCGCACGCGTCTCGGTTGCCCCAGTCATACTTCTACACCGACGAACTAACAACACTACGGTATATTCATTGCTACGGTGCCGGCCGGATTACACGGTGGGACACTACTCGATTCCGACTACGACACACGAGCTTTCTTTTGTTATGCTCCAAAGCATAGTTAGTATGTAGGTACCTACCTATTGTATTTATCGCACAAAATATAACACACCATCAAAATTATATCTGTTGAAAATTTGTAAAAATCACAAGTGGCATTTTTTTCGAATAAGTTGGTCGCAGAACGCTGCCGCAATCTTAACGAAAGCTTTTAAATAAAATAGTAATATTCTTCGTTATCCACTCTAAGACTGGATAAAACCCGCGAAAAAACGGAAGGCGTATGACAAGTGGTAATAACAGTAAAGTATGTTTGAAATAGCGCTGCGTAAATGCGTCTCTCTCTACTTCCGACTTTTATTAGGGCCATTTTGAAGAGTACTACTTTTACGATTGAATTTAGTGCAAAAAAATTCGTAGTATCTACTCGCTGAAGCTACAGTAAAACGTTGGGGCCTCGCAAATTAGCCAATAACCATTGGGATTGTAACGGCCGGCGTAGCTTTTACAGTAATTACTAAGCTACAAGAAAGCTACTTCTGGCAGGTAGGTATATCACATATTTTACCACCTAATGAAAACTTGGTTTAACTGGAAGTCAATTTAGCCAGCTACACCATAAAACGTTTTATTTGAGTACTTTGACACGCTAGACCTTGCGCTAGACAGCTCCACCACCAACGACGATCAGGTAAAAAGTTTTTTGGTTTCAAATATGAATCTATTCGAAATTGTCCGGTGAACTTTTGTCTCTGCAACGTGGTCCTCCAACATTCACGTGGTCGTCGTTAACTTTAGCGAACTCTGCGGCTAACCAGCGATCGAAGTTGAGTGCCGGGAGCGGCTCTCGTGAGAAGCGGAGCGGTCGGTCACGCGGCTCGGTGGGGGTGGGCGGACACAGGCGCCAGGCCGTGTATTGTATCTCTCGGTTGGCCAACAACGGTGCGCCGGACTCACGATCCACTTCCGCGGTGGCCACACTGCGAAGACTCACACCTACATTGTTGCCGGGACTCTCAGTCACTAGTACGCACTGTTCGAACGTTCGGTGTGAGAAGAAAAAAGTATGCCGTACGTTTATCTGACGCAATGATAGAGACTCCGATATTTATTTGTGCAATAGTATTTTACTGCATGTCACTCACTACGCCTTTGATTTAACTAGCGTATTGTTTTACTATTAAGAAATATTGCGGATCCGTTTTTACAAGTCTCTTTATTTTCTTTATATGGGATAAACAAGAGCGACGACACCTCGCAACTTTCATCGAGTGAGTCATTTCGAAATAAAGTTTGCCGAAGTTATGTCAGGCTCATTCTGTCTAATGGCATCAATAATATTGTCAGCTCGTGCAAAATACAAAGACAATTTCATATCAGAGAACATTCATCTTGACGAGGCATTGAAAGTATTTATATTGGATAGCAATAATACTCGTAGAAAATCAAATACGGGCACGAACCCGAATGAATAATGGCCGATTTTGAAATCGCCACTTAGGTCATGATGTCATCGAGGTCGGCTATATCATATTGAACTGGTGAACTTTGTCGATAGTCACGAACATGAAGACGAAACAAATTAAAATAAAAAGATACCCGACTGCGAATAAAAAGGAAGAAAATAAGGAAAGAGCGATAGAAATCCTATAGTCTATTCGAATTCTTCCACACGCCCGCCTGCAAAGTCGGGAGGGCGTGTGGTTAGAATTAGTTTCCTATTTGTCATAAATTAGTCAGTCAGTCAGTCAGCGTCCACTGCTGGACATCTCCTCCAGTCCTTCCGGCCTTCAGCGGTACGGAACCACTACTTCCCGTCGATGTACTTGATGTCGTTGTCCCACCTGGCGGGTGGTCTTCCCATACTCCGTTTTTCTGTCCACGGCGGCCGCCAGTGTAGGGCTTATCTTACTTTAAACGGTAGTTGTCTCTTCGGCTGACGTGCCTAGCCCACTATCACTTGAGCTTACCCACCAGGTGCCTAATATCGACTACTTTGGTATCTTTGGCGGACTGTCTGTTTACGTGACCATATCACTTAACATGACGTGTATGTATGTTGGATGGTTGTTATAAAATTATTTATAGCCTATATTATTATGTAGGTACTTGCGGTAATAAAACAAATCGTTGAACACCTCATACATCAAAATCCATTCAGCCATTTTGAATTTACGAGGGAATAAAGAAACTCGACCACTTACGTCTACATATGCGATACGCGCCGCCTAATCAGGGAAAGAAAAAATGGCCAGACGTCAATGTATGTACAATTTATGCTTTATCTGTTTGTCATTAGGCTGTCTGTTTTCTAATAAATAAATAAATAAATATGTAGGTACGTAGTAGTAGATATGTAGGTAGCCAGCAATCCAGGGAAGTCTCCGGTATGGCACCTACCTTCTCGGATGTGATATTGGCTGGTTAGAGCATGTGCTTTGGCCCCTCCGACTCAGCCACCCATACCGGATTGAATAAAAAAAAAAAGGTACATACATACATACATCAAAGTGAACTTACCGTTTTCTGCGTTCGAAGTCGGGTAATTAACAAGTGCATACTCGTAGGTATTTGATTGAGCTTCGATCTGCTACGCACGCGCAGATCGTTAAATTCAAGGCGCACGTGGTGAGTCTCATACATAATAATACTCACTGGATTCATAAACCATAGGTACCACCGCACTGAATGAAACGTCGGTCGAAACGGCTATGTAAATAGTTTGTGTTTTCCGCCCAGTTCTGTGTAGCCGGCACGACCAAAGGGAAGCACTGACATGGCACCTAATTCACCCGGTGTTATGGGCTGACATCACGGATGTTGTAGGTGATGTAGACAAACGTGTCAGTTTCCATAAAAAAAAAAAATTGGTAAATTTAAATGTTCGTTCATTTATTATATAAAGGTGAAATAAAACAATGACATGAAAGTAATACAAAGACATTCTGAAATCCTTGAATGTGTATTCGACGCTCATACAAAACTAAAATTTAACAATGTTGAAGCTACGGCGCGGCGGCGGTTAATGAGAATATATAGTTTGAAACCCCTGGAATTCTATTATACGTACAGTACACCAGCTTTTGCCAGCGGCTTCGCTCGCGGTAGACTCGGTTTAATAGCAAATCCGATTTTAACGCAAATAAGATAGTAAACTATCGCTTCTCTTATTATCTCTCTCTCTCTCTCCCGTCCATATTATACTTTCTTAGATTTCTTACTTTGATACTGCTCAGCTCTTAGGCTATTTAGCGTTATGGTATATAGCCTTTAGTGAGCCTCAAGAACTACTCTTTCCATAGGCGCAAACCACATCAAAATCTGCTCAGTGGTTCCTGAGTTACAACATTTTTTTTTATGTAATCCGGTATGGGTGGCTGAGTCGGAGGGGCCAAAGCGCATGCTCCGACCAGCCAATATCACCTCCGAGAAGGTAGGTGCCATACCGGAGACTTCCCTGGATTGCTGGCTATACTGGACTAGAGGAGAACACAACCGAGGTTGCTATGCGGCCACCTTACATCCAGTACGGTGGTACCAACCCAGTCGGCTACAATTTGAGCCTACCACCTAGTAAGGGGCAAAGGGCAACATACATACATACAGACAGACGTTCCTTTTTGTAAGAAGTAGAGAGTAGAGATAGAGATAGAGAAGGAGGATCGCCGAAGGGGTGCGCGGTTGCCGTTGTTGTACTCGCTCAGAATACAAACGTTCTGAAAACTCAGCTGATAATTTCGCAACAATTTATTCTTCTTGGTCCCTTGTCCGAGCCACGTTGCTCGTTATCGTCTACCTACGCCAAATCGATGTCTACACCCACGTACGAATAAGTATAATTAATTACAAAAGCTGCGTGTGGCCGAGTTGTCTGGGCGTCGTCGTCGTCGGCTTCTCGTGCGAGAGGTCCGTTCGATTCCGGTCGGCGTGTATCAATTTTTTTTTTCTGACGAAAAAATTTACGTTCATACTACACCAATGCTGCTTCACCGTTCGGAACCGGTGTACAACTGTAGGTCCCTTTCCTTGCCCCTTACTAGGTGGTAGGCTCAAATTGTAGCCGGCTGGCTGGGTTGCTACCACCGTACTGGCCCCTCTGTCTCAGCCACCCATAACGGATTACATAAAAAAATACTAGGTGGGTAATGCTTCGGTAACGTACGTACCGCGTGGGGCCGGTACATAAAACAATAGCCCCACTTCAACTCTCCCCGTGCATGTCGTAAAATTCGACTAAGGGATAAGGACAAGATGCCGTGCTAAAGGGCGACAGGGTAGCCAGCTCTCATCTTGGTACGGTCCTTTTACCGAGTGATACAGCAGGTGGGTCTTAGTATCTTACTTGCTGCTTGATAGTCTTGTCCAAATACTTTGCTAAACATGGTGGTTGGTCTTCTGTGCTGTAATATACAAGAGTACTTGCAGCACAACGCCGATTAACCGGCTTACCCTGATTGTCGGGATACAGCGTGTGGTATGTATGTATGTATCTACGTACGGTATCTAATAAAGCTCAGAAAACTACTGAGTCAACGTTGGGACAAGGTGGTGAGGTGATGCGACCGAGGCGGGGCGGCGGCGGCGGCGCGGCGCGGGAGGGAGCGCCGCTTACGTCATTAAAGGTGAACAAGTGCCGGTGAACGTTAAACCTCAACCTTTAAAAATACTGTGTGGAGTGTGTCTAAAATACAAACAGCCTCATGATGTGATTTGAATTAAAGAAATATTTGCTGGAACAAGTTGACTTTACGTCTTCCACTCATTTCTTATTAGTGTACACTAGCAATATTTGGCTCAATGTTTATTTGGCTTGATCAATTTTAAAAGGACGCATTGGAGTGGAATTACAGTGGATCTTTGAATACTCGACGCTGGCAGAGATGAGCCGAAAATAAAAAGGCCATTTGCCAAGATATAAAGAGAAGAAGAAGAGTGGAATCAGTTTAGAGATTTGATAATCAGATAACAGACGAGCAAGCGAAAAAGAAGCATAATGTTATTGTTAAATCCTCTAACTAATTGAACTTTCCCCTCGTCGGCCCCTTTGGATGAAATTGTTTTTATCTAGCGAACTGTGGCCGTCGAGGGAATTCTCTATGACTCTGGCGGTACGTCAACCCGGATCGTGGCAGCAGTGGCAGTCTCTTGAGAGGTTAATTTTATTATTTGTAAGGTTTGTTTCTTTTGTTTTAATTTAGGTAAATTTAATTTGATAGGTAGTTTTAATTTATATTTTATATTAATTCTAAATAGTTTTGTAATAAAATATTCGCATTTCCTTTTTTATTGAATAATATAAAATTTTTATTTATGTAAATATCTTATCTCACTTCTGTCTCACTAATGTCATAAATGCGAAAGTATATTTGTTTATATTTCTTCATTAGAGAAAATGCAAAGTCGAAAATGAAATGAGATTTTCGACTTTGCATTTTCTCTAATGAAGAAATATAAAAAGCGAGTACATGCTTAGTACTAACATATAAAAATAAAAAAAAAAATAAATAAAAAAACATAATATATTTGTTTGTTTGTTTGTTCCTCTTTCACACCTGAACGGCTGGACATTTTGACGAAACTTCGTGTAGTGGTAGTGTCTTGGGTAGTGTATATCCCGGAGTAACATAATTTTTATAATGGGAACATAAAAAAAGTGGTCAAGTTCGAGTCGAGCAGGCTAGGATGTTTGGGCTCTCATATAACATTTTCCTAACTCCACTGTACTGAGTTTCGGCCATAAAGGTCGAAAGTGATCGAAATTTGAGAAAATAAATAGCATAATTTGTCGTCGGTCATTTAAATCATACATAACTGTTAGACAGAAGCGTGCCTCATCACGATATGAACTGAGCAATGGGGTCAGAAGTGAATTTTTTAAATCTCTATCCCTTCTCTATATCCACATATTTCCGCCTGAATGTATGTTCGCTTTAGAACTCAAGAACGGCTCAACCAATTTACTTCCAATGTTTACCTATGTAACGCTACATGTAGGGTAATATGTATTACATGTAGGGTAATTATATGATGTATGGTTCATAATATAAATCGAACCTCTGCCCTCTGCATATATGTCTAATCGGTTTATAATTTTTAAAAAAGTTCTAATAATATATGCTCGACACTGCGCGCATAGTCCAGAGGTTTCTCTCTTTGGGACCCGACCAAATCGCTAGCCTGGGCTCGCCCCGCTGCCGCCGCCGCCGCCGCCGCCGGCCCCGCCGCCGCCGGCCCCGCCGCCGCCGCCGGCCCCGCCTCCGCCGCGCCGGTGGTGGAAACTCCATTTGTTTTTGTATCAAATTTTAGATTTTAATTTTTAACTAGTTTATAAATTTTTTAAATTGTTATGAAAAGAAATGTGTTAATAAATTAATAATAATATTTCAAGAATGGCTCAACCAATTTATCAGATTTTCCATTAAACCGACTTTCACGCGAGGGGAGCCGAGGGCACAGCTAGAATAATAATCTATATTAAAATCAACTGCAACTACTAAAATGAAAGGTTTTTGGAGGTTAATTAAGTATTTCCACAAGAAAATAATAATATAAAAGTACATATGTATAGAAGTTTTATGTGTGCCTCGGTGTTAGCTTGTATTACGTCAACGGGGTTTATATTATTTTCATATAAGTAGATATTTCCACGAAGTGCTCTCTTCTTACGGTTCAAGGAAATATCATAAGGCAATATTCATAAAATGTTATATATAATTAAATAGATCAGTGCAGTGAACTCGGGTCTAGTAATAAACCATGTTATTTCGACGCTTAGGCTCTCGATCTTTCGAGTGAGTGAACCAAATCATCCTCAATCAATCATGAGTGGCTGAATTTTGGTAAAGAAAAATCATGTGAAGAACTTTTACCTCGTCATCTTGTGTCATCTCTACTTAGGCCCTGGACTGTACTTGGGGGAAATATATGAGTAGGGAGAGCATTCCAGAGTTTACCGGTTCTGTAGAGGAAAGATCAGCAGAACCGATTTGTACGCATCCGCGGTACGTTCAGCGTTTAGGGATGCAACCCCTGCCCAGTGTGCGTGGTGCGTAGGTGGAAAGGGGACGGCGGGATCGAGTTAAACAGCTCCTACGAGTACTCCCCAAGGAATATGCGATAGAACACACTTAGGGAGCTGACATCCCTACGGTGTTGCAGTGGTTCTAGATCGCGGGACACTTCGGGGTCACCCACTAGCACCGCACGGCTCGACGCTGGGTCGGTTCCAGAGTTGCAAGCTGGAATTTGGCAGAGCCATCCCAAGCTAAATCATGGGCGTCGGCCGTACGTCGTACGGCCCATCAAAAACCTGACAGAAAACTAGTAGAAAATATAATTAGATGAAAGCGAAGCAGCGGTTACGGGACCCTCGGCACGTGAACAGAACATGGCTCACTAGACCACTTTGACTAAGCATTTTATTGAGTACCGCGCAAACAGTAGCCCACTCCCAGTAATTAACAAAATTAACAAAGGTATCTTTAAAGACGATTGAACAAATAAACAGGACGAGTAAGATGAGTGGAAATAAATAAAACTGTTTGCTTCATTAAAGCTCTCCTCAAAGAACGAGTTATTATCTTCTCGTTGCGGGTGACTTCCATGTTTACAAGTAAGTGCATGTGCTAAAACCGTTTGAACTAAAGTCAACAACGGAAGTTGTGCCCGCGCCGCTTTTGTGTTTGCGAATTATGATGTCTTTATATAGTAAATTTAACTCGGAAACTTCAGACTGAAAGTTGATAGGTGTTTTGCACCCCCTTTTGTGCTTTTGTACCGCCTTCAACTCGAGGGTCCGGACTTTTTAGTTCTTGTTATTTTTTGAAGTCGGTGCAATGTTTTTTTTTTAATTTGTCTTAATATTGTTACTAATGATGGGACCCTCCCCTCCCCCGTTCCTCCTCCCCCGGCTAGGTGAACAGACGACATAAAAAGGTATCCGGGATAGAAGAGCGGAATACCGTGTGTGGCGGTGGCGTTCCTTGAGAGAGGCCTATGTCTAGCAGTAGGACATCGAACGTTATCCCGTTATTCGGGCGTTAGAATTTGTATGTGTTTTTTTATGCAAGCACGGCATATGGCGCGTGCCAGACTAACAACGCAGTGGACGTGTAGTCCGACAGCGGCGCCCACGGGCATTCGTTTTTCGCCGTTTTTTTTTACTTATTTGTTTTTCCTTTGCTTTGAAAATCAGTTTACTTCCGCACCGCTCGGCGCTAATGAGGTAAATCTCTAAAACTCCTCGCTCGCTACTAGATGTATTTAGCCCGAATCGTAGGTACCTACAAGCCCTGCCTCGGAAGAAAATTGTGAGCTACTCGAATGTCTCGGGGAGCCGTCTGGGGTGTAATTTGGTCAGGGGCTGTCGAACTAACTATTACTTATATCGAGTAGCCTTCCCCGAACTGGCCAGACCCAATTTCGATATATTATTCATTGGTTTCATCAATCCAGTTTGTACGAGAGAAGAATTTCAATGCGGAATGAATGGTTTCTTTCGGAAATGGAAATGCTACCCAGTTATTTAGTTAAATTTTACAACATTCAACATGAAGCAATGTAATTATTTTATTTGTACGGAATTATGCATCGTTTTCAATGTGAAAACGTGAAGACACTTCTGATTTTGAAAATTCTATACGTACATACTATTTCATTTTCTCGACAACACTAAGTCCATATAGGCGTCGTCGTTAGACAACTCATGGGTGGCTCGGCGCCACATGTCGCGCTTTCTATAAAAGTCACTAAAGCGAGGCCGAAGACCGAACGGCGTTCGCCTAAACCACAATATATATTCGAAAAATATGTCACCAAGGGCTAGTTCTAGCGAGGTAAACTATATTTTATTTATGCTCTCTTGGAGAAAGTAACTCTCAGTTATCTATCACATATAATATTGGTAAAAACCCTATGTAAATGTGCTGAGTAGTTTTCGAGTAAATCATATGAAAGCTGACCGAATTGGTATATTTTTAGGGTTCTGTATCCGGCACGGGACCCTATTACTAAGCCTACGCCGTCTGTCTGTCTGTCTGTCCGTCCGTCCGTCTGTCTGTCCGAGGGCTGTATCTCTTGAACCGTAATAGGTAGCCCGTTGAAATTTTCACAGAATATGTATTATAATGGCCGATATAACAACAAATAATAAAAATAAAAAAAAGTAAAAAATTCATGGGGGTTCCCATAGAAGAAACCAAAAAGTGTATGCGCGCGCGCCATCTACCGAATAGATTATGAAGCATTTTAACTAATCATGACAATTAACTAATATGAAGCATTTCATAACACGCCATCTAGATGGCGTTAGTGACGCTAGCCATGGCATGGCGATACGGAACCCTCGGTGCGCGAGTTCGACTCGCACTTGGCCGGTTTTTTCGACTGCTTTCGCTTCCAACCCCAATGCTCGGCTCATATTAATAATGTTATATAGCCTATAACTTGGCGAAAATATGTCGCATTACTTAATAGGCAAAGATCTCAAGCGATCTCAAGAGCTCAAGGCGAACATTTATAAACACGGACCGACTGTTAGACGTTGGATTTTAAAATTTGGAGGGTGAATCCCATTTTAGGATTTCGTACGGGACCCTATTACTAAGCCTGCGCCTTCTGTCCGTCCGTCCGTCCGTACGCCCCTCCATTAAAGGGCTGTATCTTTTGAACCGCAATAGGTAGCCGGTTGAAATAAATATGTATTATTAAGTTGTATATGGTAACAAATAATAAAACAAACAAATATTAAAAAATTAAGGGGGTGAATGTTTGCAAAATCTAAAGTAAAACACCAAATAATGAAATGGGAAAATTACGTGGTGGCACGGAACCCTCGGTGCGCAAGTCCGATTCGCACTTGACACTTCGTTATTATACAGATCCTCTAAAAGTTGTAGCGGGTTATACTAGGGATATATTCCTTTATACGCCGAACTAAATACTAGAAGAAGCAAAGCGCGATGAAAGATGTAACTTGTTGGTAAATACTTTAATTAGGTAAACATTTTATCATCACAAATACATTTAAGGAATGGCAAAGCAATTTGATGCTATGAATGCGCAAACGCTCTTCACTCGCGTATTTGCGGATAGGTATAAGATGATAAGTGAACCATACAACATAAGAATCAGTCGCCATTACAAACTCAGCATGTATAGGTGATTTGGTCGGTGACATATTGTTTCGGGAGTGGTGGATGTGAAGTTGTAATCTAGTACTATAATCTGTGTCTTTATGGTGACTTCTATGTATTGTATTTGTATACTGCAATGGTAAAAAATCGGTAAAAACATGGTACCTAACTATCCCATAGTTTGTATACTATTTATTTATATTTTTAACAAACAATTCGCGAACATACAAGTATACTGTAAAATATATTTCTTTCTCCATTACAACTAAATTGTCTCAAATTAGTTCTAAAAATTACTCCGCACACATGTTCTAACGGTTAAGAACAAAAGGTTGTGCTCATTCAGTTTGCAATTCGTGTTCTTATCCTTCGACGTTGCCGATAACGATGTCAAGCAACGTACCTACGTGTTTCGGTGCTAACGGGACCCACGTGTTGCTAAGCGTCAAACACTGTTTTACAGAATTACAGATCGTGAACACGATCTCGACACGCCAAACTTTGGGCAAAATCCGCCGCGTTCGTCGTCTTGGACAATCTGCCTTTAAACTTCAACCAATAACAGTGACTATTTTGTTTTAACCGACTTCGAAGATTTTTTATCAATTCTAAATCAATACTTCTAGGTATTTCTATTTAATAATTTTAGACAATACTGTTTCGGTTATAATAACATTAGACATATAATTTATTATACATTTACTCCGCGACGGGATTGTGAGAAATACGTACGTATTATTTGTACTTCTCTAGGCCGCTGCTGTTCAATCGCTCCCTCGCCACGTGCGTGCCCTAGCAACTTCGACGTATAAACACTACTAGTCAGACCGTTCTGCGTTGTGCTGGTCAACCAAAATGTTATAGAGCATTGTTTAAATTAATTCAGTGGGATTTAATACGCGAACAAAGTATAAGGCATACTGAGTATGTTAAATATAATTGTTAATATTGCTCTTTGTTTTAATAGATAATCTACTTTATTCAGTCTTAACTTCCTTTCTTTAGCCTTAAAAGGCCCATGTCTAGCTTTGGAGTGTTGTCGTCATCGTGTAGACGCATTGACCTAAACTATTATGTGAGCCGAACAAAAGGAGTAATGGAGCCGGTTAGTAACAGTAAGTAGGTATATACATAAAACTGACCACGAATAAAACAGCGGTGGATATCTTGTCATTATGGCTATATAAAAAGATGAAGAAGTGAGTAGGGGCGAGTATACACACACAGGTGAGAAATAGATATTGTGTAATTTCATTAAAAACTTATGCTTTCGCGCAATGACATCATCACTTTAAAATGATCACACAGAAGCACAGCACTAGTAAACCCAAGTTTCTAAATACGAGTTGTTTGTCCAAGTTTGTCCAAGTCCTGCCCGAGCGGACCGCGTCACCGCACCGAGTGGGAACATCTTGCAAAGGAAATCCTTTGTGGAACCACTTTTATTTCTGTGATCGTCCGATGACGCCATTATTGGTGACCCTCCCCTCCCCTCCCCCCCCCCCCCCCCCCCCTCCTATTCATTCCTGCCGGCTTCTTGAACCGCCTCCGCCTCCGGAGATACGAATGGTAGGTGTTGTTCACCTTTTCTCCTTTCCATAAAATTAGCCATTGAGTAGATTACGGATATACGTTTTGTATCATAATTAAGTGGTTCCATCAAACACAGTGTATTGGTTAAGTAATAGGTACGGTCGGAAAGTGAATTTTTCTTATAATCAATCTAGTATTTTTAAGAAATTGATTTCAAATTTTAAAATATGCCTACTCTTTGATATAATATTATAATAAAGGTCCTTTACACTTTTGGGTACAGAAAATATTATTATGTGTAGCTACTCACCTATTAGTTTGAAGGGTAGGTCGGCCTTCCCTATTAAAATTTCAGGTCAGTACGAGGCCCAGGATACGAGTAATACAAAGGGAGAAACACCATTTGAATAATTGTACAAAATATCTCCCGAAGTCTAATCCGACCGACATTTCAGTAATGAGAACTTTTTGCAGGTGGTTTTGTCAAATGTATGGTTTTGTAGGTATATCTTCGAGGTATATATATTATAAAAATAAAATAC
Organism: Nematopogon swammerdamellus; assembly: GCA_946902875.1. Lineage (NCBI taxonomy): Eukaryota > Metazoa > Arthropoda > Insecta > Lepidoptera > Adelidae > Nematopogon > Nematopogon swammerdamellus. The sequence continues at coordinate 12,273,156 of OX336340.1, read as the reverse complement.
ACACCGTGATGTATGTACGTACGCTCAGCAATAATTTCTCATATTTAGCTAAACATTTAATCGAAAACAAAGCCTCGAACAGTTTACACGCCGTAAGTAGTTCTGTTGGCCGTCCGTGTTACGTACGATAGCGTTCGATAAAATTGCGTAAACATTTTCAATATTTTGGTGAATATTGGATGTCATAGTTTGCTCAACAGTTTTCTCTCGGGACCTACTATGGACGTATTAGTTCTCTTTATTCATTTTGTGTGTACTATTTTAATCTACAAAAATTACCTTTACTGTTCTTCGTTAAATTTGTGTGCAATAAAGAGTTTCTATTCTATTCTATCTTTATGTAAATAGGTGAATTATGAATGTAAAATTACATAAGATGTAAACCTTTGTCAACAACATTATTGATATAATAAATAATGATTTTACATTAAATAAATAAATAAATTGGATACTTAATTTATCAATTTGTCAAACTAATATTTTAGTATGAGTTAGAAAAATAAATTAAGGTACAGGTTGTACCCTGTTAAAATTAAAAATTCATATGCAGTCAGAATCACACGTCAACATGTTTGTGGCATTTTCAATTTATACCATTGATAATACGAGGTAATACAAAAATCATGGTGAAAAAAAAAATCATCTGGCCAAGAAAATTATGAACCTTTATTTTAGTAAATGTGTCCAAAATCTGGCAATAAAAAAAGTATCGTAGCAGCTATCAAATGTTAAAAGTTGTGAAATGTAAACTCTAGCTACATTTATTCTGGAAAGGCGGCTCAGCAGAGCACCAAAATATGTGTACCTTAAAATCACATTTTATGAAATCTTCGGTTCGCTACGATCCTATAGATTTGAGTTCAACGCTTGCGGAAAACATAAATAATTGAGTTGGGTTACATTTTTTTTCCTTCCAAGTCGACGAACCCATATCTATTTTACTTCCGCCGCTACGAAGATGTTGTTTTATTCCGCGCACGCATCTTTTCCTAATTTAGCATGAGTCTACTCACTGTCAAGTGAGCAGCTACTATCGGTCACGTTACAATATTACGTTACGCTTGTAGCTCCGGGGGCGGCGGCTTCCTTGACCTTTCATGTTCTTCGACGTTCACGGCGCGTGTTGATATCATTTTGAATAATTAAACGCAAGATAAATATCCTGTCCACATTCTCGTTCATCATATTGTCATGAGTGCATATGTACATTACAGCATATTAGAAAATAACATCCTTGAAATCGGCCGGAAGACTGTACACGTACGTACAATCGTACATAACATCTTATCAATACCTACCTACTAGTGTATTAATTTCTTCACTGTGTTTTCCTTCCCTTGAGAGTATTGTGATTGTTTCCCCATTTTTAACCTTCCGTGAGAGAGTGGCGCCTTATCCAATAGGCTACTTCATAATAGGCACATATAATTTTTTCATAACTTCAGGACATGCCTGAATTTTTATTTAATCTCGAGCTGCCAGCAAGTCAAAGACCACCCAGAAATTTACAATTCCAGAGAACCCTCTTATTTTCCGACACGGACCTTTAAACGCGCCTCCGGTTAATTATGCATCTTTTCACAGGAGCTTTTCCGCTCACTGCGTAACCAAGCTTCTCTCATCTTCCAAAAATTGTTCAGCACAACGCAGTCACTAGTAGTGTCTGCGTTGTGTATGTGTATTTTTATACCAGAGACCTTCACCCATACTATGCTTTCACCCCTCCTGAAAGTTTGTTGTAGTTCCGTTGGCTTTTCGCCAAGTTGATGTCGCGTCGTTCATAGTGACGTTAGAATAATGATGATAGACGTGAATTTAGAATTAAAATAAAAAGAATGACGTAAACCTCTGTATTTGTTCAGTTGTTTTTTTTACGAAAATTTGCTATTCCGATTAAATTTGTTATCTGAAGCGCTCTCATAATACTGTGAGGCTGAATGTGTTAATGCTAGTTAGGTATTAACATTTTAATAGCTCGTAATATTTCTTCTGACATCTTCGTAGGTAAGTATAATATTTTATATACTATTGTAGCATTAGTTTATTATTTTAAATTTAAATAAGAAAGCCACCCGAAGCAATAACAATACCTTGAATGTACAGAAACAATTAAAAATAAAGTCTTGTGGAACTTGAAGTTTCTCCTTATAGGCTAACACAGTGTAGTGTGCGTGTAAATGTATAAATAATTATCGAAATATTATCTGGAATAGAAATATATTATGGCCTTTTTTTTTGTTAAAGTCTGAAAATAATTCAATCTCTAAAATATTAATATTCGCTTTCAAACTTACCAAAACCCAGCCTATTGTGGTCGCCCCCATGTCTAGGGGCGGACTGTTCCCTTCCGCAGCTTACTCGTCTCGGTCGCCGGCACTCCTTATAAAGTAAAAAAAAATGCACACTTTTTTACTCGGAGCCGGTCTATTCCAAATTGGCGGCACCGCCCGCTACGGTCTCGACATGCTCCGCCCGCGTCCGCCAAATCTTTGGACAACTAAATTGTGCAAAGCCGAAGATGCGCCTCTTATATTACCTCTCCATTAACGGCGAATACCAAAACGTATTGTGTGTGTCTGTATGGAGGCGCGAGCGTGTGTGCGAAGTCCGCGAATGCCTTCGAAGGTGCGCGCGCGTGTGCGTGAAGCGATATTCGCGAGGTGACACGCGCGGGCGCAGACAGTGTGGGTGTGTGTGTGCGCGCCCGCAGAAGCCTTAACAGCGTAACGCGATTGATTTCCCGCGCAACCTATACTTCTCCTTAATGGGAGAAAGAAACTGGGACCCTAATCCTTAAAACTTTTACATTAATTCCGATTAAATCGGCCCTTTTAAGAAGCCGCGAATTTACGAAGGAGTCGCGTCATAGCTCGTCCCGGTTTTAAGATTACGCGTGACGGTAGGACGCCGACAGCGTAATGACGGTCCTCGAAATTTGGATCATTAAGGCTCGAGAGAACTCACCCCCTTCGTCGTTCAGACGGAAAAGACTGTAACTTTCGGGTTATGTAGGTACCTACGTGCGGAGGCCAGGCGCCCGCCGGCCGGCGTTCCCTTTGGGAAGCCATCTGCGGGTAAATGGTGGCTGCGTGAGAATGATGGACGACGATTGACCTAATGGAGACTCGCGTCGGTCGCTCGCGCATAGTGCGTCATCGAATTGTCCTTCCCTTAGTTCTTTATTTTGAATGCAGAAAGTTTTGAGTTACACATGTTTACAGTTCTATATAAATATGTAGGTACTAAACCCACATATTTCATCATATTATTAAGATGTATTTAGTAAACATGCATTACACCGAGTCGAATTAAACAATGATTGAAATTATTCACTCTCACAACGTGCCAAAATTTTTTCGAACACAGTGTGAACTTAGGACGCACGTTCATAGTGTTTCATAATGTGTTATGTTAAGTATAAAGCATATTGTGATTTTTTTTTGGTGGTGTGGAAGTAATCATATGAATCTGCGGAACACTTGAGCGCTCAATCCCTATAAATTATGTATTGGGTAATTATTTAAGGTAATTATAAATAAATAAATAAATAAACGTCATATTAACAGGCTAGACAGCCTAGCAACAGTCCGCATATGTGGTTTCGCGAGGAGAGGTGATTTTGCTCTGTCGACTGCACCATTGGTCTCTCGGCACAGCTACCCATGTTGGTTCACATAAAAAAATCATAATAATACCTATCTTTTAGCTTTTGTGGCATCAATACTCACGTATATTTGTGAAAGAAAAAAAACCTTTGTACTGCCTTTGCTCTAACCGTCTCTATGAACCCATTTGTGGCGTTTTATAGTGGGACAATTGAAGCCAAAGGAAAGGATGGTCTCCAGTAAGTGGGTAGCAGAGACGCCCCGCCGCCGTGCGAGCCTGCTGCGGTGGGCGGGCGACCGCGCTGGGCGGCGACGGTCGGTCGGCTGGGGCGGGCGGGATTTGCGGCGGCTGTGGTATGAGGAACGTATAGAAGCATAGGCACTTACATACATATGTATTTATAATAACAATAATATTACACTTTATGCAACCTAATGTGTGCCAAGGGTGAACTTATTGCCTTAGGAAATTTCCTTGAGTCAAACCGCGTAAACCACCTATTTGAGTGAGTGATTTTTGAACTTTAATTGAAATTTCCAAATTTAATTAGCTGATTTTTACGAAAGCCTTGTAAAATACAATTTAACGAAGCAATAACAAATATTTACTTCCGTAACCCCAAAAAGTCTCCAACTACCTGAGTTCATATTTGCAGGATGCAGTGTCCGTCACACAATACTTAGTTTAAATAAAACATACCTAATAATGTCAGTGCAGTTCAATTATCGTGATCGTGATAATTGGAGGCTTACATCATTCCGTATTTCGTTACATAACTCAACAACCACCAGGCCGAAGCCTTCACCTTCCTTGTAAGGACTGCGGAATTATGTATTACTCATATTTTCATTAGTTATATAAAGTGATATTAAAAATAAAAATCAATAGAGTATACTGAATCTAGAATACTGAACGGAGCTCGGCCTTCGGCCTCGCCCTTAGTTACTTACATTCTTCTTTGAAATACGAATTACATGCGAGCGAAGCCGCGGGCAACAGCTAGTCTAGAATACAATTATATCAATGAAATACAGACTTGTATTTGTAAAGAAATTGTAAAGTGATACTGAGTGATTAAAGTGTGAGTTGCCGCGCTATGCACGAATAAATTCGTAAAACGTTTTCTAGTAGTGTTTCATTTTCTATCCGGTCCCAGTAATAATTATTAAATGAAATCTAACACTAAGTTATTAGAACTAAAATAAACATAGTACCTGCTATTATTTTTATTTTAAAAATAAATAAATTAATAACTAAAATATAATAAACATATGAAAAAAACTAACTATCTAATATGTAAACCTATAAATGAAAACTAATAACCACCTCTAGGTAGGACGATGTGGGCAGGGTTCCGAGGACGCTAGCGGCGTAGCCTCGCTGGATGGCCACACTGATACGCTGCCTCAGGAACTCGAGCTTCCGCTGTTCTCCCGAAGCAACGTACAGGGCCATTCTGATATCCTTCACAGAGCCCCTTAAATAGAAATAAAATTAAGTAATAAAAAATTACCAGAAGAGGCTGGACAGAAAGAACTTAGCACCGTGGACACAGATTACTTAATAGTTACTTCGTACAGGAGAAATCACTCCATAGAAAATGTTCCTACCTTCGGGCTTTAATAGCCTACTGTTTCACGTCGCCAATCGCTGCGTGCGAAAATGTACCTTAACGATCGAGTGTAAAGTGGCTATTGCTTTGCAGCTACGCGCAGTGGCGTGGGCGAGCGTCTATGTATACTTGGCGCGGCTGACGAATTTCCACTGAAATAGACCGCCGGCGGCCCGTCGGGCGGCAGTTAGTTAGCGCGCGCAAGTACATAGATTGCGTGAGGCCTGCCGTGGATCCGAGGTCGGACGCCACCTGCGTGGACACGTGTTGGTCGGATCTACTTGTCCCCTTGTTGTCCGGAGTCGCAGACCCCCGCGCCTCCGCGTCGTCGCGTCGCCGAGAGCTGCTCGCAGGATACGTCTAAGTACTAGACAGTAAAAGCTAACTATAAATTTCGTCCTTTTTTTGCCGAGACCTCAGATCCACATGGTGTAAAAAGTTAAAACCTTTCGTATTACCTACTATCTATCTAGGCTAAAAACCATTCATGTACTCTAGCCTCAAAATTAAACAAAATTTCAAAGAAAGTTCGTCCGTTCAGGTACCGCAGCGAACGCATTGCGCCCGCCATTCAACGTGGGAATTTTGATACGAACCCGGGCGCGATACCTAAATCCTACTACCTATTAAGGTAAGAAGGGAAGGGACCTACAGTCTTACGTGGAATCCGAACCACGGTCAGCCTCCAACGGTCGAGCGGTAACTCATCCAAGTACTGACCGCGCCCGACCGCACCACTGAGCTACCGAGGCTGAGAAATCTACATCAGAAAATATAAGCTGTGACAGACGAACAGACAGACAGATACGGGAGTTATCCTATAAGGGCTCCGTTTTTTTTTTTCCTCTTTTGAGGTAAGGAACCCTACAAACCAACCCTCAAACAAAATACTCTATAAAAAACCGTATTTGATGTTAGTAGAAGTAGAAGAAACACCCGTTGATCTGTCTTAACGCCTGCGGCAACATTACAATATAATATCTCCTTAGTATAGCTCTGTCAATTGTTAGACAGCGAAATATCATTTTTATTTGGAACTCAGAGAGAATATACCCGCGTATAAGTAATGCGGTTCTATTGGAGCTTTGAAGAGGATTTCCCGCACCGCTACAAGTCTTGTGGACTGAGCTTAAAATTAATAAGCCGCTACTGAGGCGAACAGCAGACATTTCGAGTTTCGCAGGATTTGTACAATATACTCGTACATACGTAAATAGTCGCTGTAAAACAAAGCTCCGTCTTGCTTGGCCGACCCATGTCAAATTAACACCTAGTCGGCTAGTGGGTGGGTAGTATTATTTTGAGGATAATTTGTGCTTAAGTACAAATTTACTTCTGTCGGTGACGTCGGATTAGTACCTAACATTGTTAAGGGGATTTATCATGTTATATAGAGCTACGATTTTTTGTTAGAAACATTGAACCTTATAGTCGTTCGTATTTCTAAAGCCAATCGAACAAACTAAACTTCAAAATGAATGTTAAAATTACATATTTATCTTTTACTGCTCTAAAAGGTTCGGTCGTTATAATCCTAGAACGCCCACGTTAAACTGTAGGTCCCTTTCCTTCTTACCTTACTAGGTGGTAGGGTTTATCCCGGCCGGGTTGGTACCGCCGCACTGAGCGAAACGTCGGTCGAAACGGCTATGTAAATAGTTCGTGTTTTCCGTCCAGTTCAGTGTAGCCGACATGAAATGAAGAGAAGCACTGACATGGCACCTAGTTCACCCGGTGTTATGGCCTGACATCACGGATGTTGCAGGTGATGTAGCCAACCGTGTCAGTTTCCATAAAAAAAACAACAACAAAAAACGCCTTTAGTGCGTTGTTGTTGTTTGTTTCTGGTGTTTCAATCCTCGTGAAATGGCTATCGACCCCAATTACTCCAACTAGAAACTCCAACATGAGTATTCAGCTCCTAGCCGAGTTAAATATCCGAGTGATTATAATGAAGGAATTCGTATCCATTTCAAAGGACCCGCCTATACGTTAGTTTGATTTCGTACCTAATGCCTTGTGTAAGAGTAAGGTTGAGGCGTTCTTACTTTCACTAATGAGGGAAAGTTTGTATTTTATTATAAACAAACTAATCGTATCAACTTTGAAACCCGCAACTCAACTGTATCGGTAACTTATTGATAGTGATGCCTTGTGAGTTGTGTGTGTGTCGTGAGCGAGTGAGCGACCGTCGCGCATCGCTCGTCGCTCGTCGCGCCGCGGAACCTACGCGCGGATCAGCGTCACACAATAAGTTCACTAACCAAATATTTTATCGAAATGGTGAAATTATATCAACATAACCGGTCGAAGTGCCGGAGGGTGGAGCAAACAAGCGGAGCCCATTTCAATCGATTTATTATACCATCGGCGCCGACGGGCTATTGACCAAAGTTATAAATTAGACTTTTCTACTTAAAGTAACAGGAAATTGTTTGCTAAAAATAATACAGATTAAATTTGCCTCTAACTCACATATTTAAAAATAATCCAGATAAGTGTAGGAGTATGAGCTTTTTTTACAAATTTCCGTTAGAATTACACACAAATAAACGGCTACTCACCTGCAAGTTTATACATACGTACCTATAACATAACGTTTATATACAATAAGTATAACGTCTATACATACGTATACAAGTTTATGTAAACATTCGTATTGTTTCAGTCATAAAGTGCAATAAGAAAAACGTATAAGCTTAAGCAAGCATGCAGTTTGTTTGTTTGTTGTTCTTCATTATTTCATCCTTTCAGACGGTTTAAATCTACTCGTACTATTGTAGTACTATGACATAATTTTTTTTTTTTATTAAATTTTCTCTAAGTCGTCTAAATTTATTAAAAACAAAACAGCCGTACAACTGACCGAATATTGAAGACCAAGAAAGATGTAACTACCGCGCTGGATAATATACACGCAATGTTCGCTTTTCCTTCCGTTACCAGCGAAACTTCACTTCTATTTATATTTCCGAATTCACAAGGGAGAGAGAAAATTGCTAGGCGTTCAGCCGAGCAATTTTACCGAAGAATATTACTTTTAGCTTTTGCTGCTTCTTTCATACGCCTCCTGCCTTCGAATTAAACAGCTAAACGTTTAGATAAGTAAAATGTTTTGTAAAGACTTGACAAATCGCATTATAGCGCTTCATCTGTCCACCTCTGCGGAAAAACCGATGTAACGAACATCACAATATAAATATTTATGATGACAGATTACTGATCTAAGCATTTATAAGTACGTATATATTGGATTGAGCATTTATTTCGATGTTACAGACGTGTCTTTGAATAATAATGATTTATCGGAACTTCAAAATCGTATTTCAGAATTAGCTTTATAATACTACACAGCATATTCCTGAAGTAAATAGGATTACAGTTAGTCGCTTTTCATTTGTTAAGTTAATATTTAATATTATGCCATTGAGGCTTGACACAGTGTATTAATCTTACTTCTCAAAGTAAACAGCTAATGAAGGTGGCGGGAACTCACGATAATGGAATGTTTATGTTTCGGTAGTATGGCGAACTCCCCTCCCCTCGCCGCGCCGACGCGCCGCGCCACCGCTGTCGTCGCCACTATCACAGAAAATAAATACACTTACACCCCGCCCGCCGCAGTTTACGTGCCCACATACAGCCTCCGAGTGATGATATCAAGCTGAATTCAGAGTACATGTACGAAAAAATGTGGTACATAAAATAATTCAGATTTAGATTACAGTTGCCTAACTGTACCGTGTACCTAAGGGTGGCATCTTTTTTTTAGAATAAAAAAAAGCGTATTTCTGATTTCAGGAATGGTAAATAAAAAGTACAGTCCCATAAAAAAGTATTATTTATTAAAATTTTTAACCATATATTTAAGAAGTTTAATTCTTAAATCGCAAATGTGAGTACTTTTTTAAAATACAAATTGTCTTAACTGTAATTAAATTAAAATAGAAACTAAAACTACCTATCAAATTAAAATTACCTAAACTAAAACAAAATAAACAAACTTTAAAAATAATTAGCCACACGAGAGACTACCACGATCCGGGTTGACCTACCGCCAGAGTCATAGAGCAATTCCCTCAACGGCCTCAGTTTGCTAGATAAAAAATTTCATCCAAAGAGACCGACGAGGGGAAAGTTCCCATGACACTAGCGGCGTTACCTCGCTGCACCGCCAAGCTGATTCGCTGCAGCAGGTACGCCCGGGTCCGGCAGTCACCCGAGGATCTGCAGAGTCGTGATCCTAAATCGTGCACAAGAATTGTGCCCTCCTCACAGATGGGACCCATGGTCTCTATAGCGAAAGGGATAAAAATATAATTTTGAATGTTTGTCAATGTCTGATATTTGGAGTGCTTGGTGCGGGCGGCCGTCTCAGCAGCAGAGCCGGCTTTCCTGGCAGTCGACACGACATGCGAGGGCGCGAGCGTGTCGGCGCAGGTGGCGTCCCATATATTTTAGTGCTCTATGCTAATTTCAGCATTGATGAGGTTTTGATTTTTTTTATAATAGTTAGGTACACTATAACTGATGAGCTGCATTCGATTAATGAGGTGCTGTCAGTTTACGTTTTATATCAGGCATTGTTTGAACTTAAGGTTGAATAAAGTACGCGAAAATACTTTATTTTAGCGTACTTTATTGCTATTCAAAGTTTGAAGTACGACCTAAAATAACGTAAAAACTTTATTTTAAAATACGGTTGGTAACCGTACGTGTAGGGGCCCGCTATTTAAAAATTCTAATTAAATGTCTTTCCGTATATCTCGTAAAATGCGACTTAGTGATAAGGACATGATGCCGCTCTAAAAGGCGACAGGATAGCCACCTCTCACCGTCCTTCCACAAAGTCACGCAGTAGGTATATTATCCTAATACTTTGCTAAACATGGTGGTGGGTGCTGTGCTTTCACTGTCGGAATACGACTTGATGGCATGTCCGTATGCATGCAGGTACGCATCCAAAATAAAATAAAAAAATACAAAAACCACCTTCAAAAATGTATGAAATAAAAAAAAATCGAACCCTAGAGTTGAAGGCGGTGCTAAAGAAGGCTACACAAATGACAAAAGATATCATCCACCCATGTTTTCTTTCATGCATCATTTTTGCTTGCTTTAGCACCGCCTTCAACTCTAGGGTTCGATTTTTTTTTATTTGATACATTTTTGAAGGCAGTTTTTATATTTTTTTAAATAGTTTTTTATTTCACAGTTTTTTTGAGTAATTTTTTGCTATTAATTTAGTCGGCGAAATCCGCCTCGCTTTCCAATCCGATCTTGACCAACGGCCACACGGGAAGCACCAGCATTCAAATAAAAAAAGAATCATCAAAATCGGTTCACCCAGTCGAAAGTTCTGAGGTAACAAACATATAAAAAAAATACAGTCGAATAGAGAACCTCCTCCTTTTTTTGAAGTCGGTTAAAAAGTGTTTATTGTTCAGGTTACATACATTAAACATGGTTTGTATATGAAAATGAAGGCTCGTGACTATAGAAATTACCTATACTCAAATTCTGACTCAGACACCCATACCGGATTACATTATAATAATATATTAAACACTGTTCGCGCGAGATGGAGTAATTTGATGCACACCGTCACCTAAATTGGCCCTAGGCTGTTTTCATAGGTGACATTGTTTGTTCAAACCACTGGTGACATTCGGATCATTTGGGTAACTCTGACGTCTGATGATTAATCTTCTTGTATACCTATATAATGTTTTTGTTCTAGATTGCCTGTGCGTGCGTGAGAGAGGATGAGAATGTGTGTGGTGTATGCGTGCATGCGATTTGTATGTAGGTGCATAGTATTAGAGTGTTTCTAAACAGGTTGAGAGGGTGTGTATGATGTGATTAATGCTCGAGCATCTGAGGTAAGCTTGATGACGTGTGGTTGTATGGTTGTGATGTATATGTAGTTTCCTAGCCCTTACCCGCCACTCAGCTTGCGGCATTACCGCTGTGGCGACCTCTAGTCACAGCATGCAAATACGATAACCAGTGCTACAACGCTTCGCGCTGCAGAGACAACGAAGGTTCACACTAAGAGATGGCGCTTAACGACCAAATGTCAGATGCCATACTTTCCTATAACCACTTAACAGTTAACACAATTCTCTCGACGCTCAGTATATATACAAATTAGCAACACAGCAAGCATCGGGCAGAAGCCCACACAGCAGGAAGCTGCGCAGACAACAAGACAAGACAAGAGGACGCTGACATCTCTCCGCACTTAAGTGCTACTCGTCTCGTCCTCCACATATATATTTTATAGAACTAATGCATTTCGTCCATAAATTATTTGCATATCCACCTCTCTATAGTCCGACCGCTGAGAGAATGCGTTCCTGACGTTCTTTCAATTGGTCAGACATACATAACTAGTGATTGGCAATAAGTTTTCCTCCTGCAACTGCACGTTCGAACTAAGATAATTATGAACATTTTCTATTGTTTATACGGTTTCGTACTATTTTCACAAGCTTGTTGTGCTTTTTAGGCAATACAGACATCCACTGCGACGACAGACGTCAGGAAAGCATTCTCTTAGCGGCAGGGCTTTAAGATATAAAATCATTGATTTGTGTGGCGGAATCGTATTTGTCCGCGTCTCGTGCGAAGTTTTCATTTCCTACTTAGCCCCTTGGATTAAAATAATCGTGTGATGGATGACTGGTGATACATATCATCACATCATCATCATCAGATGTATGGCACATGTTCAGTGTATGGCACATACCAGATTCCATTACTGAAAAACATCATGTACATAAAACGGTTCAATCCTTTTCAAATTTATCTGTTATAAGCTGACAGACAAACATATAGATATTCAGACAGATCGATAGACAGACATAAAACAACAATAAAATGTTACATCAAAACTGGTATAATATTATATTCCAGGACATTTGATACCATACCGCAAAAGACAGCGAACCGAATTATTTAGTGAAATGGCCGTTTCGGAATAATTATATTTATGTTTTCCTCGTCCGCAAAAGTCGCCGACCCCGCGACGCACCCCGACCCGCCCGACCCGCAGAGCACGATAGCAGACTCAGGCGCAGCTAGCATAGCGGCTACCGCACCGGATGGACTCTCATACGAGAAGTCGCAGGTTTTAATCCTGCGGGTGCAACAACAAATGAGTTTTCGAATTTTTTATTGTTATATTTTTTACCTGACATGATCACTGGACATGGTAGGCTACACCACCTACTAGACCCGTAATTTCACGCCATAAACACCTTGGTGAAGTACTGTAGGTGTCATGTCAATGCTTCCCTTTGGTCGTGCCGGCTACACTGAGACGGAAAACACGAACTATTTACATCTTACCCTCTTCGAACGATATTTCATTCAGTGCGGTGGTACCAACCCTACCACCTAGAAAGGCTCAGATTTACGCGCACATTAACTAATTAAATCATTTGTCACTCAAGCCAAGAGAACGCAATAAGGAAATCTGTGCACTATCAATGCCAATACATTGTCGTAAGAAGAGATTGCGTTCTGAAATAAGCCTGCCTTTTACATCGAAGAAAATGTACTTCATGTGCGTGTGTAGAGTTTACAATATAATATAGATTTCTGCGAGATGTCGTTGTTCAATTGTAGGTATACATAATAACATAATCCTGGACTGGAGGACTATCTATAGGGGCAAGTCGTGTTTTTATATCTAGAATTACTCTTTCCATTGGTGTAAACCGCATCAAAATCTGTTCAGTGGTTCCGAGTTTACTTCAAACATACATTCAGACAGACGTTCCCTTTTATAAGAAGTAGAGATTCTTATTCTTTGTCGCGCGGATTATTATCAAGATGTGCGCACGTGAAGCGGATACTCATTCGGCAATAAAATCTAACTGCACATGTTATACTCACACATTGGTGACAGGTGACACATTTTTTATTATGAGGAAAAACGAGAGACAGGCCAAACCAAAATATGTATAAGGTAAAAGAACATGAATTCGGTAACCTTTAAACTGCCCCATAAGTAGTTATGGAGTAGTCCTCACAGAGCAGAGACACACACAGCATAGTAAGAGGAGAATGGACGCGGGTCTGGTTGAGACTCGCGACTGCAAAAAATGGTTTCGGAGAGTGCTGAAAGCTTATCTACGTTGTACATCAAAATCATGTAATTTATTTATAAGTGAGATAGCTCTGGGACATTGGATGTGAGATGAGTCGGGTAGCGGCAGTTTCCCGAGCGTGTTCGGTACCAAAGTTGGAAAACGGAACACTTTATGGGCTTACACTCCGGTGTCTGTCCGTCTGTCTGCCTGTGTATCTGTCACCACAAGTACCCACCCAGAGACAAACTACACGCTAGAGACGTGTAAGGGCGTTATGGCTAGAGTAATCTCGGGTCAAGCGGGTGATGATTTTTTTTTTGTAATTCAATACCAAGGAGAGTGATTGTAATGAAAGCTTACGAACCAACACAACAATCAAATAAAAAAAACCGGACAAGTGCGAGTTTGACTCGCGCACCGAGGGTTCCGTACAAACTTGTATGTAGATAGTCCGTCCATCACGGAAATCAAGTCTCGCAGATTTTTGCCCGTTTTTTTTCGAGTTAGGTACTCGAAAAAAAACGGCCAAAAATCTGCTTTTAAGTTTTCCCCCGAAACGTATAACTACAACATGGTATCTTTAAGTATCGGCATTTATAGAATCGGTGTGCTCCGTCTTCGACGTTGTCTTGGCTTATCATCATTAGGTGATGTTACGGTCAAAGGCGGGCTTAGTAAAACTTTTAGAAGCTTGAGTTTCCTACACCCTTAAGCGATTGTAGACGTTAGTATTTTGTATTAATTTGAATTTGACCCTTTCCCGAGAAAAATGGTCTTGACACACAAAACAAGTAAACTTTTATGTGATATAACTATGAATTTACAATTTTCGGATTTTTTCCTTTATGGTGTTGTGAGACCTTGCTTCTTACTGAATTTTATGATTCTATGTCAACGGAAAATACCCTATAGGTTTTGATTTGTTTTGAGTGAGTTTGTGAGTACATAACATAAATACCCGTATCTTTTGATTGTGTTATTTCAGAAGCTTGAGTTTCCTGCACCTCTAAGCAATCGTAGACGTTAGTATTTTGTATTAATTTGAACTTGATACCTTGACCCGTTCCTGAGAAAAATGGTCTTCACATATAAAACATGTAAACTTTTTTTTATGTGATATAACTATCAATTTACAATTTTCGGATTTTTTCCTTTATTTTTGTTGTGAAATTTTGCTTCTTACTTAATTTTATGATTCTAGGTCAACGGAAAGTACCCTATAGGTTTTGATTTGTTTTGAGCGAGTTTGTGAGTATCAAAATATAACATAAATACCCGTATCTTTTGATTGTGTTAATTTAGAAGCTTGAGTTTCCTACACCTCTAAGCAATGGTAGACGTAAGTATTTTGTATTAATTCGAACTTGATACCTTGACCCGGTCCTGAGTAAAAGGATCTTGACATACAAAACAAGTAAAATTTTTTTTATGTGATATAATTACAAATTAACTATTTTCGCATTTTTCCCTTTAAGTGTGCTGTGAAAACTTTCTTCTTACCAAATTTTATCATTCTAGGTCTAGGAAAGTACCATATAGGTTTTGATTTGATTTCCCAGTAGCAAAATATGTGACATAAATGGCCGTATCTTGTGATTGCGTTGACTTAGAAGATTGAATTTTTTACAACTCCAAGGGAACGCAGGCCTTATTAATTTCAACTTCATACCTCTTCGCGTTCCAGAGAAAAAGGGTCTTGACAGACTGACATTAGGACAACGAAGTGATCCTATAAGGGTTCCGCTTTTTCCTCTTTTGAGGTACGGAACCCTAAAAAAAATATTAGAAAAAAAAATTTGTAACTGCTAAAATCAACATTGATGAATAAGTAAAATAGGTTCCATTTCATTAAGGGTCGAATACTTGGTAGCCCTGGAAGAGAGTATGTCAGAAGATCAAATGAATTTACTATGGAAAAAAGGTAAAGGAATATTGAAATAAGCGGCCAAGTGTGAGTCGGGCTCGCGCACCGAGGGTTCCGTACCACCACGTACCTAACTGGTCAGCTTGTATTATTTGTTGTTTTACTTTTAGAATTTTCACTAGGTACAATTTCTCCAGTCCAATACTGTTGTACCAACCCAGTCGGCTACAATTTGAGCCTACCACCCGTCGTAAGGGGCAAGGGAAGGGGCATACAGTTTTACACCGGTTCCGAACGGTTAATCGGCAGGTGCAGATATATGTAGTGTATGTGCGTGTGCCTAACTTGCTACGTGATATGGTGCCTAACGAGGCAATCCGCCGACGCACCAAAGTAGTAGATATTGAACACCGGGTGGCTAAACTGAAGTGGCAGTGGGCTGGGCACGCTAGCCGAAGAGACGACGGTCGTTGGAGTAACCGTGTCCTACACTGGCGGCCGTGGACAGGAAAACTGAGTGTGGGAAGACCACTCGCCAGGTGGGACGACGACATCAAGTACGCTGAAGGCCGGGAGGACTGGAGGAAAATTGGAGAGGCTATGGCAGTGGACGCTTACACGCTGACTGTCTGACTGATAATGGGTTTCAAATATTATTACTTTCGCCTCTAGAGAGAGGCACGCGCAGAGGGGGGCGCGTTCGTT
Organism: Nematopogon swammerdamellus; assembly: GCA_946902875.1. Classification (NCBI taxonomy): domain Eukaryota; kingdom Metazoa; phylum Arthropoda; class Insecta; order Lepidoptera; family Adelidae; genus Nematopogon; species Nematopogon swammerdamellus. The sequence goes on along the minus strand of OX336340.1, from coordinate 12,257,270 downwards.
ACTCTGTGGGTAGATTGATAGATAATAATATGATTGTAAAATATAATTATATAATATATATAATGCAAGCCCTAGAAGAGGTTTTGTCTAGTTAGGCAGTAATGACGATAATCTGTTCACATGACTGTGCTTATAAACAAATAAATAAAAATAAAAACATAAAACCGACTTCCAAAAAAAAATCTAGAACTAGAGAGTATTAAATAATATTTTGAAATTTTCTCTGTCATTGTGTTGAATTAAATGAATCGATATTATGATTCATATTTGGACCCTTGAGTTGAAGGCGGTACAAAAGTACAAAAGGTGTCCATCTATAAATTTTCAGGTGTGCTTTTGTACCGCCTTCAACTCAAGGGTCCGAATATGAATCACAATATCGGTTCATATATTTCAATACAATGCCAGAGAAAATTTCAAAATATTATTTAATACTTTTTAGTTCAATTTTTTTTTAAGTCCGTTTTATCTTTTTTAAAACAGTTTTCATTTCATTCTTTTTAGTAATATTACATAAAAAAGAACAATCGAAATCGAAATCGAATAATCGATATCGGTTGAAGTGGTACAGAATTATTCGCCATGTGTCAAACTGCAAAATTGTGAGCTGTTGCAGTAATAGTGCTGAGGTATCGACGTGCTTATGTTTTTATTTCTGAAAAAGTCCACATCAAAAGTTTTGCTGAAGGTAACCAGAAACCATAGTTTTTTGTTGATTTTTAAAAAACCGCTGAATCAATTTGATAAAATGTATATGGGGCCACTTCTCAAGTATGACCTACCAAACAAAAAAAGATTTTTCGAAAATCGGCCCACAATTGACAGAGTATCGCTTAACAAACATACAAAAAAAAAACATATCATCGAATTGAGAACATCCTCCTTTTGAAGTCCGTTGAAAATAAGCTGCGGTGCCTACAGAACACCCATTACTCGAGGCCTAACTCTAACTCGTACTTTACCGTTTTTAGATTTCCGTACTCCGTACGGAAGCCTATTAAGGCATCCGCCGCCGTCTGTCTGCCTGTCTGTCTGTCCGTCTGTCCGATGGCTGTATCTTTGGAACCGTAATAGCTAGCCGTTGAAATTTTCACAGATTATGTGTTAGTACCTGGGTAACCGAGCTTCACTCGGCGTCTACACCTATCTAAATAAACTTGAAAAAAATTATATTATCTAAGTACAAAATTTCATCCGAATCGTTAGAGCCGTTTCCGAGAAACCAATAATATATAGGTATATACAAGTTTAGCTCACTTTAAAGTAATAGTATTATGGCGGACAACACAAATAAAAAAAAAGTTAATAATTGTACCAGACACTTGTTTTTTTTTTTTCTTTTTTTTTTTCTTTGCGCGGTAACCGCGTTGCGCGTGTACGGTTCGCACTTGGCCAGTTTTTTTATTTATATAAGTTTAGTTTAATCGAATACTTGGTCTGTAATATTAGTTCATAAAATGTTAAAGTTTTACTTACATTTCATTACTTATCAAAAAATTTATAAACCATTACTGAATGGTTTTCAGCAAAGATATGCAAATCACCCATTTTATAACGCTCATGAGATTGATGAATGGTCCCAAGTGAGCGTGACAAAGAAGTTTTTGGTTAAAAATAAAAGCAAAGCAAACTCGTCTCACTGACACGCCGTATCCATGTCCCACGTACCACTGATTTGAACCAACCACGGAGCCAGTCCGACCAGCATGACCAGATAAACTTTATTGACGTCCAGTGTAACATATAAATAACTCGCAGCTCATTAGTTCTCGCAGATATCGACGAATGTTCTCAGAATCCGATATAATGCGTGGTGATATTCAAATTTGATTGCCGCGGAATTTAGAAAAGGACATTCAACTAACTGATTTCATTTCTACGCAGGATATGTCAACGAACTCATTATTACGACGCTACATTATAGAGAGGATAACATTTTTAACTATAAACTTAGATTAGATACCTACTTTTGTGACTCATATGCAAATCTAATAATTTGCATCATTATTCATCGTAAAAACCGTGAAATGTTTCAGAATGTTGTCTTTGATTGGTAGGTTTAATTTTCGAACATACTGTATGAGAACTGCAGAACCTAAATCATGACGAAATGTCATCCTTCCTTTTTTATGACGTTCGCAAAGAGTTTGTATTACGTCGCTGCGCTCCTTGTAATACAAACTCTTTGGACGTTCGTTGACGTCGTCAGGCAGTTGGAAATTATGCGACGAATACTTAACTCACGTCATTGTATTCAAATTGTAGAGTTTGGAATGATAATGCAGAAAAGTTTCTTACTTCGGCACCCCTAACTCTGGCACCGTTGCCACGTTCCCCCTTGCCACCTTCAGCGAAATACGTTGTATTAGCTGTCAACTATGAGAAAGGACTCTCCATATCGCCGGCGCTTATATAGTGGGTAAAAAAGGTTCAATAGGGTCAAAAAAATATAGAGATGACGCGTTTCATAGTAATAGACAAACCACGGACACCGTTTTAAAGTATAGAAATAGAGATTTTTTTTTATTTATAATTTAATATTTATTCATCCTGACTGCTTTATTCTATCTACATACCACACGCTGTATCCCGACAATCAAGGTGAGCAGAGTAATCGGTGTTGTACTTTAATTTACAAGACTCCTTGCATCACAACACCGATTACTCTGTTCACCCTCACCATAACGTTTAGCAAAATATTCGGACATAATATCAAGATAACTATCGAGCAGCCAGTAAGGCACGAAGACCCACCTGCTACAATATGCCAGGTCTACACACATATACAGATAAAACTATAAAATAAGTCAACCATAATGAGCTGAGTGTATCTGATCTGGTGTAGTCTATGATTGTGACAAAATAGTTGGACGACTCATGCATGTGACTATCACCGTGATTGATGCTCCAGAAATTGGCAAATTCTGAGTTTTGAGCTACACCGTGATCTACGAGAATTATTCGCGTGACTTTTTGCACAGCTCAGGCCGCCGATGACGTATCGTTATGATTTATAGCCGAAATCATCTTGAAAAGTGACAGAATGTAACGATGAAAACAGGACGTTACTCAATAAATTTGTTCTCGAGTTAAAAGGATTCATATATTGAAGTCACGGCCGTAGGAAATTAGCTTTATTTATTAGGATACAATGTGGCTTTCTTAAATACGAGGACGATAAAAACGTCGAGGTGGATGGACGCCATCGGATTAGCGGGAATACAAATTATTCCCGTATAATACATATATACGTATTATACATATATACAAGTATAATACGCCGCCTCATCAAAATCCTTATTCCAATTATAAAGCAAAGCGCAATCAGCACGGACTCAATTAAATTATTTAGAATGATTAAGCGGACCAGCAGAGCCTAGGGGTCCGTTACCTACTCTTAGATACTGATTAAATTTATGGGTGTCTTGTTCCATTCGAAATTTTAGCTCATATATTAACTCAATGGTATGAAATACGTAAATCATGGACTAATGAACATGTGTGAGAATGCTGTGACGTTATTTTTTGGAAACACTTTATCACTTTATCCATAAATGTGGAAACAAACCAGTGTTTAAATAAAACGTTGTAGCTTTCCTTTATAATGTGTGCTATATGGTTTTAAAATGTATTACAATTCTTATTTTCGTCTACATATGTACGAATATGATTAATATATTGAGTAATTTTATGTTGTAAAGATCACAACCAGAAGCAAATTCACGAGTTGAATTTTTAGCTAGCCTCATCTGATATTAGTTATTACTGACTCGAGTTATCCACTTCTCAGTAATTAGACAATTTTCAATGCACAAGGTTCCCATTTTTTTAGAACGAACGAAATTCATAGCTTATTGCGCGTAATTAAAACTTAATAATTATATTTTTTTATTGAAAGCGCTACATGTGAGGCCGAGGCATAGGTACATGAGGTTCGCATTTGCACCTGATGTAAATGTTTTAATGTACTTATTTCTATAAAATAGTTTGTGGAGTAATAAAGTATTTTCTATCTTTTCTATCTAAAATGAATCTCCAAACATAATTGGAACTTACAGGCAGACGCTACATGCTTGCATCAAGGCGAAGAAACGCTGATTACGTAAAACAAAAGAAGATATCAACCATTCCAAATGTATGGGCAACTGTCATTTTGGGCTTACGTCTCGGTATCGAAATTAATTAAAATAAATACAAAACTATGGTATTTAAGCGACAACATATTTATTAAGTTAAATAATACAAAGAATAACTTGCTTATACTTTATTAAATGCTTGCAATTTTTATTATTAAACGGTTTTATTTAGCTTGACTCCGTATATTTGTTTGTTTCTATCTTTGTTTCAAATCTTGCGACAACTTTTTCAACTACTTCTACTGAACCGATTTCTATGAAACTTTGCACACACATTGAGTTCTCGTGACAATACAATATTATGATAATTTCAACTTGGTAACGAGGGTCTGATGATGGAGTCAGGAGGTGGACAGTGGAACTCTTCAACCGTTACTAGTAACCCCCTCGAGTTTGGGCTCATTTGGTTGGTTTGGAGGAGTGTCCCATACTTCTACCAATACACTTGGTGACGAGGGTCTGATCATGGAGTCAGGAGGTGTACAGTAGAACTCTTCAACCGTTACTAGTAACCCCCTCGAGTTTGGGCTCATTTGGTTAGTTTGGGCGAGTGTCCCATACTTCTACCAATACACTTGGTGACGAGGGTGTGATGATGGAGTCAGGAGGTGTACAGTGGAACTCTTCAACCGTTACTAGTAACGCCCTCGAGTTTGGCCTCATTTGGTTTGTTTGGACGAGTGTCCCATACTTGTCGAACGCAAATGTACCTATGAAACAGACATACCATCTGTTCAAATTGATTTTGAAAGGGACGGCTGACACCTTATCCATCCTAAAGCCATACAGTTTCCAGCAAAGTTTAATTACGGAACAGCTGAGAGACGGATGTTACCGATAATTTTGTCATGGGCCTCCACTGTCCATAAAATGCAGGGCAGTACTGTTGACCATGCTGTATTTGGGCTCCAGACTATTTGAGGAGGGTCAAGCTTATGTTGCATTGAGTCGCGTAACGTCTTTAGAAGGGCTATGTATTGAGGAGCTTGATTGTGAGAAATTGACAGGTAAGAAACCGAGTAACAAAGATGCAATGAGAGAGTTGGAAAGGATGAGGAGTTTGCGTAATGAATGATACGAGCCAAAAATCAAACTAAAAACGAGTAAATAAAAAAATAGGTAAAAAAACTTTTAAGTTAAACGGTTTTATTTAAAACAAACTAGAAAAAAAAACCTCAGGTGTACAAAAAAGGCGTATAATGATATGACAATGACAAAAAACATGCGCCCCACGTTTTTATATTAGTCTGTTAAAAGTCTCAATTTATGACTTATTCCGCTGACGCAGCGACACAAATTGCCCTTTGGCATCCGACATGAGAAGACAGCACGCTAGTATTGCACGATTTCTTACCCAGACGTAAAATCTTAAGAAGGCCCAGGTTTGTGTCCTTATTATTTTCTAGTTTTTTGTACACCTGATGTTTATTTTCTAGTTTGTTTTAAATAAAACCGTTTAACTTAAAAGTTTTTTTACCTATTTTTTAATAACATTGACAGTAAGAAGTTAAATCGAGCCGAGTTCCCTTCTTACCTTACTAGGTGGTAGGGTTCAACCCGCCCGGGTTGGTACCACCGCACTGAATGAAACGTCGGTCGAAACGGCTATGTAAATAGTTTGTGTTTTCCGTCCAGTTCAGTGTAGCCGGCACGACCGAAGGGAAGCGCTGACATGGCACCTAGTTCACCCGGTGTTATGGGCTGACATCACGTATGTTGTAGGTGATGTAGCCGTGTCAGTTTCCATAAAAAAATATAAAAAAATAAAAAGCCGATGTAATCCTACGTGCAACACTCACTGCTGTGACGTTGTCACTGGAATAAAGTATAGCTATAATATTATAACAGGGGCTTGTGCCGGGGAGACGCCGAGTGATAGATGATGCGAGGTGACCTCTGTCATATTGCGCTGAAAAATGCTGAAAGTTTTCAGCAACACTACGCGACCTGTCTGCTATGTTCATCTCCTTTTCTCTGCTATCATAAAATGTTGTATTTTATAAGTCTGTCCGAAAAGGTATTTGGGATTGTGTTATTGGAGAAAATAAATATATAATAATAAAATAAAATGAAAAATTATAACAATAGGTAACATTTTATTAAGGATATACAGATTTTAAACATCTATACATAAATATAAATTTGATACATAACTGCATACTTGGTATGGAGTGTTTCAATATATAACTCATTGTTTTAATAATTTTATAATTTCAGTTTAAATTTCAGGTTAGGTGGAACATTTTAAAATTCAGTTGCAAGACATGACCCACACCTACTAGCAGGCCACATATATGTACTAAACAGATGAAGTTAAATAAAAGCTTGTGCAATAAATAATTTAGACTTAATTGTCTTAATAGTACCTATTAAGACCTAAAATAGACTTAATAGTACCTATTTTTGCTGTTGAATAAATAAATTCATATTTCATGTTATTAATATATAAACTAAACATTTAGACTTAATTTGATTAAATTTAACTGGCTTTTCACTAATGGTTACATTCATTGGCATAAAATATTTTCCTTTGTTTTATGTTACATACATACATAACGTATAGCCTGTTTCTCAATGGGGCAGGCAGATACAATGGATCTGCACTCACATGTTCTTGTTGGTAGTTCTTTATAAATTATAATTGAGTGTAGGTACAGAATATTCAATACCGCTGAAGGCCGGGAGGATTGGGGAGAATTGGAGAGGCGTATGTCCAGCAGTGCAGTGGACGCATACACGCTGACTGACTGTAGGAATTAAATGCTAAAGTAAATAAAATAAATGATAAAAGAATCAACGTGAGCGAAGCGCAAAGTACCGGCTCCGCCGCGCCGGCCGTCTGGGCCGCTCCGCGTCGCGCCGCCGCCGCCGCCCCGCCGCTAGACGAATGAAGTGTCGGTTGATCCCTGCGGGACGCTCGCACGTTGCCAGATATTTTGAACTTTATTAAACGTGGATTTATGAAGCACAGCAACATTTCCGGAAGCTTGAAAGACATGACAGCAAGAAAGTATTCGTATATGAAGGCAACGTCTATTGAAAGGCCGACAACTTTTGGTTCTAGCAATTTTCTCTCAGTAGGTAACCCATTACTACTTTCAAGGAGAAAATAAAAAGACGATTTCACGGGTGAAGGCATAGGTAGGGGGTGATATTTTGTATATGATGCTGCAATATTATAGGTACTACCTACACGATATAACAAATTTAGGAAGTGTGGAAAATCTTACATGAAATTGTGTTTTGGGGGAGGTGGGAATTGGGGAATGTGGGAACCAATTTCGCGGATGAAGGCATACTGGTCCTTCGGTAAACATTCAGTTGACGGGTGTAATTTTATTTAGGAATATATAAAAAAAATTACATTGCCTACATTTCAGGATTATTTGAACACTTCAATGGAAATATATTGAACAGGAAAGTTCACATCTCTTAACATTTATGACATTTTTACATAACAACTTCTTCAATTAAAACACTTAATAATTATTAAAAATTAAACTATCTTACAAATTAATTTGCCTAAAATTAAACTACCAAAATGTCTGAAAAAATAAACTACCAAAATATTAATAACGGAAAACTTATTTTTGCTTTATTTTTGCTTATTTATGCTTTCATTTCGAGCAATTCACAGTCTCCTATTAAATCAGAGCTATTATCCTATTAATTAAGGCAGACGAACGGACATTATACGCCGGCTATCTTGTAGGGTTCACGTCCTTACTGACCGGTGACTTTGCGAGTAACGTTCCGCTGGAGCTTTCTTGGAGCTTGTGCTTTCTAGGAAGCATCTGGTCGCGGGTCGCGGGTCGCGGTTCTCTCAGCATACCACATCGCAAACAGAACACATGCGGGCCCGGTGTGGCCGGCGGCCGAGCAAACAACACCTATAGTTGTATCTCGCACGTAGACCCCGTTACTCGACCTTTTCGGCAAACACGCGCGAGTCCTTTGCGAAAATCGTGGAATGTTTTACATTCTCGGCGGTATGAGGAAAACGCGGTCGTAATAAAAGGAAGATATTGTAAATCTAGAATATTTTTTCAGGTGCGTCTGTCTGTTAGAACTTTCGTATTATAATATGAACTATGACGGTGAGTGAATAACTTAAATATGTTTTTCTTGGATATTAATTCAGTTTGGCTAGAGAACCTTAAACTTACATAGAATAGATAGAACAGACGCGTTAGAATAAGTTTGATTTGAAGATTGGATGCTTATTAAATAAAATACCTTTCAGTTTTCTTATGAAACTTTTGGATTCCTAACATTGAGAATATTTCATTGTAAAAGTATAATATTGTTGTAAATTAACAAAATTGATATGTTTTTAAATATATACTACACAAAAATAAAAAACATATTTTTTTCGAGTTGTTAACGACTCTCGTAGAACCAATGCAATAATTTCGAAAGCGGTAAATGAATTTCTAATTCAATATTGTAAAAAACAGAAAGCTCTCGACCTTCCTAATCTAATTTGACCGCTCCTGGCTCGACCTCTTCTCGATAAATTTTCTGAGACAAAGCATAATTTTATCGAATCAGCTAAAAGTGTGGCGCTTCGCAGTTCACAATTCCCAAATTTGTACGATCTGTCGCCGCGATTCCTCTAATGCCCTAATCCGCTGTCTTCATTATACAAAAATATAATTTCCTTATTAGTTAGATGCAAAGCCGAAAATAAAGATAAAAACTACGTCGTAACCAGGATTCGAATCCAGAACTATGGCACGAGCCACCAAAGCGTTACCAATTTCGCCACCGGATCGATGACGTATTCTCTCAAAATTTCGAACAGTTGCATCTTCTACAGTGAGACGCAAGCTCTTGCGTTCTGCCAATTTCGCACGATTCCATAATATTGAATCTTATTGAAAACTTCCGTGTTGAAAAAAAAAATGCCCCGTTCGATGTTTATGTACGTTCTTACCCTGATTCCATGGCAACACCGCATGATAAATGCCACAACGAATATCAATATCATATCACAACCCTAACCTTGAAATCTCTCACTTCAGCCCCGGGTGGTATGTTAATCTCTTCCACCGAAATGGAAGAGATTAACGACTTAGGTACTGTCGTGCTTACAGAATAAATCAACCAATCTAATATTATTGGGACTTAATGATTTATTCAATGTCTCTATTTCGGAGCCACTGAGGCCGACAAAGTGCCAACTTAATTATCATATTTCCGCGAGTTTTCCCGCGAGTCCTTACCGCAATCTGTTTACGGAATCCTAACAAGACATCCGCTTCTACAGTTGACACGTTTGAAGGTAAGCCCCGAATTGATCACTTCCTAATAATAGAAATAGGTATGTAGGTAACACTTCTCAATTAGGAGAAGTTACACGTGACTACTCATACATTTTGGAACAGCTTGGTGAACAGCTGGCTGCTTTGCACAGAAAAAGGTCGTAAGTCGGTGTGGTATTTTAATTTTAAAAAATTAATGGTAGTAAAATTTAAAAATCTACAACAATAGAGTTCTGATTTATGATGAGAGAAATGATTTAATTTAGATTTTTTTCATCTGACGCAAAATTTAATGAATAAAACGAAATTTTTATTGCACTGATAAATAACTAAACCACAAGCACAGAACTGTGTAGAACTGTGTTGTTGTAGATTTTTAAATTTTATTTACCTGAACGCAGCTCAGCCTTCGGCCTCTCCTTAACTTTCTTCTTTTGACAAATTTCAAGCGAGAGAAGCCTCGGGCAACAGCTAGTCGAAATTGTATTTGCTGCCAGCATTGGCTGCCAGTTCTCAATTATTATTGACAATGGACAAATTTTTTTTTTTGCTACTCTAGACACTCTGTCCCGTCGTCAGCGTGATCGCTGCGCCGATAATTGGAATGGTAACGAAAACGAACGAAAAGTATACCTTAAATTAATTTCGACCACTGTTTTCAGTTTTTTTTTTCTCAAAAACCTTCACTAGCTCTCGCACAACAACCCACCAAAGTTTTGTCATAATCAGATGAACGGTTTACGAGCGCATAGAAGACGAACGAACAAATGAACGATCATTCGTTTTCATTTAATTGATTTCGTCACCGGCCAGCTGCACACTGTCACTATACAGTTTCGGCAAAATCCGTTCAGTGGTTTTGGCGTTATGCACATACAGACAGACAACAATTAAAAAAAACTGTTCGAACGACTTCAATCTCTTAATTGAAGTCCCTGGTTTTTTTTTTCGATACAGAATGTGCAGATTTTTTTCTTTTACGATTTTATTATATTTATAGATTTTTTAAACCAAACATTTATTAAATTTCTCTGACTTATGGCTTTTCTGTATAATGATGTCCTTGTGCCTGGGGTCATAGCACTTGTACTCACCAGCATTAAGTTAAATTGTGGTTTCGCAAGAGGATAGTGGTACGATAATAACGGCCATTATAACTTGTGCAGTCATTTAAGATTTCGGTGAAGCGACCACAAACTGAGCAAATTTCCCCCTTTAGAATTTCCAAAGCCTGTTCATCCGTGAGAGGAGTAACTTACACGTACACGTCACGCGTCTGATCTGATCTGCCTTGACGGATGGCTCGTGCAGGAGGAATATTATATTTGCATCGCTACTACCGCGTAGCATAGTCGGGATTTAGTGACATGATCTCTCGACAATCTTATGTGCATTGGACATTGTTTTTTTAAATGTTTTTCCTCTTTAATATTATTAGGACAGATACAGAAAGGCATTACCTACTTTCATAAACAATTAACGCGCGTTTTGTCCACCATACCACGACGATACAGAAAGGAACTTGGAAAGGAAATAGTTTGTATTACGTCGCTAAAGGAGCGCAGCGACGTAATACAAACTCTTTGGGAACCAGTTTGAAAAAAGTTTTCGAAACACAAACTAGTCAAATAGTTCTAATAAAAAATGTCCTATGTAAATACACTGCTCTTTTATTATTGAACTAGATGTTCTTTGAATACGTCAGCGAAAACCCCACGTTAATTGATTGAGTAGTTATCGACTTATAAGCGAACATAGCATCGCAGCAGCGCATAGGCGCATAGGCCGGTTGTTACAGATTTTCCCCTTTATTTGTGAGGATGACTTTTTTCGCCATGTTTTCTTTCATCTGAACGGACCTTATGTTATATGAGGGGTATAACTGCAAAACTTCTTGTGTCCACTATTTACCGAAAGCGAGTTGTGTATGAGGTATATAGAGTGTGATCCCGATCCGTATCCGCCACTTTATGTTCTTTTGTTGACACCAAACTTCGAAATTATTCCCTGTGCGAACATATGGAACGGTCTTCCGGTGAGTGTGTTCGCACTTCTTATAACCTGGGAATTTTCAAAAGGCGCGTTAATAAATTAGACAACGACCTTTTATCCGCCTTATAGCTGGCATGGGGCTTCTCTGAGCGATAGATATTCCCTTTATGGGCGACGACGACGTGCGGACTGCGGAGGAGTGGATAACTTGCGATATTACATTCCACTTATGAAAGCATGCGATGGAAAGTTTCATTAATTTGATGGAACTCTGAGGTTAAAATTAGATACATATGTTTAGGACTCATAGGCGTGGCGAGGGCGGAAGTTTGGGGTTCATCCCCCACCCCCTCCCCAAAACAAAACAACTTGCTTGGTAAGTGTAATTTTTTTTTAAACTACAATATTCATTATTAATATTTTTACACAAACTAGGCATTCAATATGGTTCGACCATCTAGAAAATGTCATAGGCAATGTCAAGTATTCAGTATCGTATCCATTATTAAAATTTTCCTTTGATCAAATCTGAAACCCACGGCCGCGGCGGCACGCCCGTGTTAGGCTCTAACATTGATCTAGTGTTCCGTGCAAACATCACGTTTCAATCTGCTTTACAATAAAACCGTAGATTACTCATTCAAACCTGTATCAGTTAGAGTCAAAAGGGTCAGAGCCAGAGCCAGTCACTGCGTCAGAGGGGCCAGAGCGCTTTTGGATTAATCAAGATTTAAAAGTATGTAAGATATACAGGGTGTTCGGCACATGGACCGACAAATTTTTTTTGTAGGTAAGTGGGGTCATTTGCAAGGTTTTGACCTATGACACCTTTTGTCTGGTGTCACGTGGTATCGAGACACATTTTTTTTTCTTTATTTTTGAAAATTACCAAAATCTCAGCTTTAACCCCTTGTAACTTTTTTTTTTATCACTGTATCAGCACGAAATAAACTTTATTTAATTTTACGATGTATCCTTGTTCTAGAAAAAATATAATTTGATGAAGTTAACACCATGAATAGGACTTATGACCTCCCAAAGTCCCGAGAACCAGTAAAAATATGACAGAATTTTAATTTCTTAATTTAAAAAAAAACTGACAGCAATTGATAGCTTCATTTTCTTTTAAAATGTTCACTAGTTTATGCCCTTTCCAATGTTATACCACATGTCATACAAACAACTCACTATGTGGTCAAAGATAATTTGCAAGAGTGCCCGCGCGACCGGTACAGTCGATGTGCCGAACATCCTGTATATAAAATAACTAGCTATGCCCGCGACTTCGTCCGCGTGGACTTATTTCGACGCCATCTACCGGGTCCAATTGTATTTTCAAACCATTCAGGAACCCACTCAAATATACACACAAAATTATATCTAAATCGGTCCAGCCGTTTAGGAGGAGTTAGATGACAAACACGTACAGAAGAATTATATAATATAAAGAAAGAAAGATAAACCCTTTGTTGCTTCTTTCCCAATTCTCCCATTATTATTGCTGAACGGGAATATAACTAAAATTCTAAAGAAATATATTGAATAGGCATTTGCGTCAATTAAAATAAAGTGTTAACGGTGTGTGTTCTTCATAGCGAACTATATATCTGAATGTGAGTCTGAATCAAATTCCACTTGTGAGAAGTCGTTGAGCGCCCCCGCGCGCCGCCGCCGCGCCGCCGCACTATGGGCCAAAGTGCCACTTTTCGGTCATAAATCTGTATCTCCTAAACTAGAAGACCTTTATTCACAATTTTTTTTATGGTATTACTTGAATAGTTACTCTTCAAAAAAACAGTAACATTTGATTGTAAATAATATTTATTATTAATAAAAAAAATCCTAAAATACTAAATAATTTATTTCTAAACTATGAAAATAAGATAAAAAATTATTATGTAAATTTACCAATAAAGTATAAACTTTTATATAATATTCACTAATAAAAACATATTTGTACCTATATTGTAATAAATTAAAAATTAATCATTAAATAATTAAATGCGCTTACAGGACAGCACCTGTTTTTTGCTTCCTGGATTTTATTATAAGAAGGGAAGACGATGGAATATCTTTCCAATAAACAGCTTCTCAAATATTGTTATTGCAATTTAGTCAGATCTAAATCTACGAAGACACTAAAGCTTCATCGCCGTCGTTGAATTGAAACAATTTAGCAGAATTTCCTGTGATAATTTCATTGCAGTTTTTCTTGTTTTATTGAGTTACGTTACGATACGTATTATTTTACCAGTGGGGCTTCATCTTTTTTGCCAATTGAATTCAGTCCTTTAATGTACTCGTATGAAGGATAGACGTTGTCCAAACCAGATTCCCCAAAAAGTTTCACAGTTTTACGATTTTGTATCCTCTCTGGTGAAATTGCGTAGTAACTTTTCAAGAAACACAGTGGAGGATACTTGTAAGACGCCATATCGTTTCAGAAACACTACACTGCACTCATCTGGCACGAATATTCAGGCAGTACAGTGTGTAAATGTACCACCCCTCACAGAATGGCTTATATTCGATCGTACGAAAAAAAAAATGACGTGTGCATCATATCTCCTTACACTCTGTGGTTCAGAAATAGTGTTCAAAACATCAAATAACACAAAAACACACCTGGCGTAAATACATATATAATCATATCATAGTTTTAACCGCAATTGTTTCCATTACGAAGTAGCTATACCTACCGTGAGAATGCTGAGGTTGTATTGTACTTTCTTTGCATAATTTATACAATCAGTACTCTTAAGTTAACTTTTCAAATAAAATCATTTAAAATCAGCCTCGGTAGCTCAGTGGTGCGGTCGGTCGACTGTTGTTAGAGACGGAAGTAAACTTTCTCCATACTCCATACAAAATCGTATTTCGGCATTTATGTTATCTCGCCCCCTAGACCTTATCCGATTTTAAATTTTTTTTTTTAGTAGGTAGGGTTTATCCCGTCCGGGTTGGTACCACCGCACTGAATGAAACATCGGTCGAAACCGCTATGTAAATAGTTCGTGTTTTCCGTCCAGTTCAGTGTAGACGATATGAAATGAAGGGAAGCATTGACATGGCACCTAGTTCACACGGAGTTTATGGGCTGACATCACGGATGTTGTAGGAGGTATAGCCAACCGTGTCAGTTTCCATAAAAAAATTAATAAAATTAAATTAAAAAAAATTCGTTCACGCGAACGCTCCGAGCACGCATATTTTTTTTATTTTCGTGCCAATTTGCAGAGTTTTTCAGAAAGTTGTTTATTAATTCTAAATAAACAGTGTACTGGCTGTATAAAACCATTATAATATTCACCCGGGCAGACCCTGATACCATTTGAAAGCTTAGATGAAAATTGTAGTTTTAGATAAATTTCGCGTTTTCGTTAGTGCTTTAAATAAGGGATGATATCTTTAAAAAACCCAACACAGTTACCATTACCTAAAAGCCCAAGAAGTATGCTTTTCGAATATGTATGGGTTTCTATATGTTTACCTAAGTATTTTTTGAGAAAAATATACATAAATATGCGCTCCCTTAATATGCGGATGTTTGCGCAACGAATTTGTTCAACTTTCAAGAGTCATATAACCGAGGAAAGTCAACTTAAATCTAAAATATGTACGTATAAAATAAGTACCTTTCATGGCCTATCGAACCAACTATATTTCATTACCCCAGGTGGTATGTTGTCAAAACCATTTTTGACAGTTGCTTGTATGGGGCCCGTCCATAGTGCGCCGCCGCCCTGAACGGAGCTTATCCTGCTAGTAAAATAACGCCAAAGTCAGAAAGATTGTGCCTCGTACTCTCACTACCTACTCAGTACATATGCGTTATACACGGAGCGGGTCGAGATATAAGGCGCATTCTTTCACTCACTCTTCTTGATTTATTCGGCATAAGGTTCAATGTGGAGCCGTGCAAGTTGACTGATCGCAAAAATTATGCGACATCATTCATGAAGGTGCAATAAATCGAAAATTTTGAAATACTATGTAACGGCCCGGTGGTGTAGTTGGTTATCGCGTTGGCGGCTCAAGTCATAGGCCCAGGTTCAAATCCTGGTCGGGATGAATTTTTTCCAATGATTTTCGATTTGCATTTTTC
Source organism: Nematopogon swammerdamellus (assembly GCA_946902875.1). Lineage (NCBI taxonomy): Eukaryota > Metazoa > Arthropoda > Insecta > Lepidoptera > Adelidae > Nematopogon > Nematopogon swammerdamellus. Next base: position 12,241,773 of record OX336340.1, on the reverse strand, counting down.
TAATTAAAAATATACTTTCTTAAATTTTCTTGAATAAAGTAATTCACAGATGTCGTTACTTATATAGGGACATTATTTATCTGAAACTTTTCTGTTTTTGAGGATTGTATCGTGGAGGCAGGTCAGAAATCGTGTTGTGTACTAATTTATGCTTAATACTATTCCTGTCTCTGTACTAATCCAATTTTAATAAATACATACGTCAATTCTTACATACTATACATATATACTTTAGAATAGAATAGCGTTTATTTCCTCTTCACATCAGTAATACAGTACATTATATACATGGGCTTGGAGGAAAAGGGAGCCAGGTCAGCTTGTATGCCGCGGCTCCCTCGCGATGAGAGACCCGCAGTGCTGATCTTCCGCTGGTCCTAACCACGTAAGCATACAACATTGCAAAATAGCGTCAGCTTTCACCACCTAAAATCACTTAGCAATCACTCGCACATAAGGCACATTAAACACACGAAATACTTTTTAGTACGAAAAAAAACACATTTGGATTTACAAATGATAGAACAATTTGTGACAGAGAGCAGTCTAACTGCCATATGAATGATCAATAAACAATACAATACAATCAAGCGAACAACAATACAATTAAGAAAACAACCAAAACAGCAATTAAAATAAATACATTTAAAAAAAAATCAAACACGATCCCGATCAGGCTCGAGGGTTAGCCCGTTGCGACTCTAGGAGCCAAGCCTTGCACGCCCGCTTAAACCCAGGAACGCTGACATGTCTTTACATATGTATATAATTAACTAGATAGAAGAATAATTATATTGTTTTACCGACTCATCGACATTAGGTATAAGAAACAGTTCGTATTACACTTACATATTTTTATCCCACGTGCGGTGGAGAATGACACAACTTGGCAAGGCGCTTATCAGTATAGTATAGCTGATCAGTATTGGCAGTGTTCACGGTTCGTTGTCATCGGCGGCGCCTCGGCTTATCCGCTCTCACCTCCCCTCGCTGCCCCCTCCACCGCTCCTCGCCGCCACCGGACACCTTCAGAAGCCTTCATGCGCAGGCTAATGAGAGCTTTTGAGTGCACTCTCATCTTCTCTGTGTCTCAAGATAGGTGCGCATGTCTATATACAAATATATAGTAAATTATTTGAAGATTAAAGTAATGAAAATCGATGTGTGTCTTTGCCGAGGGGCCAATGGTGCAGTCGACAGAGCCAAAAACACCTCTTGCTGCGAAAGCACGCTCAGAGAGGCGCCATGCCAACAGATTTTCGGACTATTGCTAGGCTCTCCGGCCTGTTAATACGACGTTTGTGTAGAATAGAATAGAATATCCTTTATTGTACTTCAATATAAATTTTACAAAAGGCGGACTTATTACCTATGGCAATCTCTGCCAGTCAACCTTCTTAATTGAAAACCTAATATAAAGGTAGCAACAAAAGAAGAAAAATGAAAGAAACTTAATACTAACGAAAGTTAATTAATAAAAGTATACAAGCAGACGTCAGGCATAATATATACAGTTACAGTAAGTAAATTACATAAAGTAAATATATTACATAAATATAGGGCATATTAACATACTAAATAAGAATACATAAACATATACTTATATATGTATTATGTACTAACAATAGATACTCGATAAATAAATTACATAAACTTCTTAGATAAATTATAAATATAATATAAATTAATAAATAAAGTCACCTTATTCTTTGGAGATATAAGACGCTTTCAAGCGCTTTTTGAACGGGGCCAGAGATGGAGATGTTCTTATTTCTGGTGGGAGATTGTTCCACAGGCGCGCTGACATCACAGAAAATGATTCAGAATAGCTAGAAGAGCTGTGTGAAGGGATGAGAAGACAGTGTGTACCCAGACATCAAGGTTTTTTTTTATGGAAGCCGACACGGTTGGCTCCATCACCTACTAAATCCGTGATGTCAGCCCATAACATCTTGGTGAACTAAGTTCCATGTCAGTACTTCCCTTCGGTCGTGCCGGCAACACTGAACTGGACGGAGAACACGAACTATATAAATAGCCGTTTCAACCGACCTTTCATTCAGTTCGGTGGTAACAATCCGGGCGGGTTAAGCCCACCACCTAGTACGGTAAGAAGGGAAGGGACCTACAGAAAGACATTGTAGTAACAACGTCTGCGAAGGATGGAACATAATATACTCGTATATTATACCCCCCAGAAATATAATTTTACAGTCACAAACATTACTATTCAACCGTAATATTACAATTACGTCATTATTTGGAGAAGCTCAGATAATTATTGTTTAGTTTAGTAACTACAAGGACACCATGTAATAAATAACTGTATTTCATCAGTTGGAGGCACTACGAGTCCCATGAGTTACGACTTGGTTTTAATGACTGGTTGTACCACCGACTAGTGGGGACACGAACTCACAAGATAAAGACAATGTACCACTGTAGGGTCAAATTAGTGGGATCACGAGTCACACATCAGTTTTACGTGGAATCCAAACCACCGTCAACCCCCAACGGTCGAGCGGTCACTCATCCATCCACTGACCGCGCCCAGGTGTGCTTATGATCCGACCGACCGCACCACTGAGCTACCGAGGCTGACGTATGACTAAGGATTGAAATTTTGTTGGGCATTTGGTTGGATGAAACTTTTAGCTTCACTTATTCCCAATCAACCTAACTATCTCCGTCACTCCCAGCAGACTACGCAAGTCTGCTGGCTGGGAGTGACGGACTTTTAATTTTGACATCGAGTTTTTCACAATATTTTTTCTTGGCGCAACACCAGAGTGCGGAACTGTCTACCGGCGAGCGTGCTTCCTGAAATGTTCGCCCTGGGGGGTCTTCAAGCGTCGGAATAACGGACTGGACAGCTCTGTAATAGTCCGCCAATCTTCTGACATGAAACTTCGCTGAACCTGCTTTCGCGAAGTCAGGAAGATATTTTGTGTGTGTCGAATGCACCGTGACACCGTGTGTTCATAATACAGTTACAGGTGACGATGCCGGTATTGATAAAAACAATTTAAGCTGACCAATGTGACCATTTCACATAGTACGATTTCGTTTAGATTATAATGAAAAGCTATTTGAAAATGTAGGTGAATTTTGTTTCAAAGCTTGTAGTACGTACTTAACTAAGCGAAATATACATATAACATGACCGGAGAACCTACGTCGCACAGGATTTCTGCTCCGTACATCGAGAAATCGAAATAGGATCTCACCTAATCCTCCCCGATATCTCGCTATATTGATAGTTTATTGGTATAAGTCATGTTTCGCTCTACTTGGCTAGGATCCGGATATTTGTTTCTCTCCCGTCTGGCCCTTCCGGTGCCTCTGGCTCCGCCCGCCGCGCCGCCGCCGCGCCAACAGCTCCGCGCGCTGCCCCAGCGCGAAATGTTTTGTCAAGTATTACTCGTACAAGTTTCACGTAAATTCTCTGGCGGTTTATTTGAAGCGGTTCACTCTTGCCGGGAAGTTGTTCAGGAAATGGAGGCTTTGCTTCGCCTCGTTTCGCTACGAGAGAGAAGACCTTACGTATTGTTAGTGTTTTGATGAAATATTTCGACAATGCAATATTATATATTGTAGGTATGTACATATAAAAGCAGTAAATAACTTCCCAGTCTTAAGTATAGTGATTCGTACAAGATTTTCTATCGAGCGCAAAACAAACTCAAAACGGCAACATAGTAAGAGATTGTAAACAAACGTCTTTGGTTTTCGAAGTGACTGTGCAAATATACGTTCGTTGCTCTCAAGTTAAAACCGTTTTTTCACCGTCTCTTCGCTTTATCTGTCTTCACAGAGAGAATATCGTTCGCGGCTTCGTTCGACTATTCCTTGTTAATGTGATAAATTATATTTTTGTTACCAATTTCGGGGCTTTTTATTTAATTTATACTATATAATGTACCTTATAAATCTAATCAACTGACGACGGCCCATAAATAGCTGAAATATTTTGTGTGTTTTGTTAATGTGATAGCACAGTCGGTCCTTGTCAGTTTGACAAGGGTTTGAAACTGCTTGCGTTTGGCTTTGGACTTACGGAGAGATATGTACTTCGTTAGGGCTCGTTATTAATTTTTTTATCATTTTAGGAGTAAGAGGACCCGTTTTCAAAGTTTGACTTTAGTTAAAATTAATTGCGAAAATTCGTGAGCATGTCTGGCGTTCTATGTAAATTGTCATCATAACACTTAATTGTGAAAAGTTACATTTGACAGGATATGTGAACTAATTTCTAAATTAGTTTATCCATATAATTTTGTTGTGTTGGGAATATTCTACTTCTAAATTAGTGATAACTCGAACTTTTTATATATATTATGTAATTCGGTTTATTTGGGAGAGAGAGAGAGTAACCATAGGATATACTCCAACCAGCCATTCTTATGTCCGAGAGGGTGGCATACCGGAGACTTTCCTTTTGAGTTACTGGCTATAATGTGCTAGAGGAGAAAATAACCGGGACAGCTTTACGGTCATCTTTCATTCAGTAGGGTTCGTTTCGTCCAGTACTACCGTACTGGATATAAGATGGCCGCATAGCAGCCTCGGTTGTGTTCTCCTCTAGTCCAGTATAGCCACCAATCAAGGGAAGTCTCCGGTATGGCACCTACCTTCTCGGAGGTGATATTGACTGGTCGGGACATGCGCTTTGGCCCCTCCGACTCAGCCACCCATACCGGATTACATAAAAAAAAAAATATATAATGGTAACAACTCAGTTGGCTGCCTACAACTAGCTTTATATTTACTGATTCGCTGCAGCGAAGGCCCAAACAAATAAACACCATAAGTAGATGCATTTTACTACAAATTATGAGTTTGTGGCCTTCGCGGTAGAGACGCTTGGAGCGCACAGTGCAGCGTCCCGAAGAAAAGTCCGGACGTTTGACATTTTCTCAAATGTCCCAGAATCCAAAAAAAAATTACTATCGCCCATTCTACAGGATCATAGCTATAACAATGAATAGCTTTTATTTTTTTCACCATACTCTAACATTTTTTAATTTAATCCGGAAAAGACCTCTGCCAGGAAATTTCAATGTATTGCATTAAATACGGTGAAATGTAGCATTTTCTGTCGCCTTTCTTATTTAATATTTATAACTTTTGGGTAATAATGGGTTCAAATTGTATATCACAGAATATATAAATGTAAGCATATGGCCATTTTACTAAATAACGTAATTTTTATAGACTAGTTTTAGAGAATCGATCAAATAATCTGAAGTGAAATATTTAAACATCAAGAAAGTAAAAAGTCCAAAACGGTCCAAGAAATGATTATTGCTGCGTTATAGATTAGCTATTGGACTTTAGCCAGTATGAAAATGGTAGCCATATGCAGCCATATCTTATATACTTTTTATGTTTGTTTACGATCGCGCCTAGCCGCGCCTGACGCTCAAAACGGCCGCTCTTTGTTTTGGTGACACATCACATCACAGTATTGTATTTTTATGGTGTTATACTGTTCTTATAACAACATCACAATGAGCACTATTACATACGTCTAATAATATAACATATTGGGGGTCGAGTATTTTTAAATATATATTTTAACGAGTCACCTTTAATTCTAATTTACTTTGATATTAGTTTATTAAGATCTCACAGTAGAAATGATTTTATACATCATGCACTATATCTTTATACATAATAGGTATATAGCATAATATGTATACATAGCCGGTACTATAGTACCTTTATTTTTTGTGGTTTAGAGATAAATAATTTAGTATAAAAGTGAAGAACTGGAACAACATTTTATTATTTTGTTTTAACACGACTACGTGCATACTGAAGCCATGTATCTACTGCAGCGAACCATTGATTTTTACGTTTTATTACGAGACAATTCTTTACCATTAAAATAATATATAATATATTATTGACTCAAAAAGTGCTGGAAGTAATTGGAGAATCGTTTACATCCGGAGAACGAGCGACGATCAAGACTTGGCAGAATGTGCACCTGAAGTAAATAGAGTTTAGAATAGTACATAATTAAGGTACTTATCTTGTCTAATTTGTCATAATAAATTTAAAAAAAAATCAATGTTTCGCTGCAGTAGATCCATGACATATCATTATTACGAATCTATTTTCTCTAGTTTATTTTTAAACGTAGTTCCTTATTTCATTTATTTTTTCTTTACTTTTTAATAAAAAAAATATAAATATGTAGATTTAATTTTAGTACTAATTTAATTTCGAAAGTTTAATTATAATTTTGTTTAATTAATTTTCTAGTTATGATTATGACTGCTCTTGTTTTTAATTAAAAATATACATATTTAAATTCATATATATATCATCAATATCACCGTCAGCTCGGCAGCATTATCTGTCCGCGGTCACTGATGAACATAGGCTTCTCAATAAGCATGCGATCTTTTATGCAAACTTAATATAAATACATAATATGAAACTCTTGTAAAACTAAATAAAAAGCATTTAAATTTCTTTATTTTAATCTTTAACCTTTCCTGAATAAATTAAATAAATACGTGGAAAGACAAAAAAAATAAATCTTACACACAGCGCATATTTTGAATTTCAAATTAATATAACTATAAATACTATTGCTGGATTTTTTTCAAATTTACAGAATTAGTAGCTAAACTATTCAAGATTATTCATGCAAAATGTCAGAGCATTATCTTGAAAAGTTTCGGAGAAATCAAGCGATGTCCGCAAAATCGTATTTTGGTTGCACTGTGGAGCGCGGAGCTCGGATGCCTTCAGTGTTTCTGAGCAAATAGGAAAACAGCTTATTGAGGCATTCGGGGACCTTCGGGCCGGGGCGTACTTCAAGCAGCGAATTAGCATTGCTATTCAATGGGTGAACGCTGCATCCGTCATGGGGACAATGCCGTTGATCCCCCACGATGGATGAATATTCTTATTTATAGGTTATTGGTTATTTACTTTATATATTATGTTTTTATTAAATGTTCATGTGTAAGAATACAATGTCTTGTAATTCATTATACATATTTACTGATCAATTTGGTAGCATGATTTATTAATTGCTTGGAAAGGGCATCATATCATAACACAACCTAGACAGATTAATAGTACTGGGCACATCTCATGTAATGAATGAAGCGTGATAAATCAACCACTCTCCGCGGACGTTCATTACATCTGTACGTACATACATAACTACATCTCATCACTTCGCGGTCCGCACAAGTAGAGGCAGTTTTACTCCTTGCTGTCTTGCTTTTTTGATAATTTCCATTCCATGGGGAGTATTCGGAGAGCAGTTTAACGTGATCCCGCCGTCCCTTTTCCACCTCCGCACAATGCGTACTGGGCAGGGATTGTATCCATACACGTTGGACTTACCGCGGATAGGTAGCCATCCGTTTTGTAGATCTTTCCTCCATGGAACTGGTAAACTCTGGAACGCTCTCCCTGCCCACATATTTCCCACCAAATACAGTCTCGGGTCCTTCAAGAGGGCCGTGAATAGGCACCTGTCAGGCCAGCATGGCATTAGCAATCCCCGCATACTACCGAATGTCGATATGCTGTCACCTAAAGTCAAACGAACATACATGTTAATGGATATTTCTTTATGCGACTGGTTTAGCAGTTATCGTACCCCAAAGACCTACCTTCATACCTCTTTCCCGTAATATTTTATTTTATTTGAGTGCAATAAATTTATGCACTTAAGGTGATGTGAGACTGCGTCTGACTCGAATTTCAAGAAGTGTACCGCCCTTACCTGACAGATTCATTTTTAATATATGCTTAACCTATCAGCGCAGATCGATAGCTTTTTGAAAACACCATTTGATTAACTTCGCTCGATAGAAAAAAATCATGAACATGCCTCTGAATTTAGTTATAAAACATATTTAGAGCAACGTAACCAAATTAAGGCTTAGGAAAAAATACATTATTTTGTTTGTTATATCTACGGTTTGTTTGTTAAAAAGCTACGGATTTCCGTAGCTTTTTACTTTGTTGTTTCGATTCGTAGTTTTGGAATAAAAAAATAAAAACCTAATTTTCGCTTGAGCTAAAATTGATTAATTTAGTTGCATCCTACTCCAACCAGCGAAAGCGGAGCCTTGACAGAGGAGTACGGGTGAATAGGGTTGATAGAGCCTTAATGTCTTCAACGAAACTTTTTATCAATCATATCATAACATGGCAGGACAAAAGCTAGCGTCCCGCCCGCTAGAGCCGCTGCGCGTGCGCGTCATAGCTCGATGGCATAGAGAAATAATATAATACGTCAGCCTCGATAGCTCAGTGGTGCAGACAGTCAACTGTCGCTATAGGCCGTGACAAACGCCAACGACCTTGAGCATTCGGGAATTCTACATAATGTACCATGCGACTGCTAATTTCGCTTCGCACGTTCAAGTCACATTTAGCGTAGTTTGTCGCTATCAGCCTAAAGAGTTGATGGTTCGGGGTTCGAATCCCACTTTCGTATGTTTTTTTTTTTTGCTTTTTTATTATTTTAATTATTAAAATGATTGTGGCTTATGTAACTGATGCGTGATTCTAATTTTTTATTTTATATTATTTTACCTAAATAACATTTTATTGTAATTTCTTCCAAATTATTTTAGTTCATGTACTTACCACTTTTTATAAACCTCTAAATAGACTATCGATGAAAACTAAAATAAAAATAGGTAGGTAGGTAATAGGTAGATAGGCATTTAGGTATGTATGGCAAATATCATAGCAACATAGGTACCGGCCGGCGCGCGCGGCGCGCGCGGCGGCAGCATGGCACGGTGCGGTGGGGTGCGGTGCGGTGCGGTAACTCAGTAGCAGCGTGCGGTGCGGAGGCGGCACGGCGGCGGCACGGCGGCGGCGGCGGCGGAGGCGGCGCGGTGGAGGCGCGGGAGGCTCTGCCATCGAATTAGAAAGGGATCTGGAAGGAACGTTCTAGCGCACATTTGAAGCCGTCAATATTCGTCTAAATGAGTCCAATATGCGGTCAATTATAGGTCGCTGCGGGTGTGCGGCAGGTTGCGCGGGTATCCCCGGCGTCCAACTTTTAGCTTCACTCGCTTGCGTTCAGTCGCCGTGCTATGCTCCTTCCAGACCCCTTTCTAATTCGATGGTACCTACCTACCTACCTATGTATTTCTTACCATATCAAAATTCGTCAGATCATTGAACGAATAGTGTACGTAATATACTTACGTGATACTACGTGATAGTAGTATAGTAAGCGTCCTAATAGATATGGATGGTCTATGGACACATCAATATACCCCCTTCTATTGCACTATGAATAATGCTAAATAACAATTTACAAATGGACGCTCAAATACTCGTATAATGTATGTAGCTAGCTACATACATATACACGATGTTGCGCCCCCAACCACTAAACCCGAAAGGGGGTTATTGTGTACATGAAACTGAACAACTTTTGTTCTACGACTTTTAAATTTGAAGAAAAAAAAATTATTTTCCCCATACATTTTGAGAATAGGTATTACAAAATCGTACGGAAAAAATATTTTTTTTTAACAAAACCCCCTGATTATAGTTAAAAATATTGCGGGGACAATTGCAACACATTTTTTGTGTATAAGCTACCTAGTATTTTTGCGAAACGAAATAAAATATTTTCAAATTTTTAAAGTACGTAGTAATGGAGGGGAAGACGGGGCAAAACGGCATATCGGTGCAAGCAAAGCGGACATCGGTTCATAAAGATCTTATTTTTGGCGCTTGCTTTTGACGTATATGTATGTATGTAAATATCCGGTTGAAATTTGTTTCGTATTCCGTAACATCAATACGCTCGAGAGAAGTGATGCACACTGAAATGAAAGAAAATACTTAGGCTAAGAATTAGGTAAGAATAATACTAATGCGTGTGTTAAAAATATAAAAACAAATTCAAAAGACAATATCGTACCTTCGAAGTAGTCGAATTCTATCGCGAGAAGACAGATCAATGCGAAAGAGTGACATGACATCAGTTTGGATAGGTTTCAGTGGCAGCAGTGAAAACACCGACTCCCGTTATATTTACTGAATACATCAGAGAGAGGCCAAGTGATGCACACTGAAATGAAAGAAAATACTTAGGCTAAGAATTAGGTAAGAATAATACTAATGCGTGTGTTAAAAATATAAAAACAAATTCAATAGACAATCTCGTACCTTCGAAGTAGTCGAATTCTATCGCGAGAAGACAGATCAATGCGAAAGAGTGACATGACATCAGTTTGGATAGGTTTCAGTGGCAGCAGTGAAAACACCGACTCCCGTTATATTTACTGATTACATCAGAGAGAGGCCAAGTGATGCACACTGAAATGAAAGAAAATACTTAGCTAAGAATTAGGTAAGAATAATACTAATGCGTGTGTTAAAAATATAAAAACAAATTCAATAGACAATCTCGTACCTTCGAAGTAGTCGAATTCTATCGCGAGAAGACAGATCAATGCGTGCGTGCGTGCAATGCGTTCTTCATCAGTTTTCTTCAAATTTTTCATAAAATTACCTTTAGATAAATTAAACACTGCCTGATCCATATCAGGCCTTATACATTCCTCGCCGTAATCCTGGTCCTGTTTTTTAAATAGATTTCTTGGTTTTATCTTTTTGTACTTCCGGTTGAGGATCATTTTTTTCTGTCTTCTATTCTCCAACATTTTTAACTTTCCTTTTGGACTGGAGATAGTAATATTTTTGTAGAGCCTGGAAAGAGGCTTCTTTGTGTTGAATGCGACTACAGACGCAACACATCTTGTCTGATAGGCGTTTTTCAAGCAGTAATTAATTCTCTTTCCGCCGACGAATTTGGCAACAATGCTGTGATATCGTTCTCCAGAATTACTGTCCACATCGTGAATTAAACTGCGAGCGTGTGCAGCTAAGCTTCTCATCAAAAAACAAATTTTTTGCCAGAGTGTGCTTACATAGAAATCTTGAGGAACTTCTTCGTTTTGACCTATTTTGTTGCAGAAGTAGGGTTTGCATTTGCTGTGATTTCCAAAAGCGTGATGATGAGCTAGTAATATATCATCAAATAGGTGTTGCACTTCTGGGCATTCTGCGCCTTTGTTTTTTTTTATAGCTTTGCAGATTATGGACCTGATCGTCAAGATTCTTGTTTTGGTGAGAGCTTTTCTCGCTTTGACAGGTAATTTCGTATCTGTTTTTAATGCTTGCAGTTTGTTGCAGAAGTTCCTTAGCAAGTGATTGCGGCACTCCACTTTTTCTACAGTATAGTCAGGGTAAGGGCGGGACTGTATAATCTTGGCGTAGGTGCTGGAGTCTCCGTCCGATATAAGGCGTCCATAAATCACACCGTGCATTTCTATGGAGTTCTTAAAGGCTTCCACGATTATGTCACTTTCCATGCCAGTCGATGGTCCAGAATAATTTTTGACACATACGTGCTCCTTGGCTGTAACGTCGTGTTTGTCTGCTCGATCGCATGTGTAACAGTACTTATTTCGTACGCCCAAGTACAACACTTCTCCAGTTATATTTCCAATTACGGCAGCAGCTCCAGACAGGGATGAATAATTTTTTTTGTATGACCGCTTGGCCCAACATCCGTCAACAACAACGTCTATTATAGGAATTCCATTTTTGGTCACTCTACCCTCAGTAATCGCTAGCTCCCTTTCTTTTTGACCTGCCTTCTTCATCGATTCAAGAGCAACTTTTCCCCAATTCTTCGAAATATTGTCGTGTCTCTGCCGATATGTTTTGTTCGTAATCAGAGGTAAGTTTAAAGCTGACAGGAATTCTTCTAGTTGCGCTTGGCCAGCTCCTATTGCTATTGTTCCCGCTACAGCACAGGTGTTTATTTCAACGTAGTTGTCTTCCTCGCAGTCGCTTTCGAGGTAAAACTGTACATGGCACTGACTACATTTTATCGTGAAGTATGAAGACAGCCCTTTTTGCTTTTCGCCAACTATCACTAGGGCACTCATTCCGCATCCAAATGGAAGATGCTGTGCGATTTCTTTCAATTTATTGAAAAAATGTGTCACATTAATAATTCTTCTGCCAATTTGCTTCTCTTGACAATGAGACCTTTTTAAAATTTAATTTATTATTCGATTACATTCATAATATGATATATGTAACACAGATTGCATTGTAAGATAATGGTAAGTCAATTCACCAGTGTTAATTAGATACGAGATTAGCGTGACCTTTACAAAAGCTGTTCTCATAATTCTGAAGTCTTAATTCAATTATATACCTACTAAAACATCATTATAATGTTAATCTAAAACTAAACTAATCTAAATTACAATGAAAACTAAATTATATAGACTAATATGAATAAGCTCTCATCGAGAGGGAGCTGCGGCTCATAAGCTGAGCTGGCTGCCTTTTCCTCCTTCTTTTGTGTTCCTTCATGTGATGTATATGTTTGTTTTAAGAAAGGAAATAAACATTATTATATTATATTCTACTTACTCTGAGCTTCCCTGATCTTTATTACTACCGTCCTCCTCTGCCATGTCACCATCCGTACCTCGATCCGCACTGATCAGTTCATTTGTTTGAATCCTAAATAAAAATATACTTTATTGATATTTACTAAGCACACAAGAAATCACGTGTAATTGATAAATATGTAGCAGCACTGACATGATACTTAAAATCACTAAGGTGCTGACAACACGGGTATAGCGATGACTTAGCAATACATGTCTGGTCCATATACAAAAATGAACGTAGGTAATAATGCACTTACTCTGAGCTTCCTTGCTCTCTATTATCATTTTCATTACCGTCCGCGTCCGTGCGTTGTCTTTTGCTCCTTCTTACATGAAAATATCAATTTGGTGTTAGGTATGGTACGTAAATTTTATTCAAAACATATTTACATACATTCACAGGTTATACAACTTTTGAATAATATAGAAATATATCATAATAACTATTTTTCCATAATCCAACCGATCCTTGCGTGATGTAGGGGAGCCGGAGGGAATTGGCAATGAAAAATAAAATTTCATGTGGTTCCCTTCAGCAAAATTCTTTTAATTCTTATAAAATTAGGTTCTCTTATCCCATCTCATACCTATTACCCCCGACTGCCCCTATAATAAATATGTGATAGGGTAGTGCTCTAATATGTATATATAGTATGTATAGATAAATATGGAGGTCGGTATGAACTTACTCGGAGCTTCCTTGATCTCTATCATCATCATTCCCATTACAGTCCTCGTCCGCTCGTTTTCTTTTGTTCCTGCTCACGCGGAAATATCAATTTCGTATTAGGTTCACTTCTACACAGTTAGACATTTTAATATAATGAAACCTTGCCTTACTAAAGAATGGGGAAAGTTAGTCACGGCTGTCAGAGACAACCGACCAACTGCGCCGCGTCTACGCTCGAGACCGCTGGAATATTCTGGCTATCAATAGGCTCTCTTATTTCATCTCATTCCTATTACCCCTGTCTGCCCCTATAATAAATATGTGATAGGGTAGTGCTCTAATATGTACATATAATATGTATAGATAAATATGGAGGTCGTTATGTACTTACTCTGAGCTTCCTTGATCTCTATCATCATCATTCCCATTACAGTCCTCGTCCGCCCGTTTTCTTTTGTTCCTGCTCACGCGGAAATATCAATTTCGTATTAGGTTCACTTCTACACAGTTAGACATTTGAAACCTACAGCTACAAATAGATATCTAAGTGTAGATGTGGATAGTGGATTAATAAGCTTTAAAATGAAAAATAAGCCGAACCGCATCCGTTCCCGCCCAATCGAAAAAAAATCGATAATTTTCGAACGCATCCCAGAGCTAATTTGACATCGCAAGAAGACGGAAGTTTTTTTTTCAAGTCAATCGGACCGAGACGCCTCCACGAGGCGGCTGGCAATTGACGGTAGGAAAATGGGGTCACCTCCAGGCTGACACTTGAGCGGGCGGAAATATCAATTTCGTATTAGGTTCACTTTTACACAGTTAGACATTTACTATAATGAAACCTTGCCTTACTAAAGAATGTGGAAAGTTAGTCACGGCTGTCATAGCCAACCGACCAACTGCCGTTATAACTTGGGTGTGATGATTACCCCCCCGCTCCGAATTTCAGGGAAGAAAAATAGTTCGTAAATTGCGATTTCCCTTGAAATCCCCTCCCCCCTCGTGAACCAGGACGACCGTAACAAACACCATTCCAAAATTGCGTTATGTAAGTCTAAAGTTATGTTGTTCTTATTTCAGACAGAATAAATTTGTAAATGTACATAGGTACATGTATTGAAAATTAAAAGCAAGGGTTATAAAAAGTATCGTAAGTAAATTGCTCACCACAATGCCAGCGCTTTACCTCTCTTCACACAACTTTGTGCCTTATGTTTGCCCATTGAAGCAAATTTATAAACTCTGCCAATTCGACACAACGATCCTCACCCTCAATTTTCAAACTTGGTGAATACAATAGTGCCAGGACGTCAGGCCCGTGCGCCACGCACAACTCACGACACGACACAAGTGGCCACTCACGCATGCAAGCAAGCAATAACAAGCCGCTCCTCCGCGCCGCGCCGCCGCTCCTCCGCGCCGCGCCGCGCCGCCGCGTCGTCTCCGCTCCGCGCCACCACAGTGCCGCCGCCGCCGCTGCCCCCGCTCCGCAGCGCACATTTAGGCACGGTTCTATAGTCCTTGCATCTCAAGCGCAGACAGCGTTATACCACAGTACCTATTAGTTATTCTGTGGTTATACCAACGAAAGCCATGCGTATAACGCCCCGTCAAGTTACGTACCGGAGCGTATACTGATAGATACCACAGAAGAGAGATATTACTGATACGGTCGTACTGTATACTGGTACGGAAAATGACACGGTGGCAACATCACCTACATTACAACATCCGAGATGTCAGCTCGTAACAACTGGTGAAGTAGGTGCTATGTCAGTGCTTTTCTTCGGTCGTACCGGCTTCACTGAACTGGACGGAAAAAAAGAAGGGAGTCATATCCCGAAATAGTTTGTATTTTCCGTCCAGTTTAGTGTAGCCGGCACGACCAAAGGGAAGCACTGACATGGCACCTAAGTTCACCCGGTGTTATGGGCTGACATCACGGATGTTATAGGTGATATAGCAAACTGTGTCAGTTTACATAAAAAAATCCCTCAGTCGCCTTTTACGACATGCACGGGGAGAGATGCAGTGGGGCTATTATTTTAAATTACCATCCCACACGGTACAAATATACCTAACCTACCTATCTTTTTTCCATTCGATCCAAACACAGAAGACAGAAATGACGACCGACACGCGGGCGCAGCAGGGCAGGAGCGAGCAAGCGAGCCCGGAACTAAAATTGTATCTAGTATTGAAGTGCCTGCTAAATTGACGAAGGCAAAAATTTTACCCTTCCGACTGAAGAATTACGTCAATAATTTCATGTAGGCGTTTTTTGTTTTTTATTTTTATCTCCTTTCGTGGATAAAATAATAAAAAAAATTTAATAGAGTTTTCTCAGAGCTTTGTGACCTTTGAATCGGTGGTATTGTAAAATTGTAATAATACACACATACTCAGATTTTCAAAAATTCATGCTTTTTTTATATATTTTTAATTTTATGTTTATTACTTACTTTTACTCATTATTAAAAAAACCAGCAATGCACTTTGTTGGTAAGGAACCAAAATATAGGTTGGTATTTTTTTAATTTTCTGAATGTGTGTCAATTGGTCAGTTTTGAACCTTCTTTGTCGCACTTTTTGCATGTTTTGCGTATTTGACGTTTGTCACCGCCTTAAGCAACGCTGGGTGCGGTCAGTTCTTGGATGGGTGACCGCTGACCGTTGGAGGCTGACCGAGGTTCGGATTCCTCGTAAAACTGTAGGTCCCTTCCCTCCTAATCTTACTTGGTGGTAGGGTTTAACCCTACCACCAAGTAAGATTGGTGCGGTGGTACCAACCCAGGCGTTGGTACCACCGCACTGAATGAAAGTTCGGTCGAAACGGCTATGTAAATAGTTTGTGTTTTCCGACCAGTTCAGTGTAGCCGGCACGATCAGAGGGGGAAGCACTGACATGGCACCTAATTCACCCGGTGTTATGGGCTGACATCACGGACATTGTAGGTGATGTAGCCAACCGTGTCAGATTGCATAAAAAAAAAAAAAAAAGTCTGTGCTCGATGGGCATTCGTAGCCGGACAAAAATAAGAACTTTTTGGTAAATATACCTTCTTACATCATCCGCACTCACAAAACTCCTTCCCAATGTATCGTAATTGTAACTGTCAGTGTTAATAGCATGTTTTCATTGACAATACAATCTGCAATTACCTAATTAGGTAAAAGACATATTGGTATATAATAGCGCCGCGACAGTTGCATCGCACGATGTTGTTATTGAGCAGAATAGTTGAGCGACAGGTCCCGGTGTCACTGAACTCGTATGGGCGCCGAAAACCTGTACTCGCTGCGCCTACAGCCGGCCCCTCCGCCTCCGCGCCCCGCCGAGCTACATCCTTGACAGTGTAACACATACGTTTCCACGTACAATAGTCACGCATGCTGCGACACTCCCTCCCGTGTGCGAGTGCGTTTCAATGTACCGCAGCAGCCGCGGAGGAGGCGAGGCGACGGCGCGCGGCGCGCGACAGCGGGCGGCGGAAGTACGCGGTTATGCCAACCGCCAATGGAGTATTCTTGAGGAGGATCCCTCACACTCTGTGCAAGATCCGCATACGCCCGTCTGGCTGGCCGCTTCTGTGACGTAGCACTGCCGTCGCGTCGTCGTCACCGCCACCGCCTCGCGCCTGTTCAGTCAAGATAAATTCCTCTCCGAATATAGGTATCCAGATTATTCGATTTGATCCAATAAGATGTATTTCGCTCTCAACGAAAGTCTTCTTTAAATAAAAATGTGTTTTTTAGCAAACACATTTCTCCGTCCCCAAAATAACAAATTGCTGGATATTTTCGTCTTGACCTTTTTCAGTCCCTCTCGAATTGGGTCGAGCAAATACTTTTTGCTTTCAGGATTAACCAGCGACATTCAGCCGCGGATTTGTACTTTCTTGTGCCCACTTGAGCAGCATTACAACATTAATTGATTCACTTTACCTTTTATTTGCAGATTTACAAATTTGATTTATACTGACCGCTATTGAACGAGCAATAATGTTAAGAAATTGAACCTAACGCTAGTATTAATCCATTTATTAACATTTAAGTGTACAAAATATTATATACTAAGAGAAACTAAGCTACAATATAAGATACTTTATGAATAGAGCGCAGAGTGCGCAGTACACTCACCGCATTCCCACACTAAGTAATATGATAATGTTTTAACCGACTACGGCGACGAAAAACAAAAGGATTTTTATTTTTAAAAAAGTTATGTTAAAAAGGTAATGTATGAATGTATAACTTTCTAATAAAATTTACACACAAAAATCGCTGAAGTAATTATTATAATAAATATAACAAAAATAAGAATTAAAATAAAAAAAAATGTATTACTCGGTGTAGTACGTAGTAACAATTGTAGGGTTAGTTTTGATTCATGCAACACGAAAATTTGTCAGCGTAACGTGTCTACTCTGATTTTCATCGTACGATAATTGATTCACCGTATTTACCGTATGGTATTAAAGCAAATTAGAACTAAATTATTTGAAAAAGCTATAATTTCTGATTTTTTTTACGGACTACTCTTTGGCTCCTCTGTTCTCAATCCTTCTGCGCGGGCAAAACATGACGAGCTCGACTGATTACAACGCAGAAATGCATTTCATTTCGCTGATTGCACAAAAGATGCATTATCCATTGCACGTTCGTATCCTTCGCGGCTGCTTACGAGACGGCGCGAGTCCGCGAACATTGCCACGAACCAGGGAGAGATATATACCTAGAACAAGCTTTACTTGCCGAGGAGGTGTAATGCCGAGAAAGTTGTGGTCAGTCAGTCAGCGTGTAAGCGTCCACTGCTGGACATACACTTCTCCAATTTTCATCAATAATCCGGTTCTGTGAAGTTGTGGTGTTTATCCTTAATTAACAAACTGTAAAAATTTTAAAAATTGCCCAAGTGCGAGTCGCACTCGCGCACCGAGGCTTCCGTACCACCACGTAATTGGTGGGTTTTTATTATTAATTGTTTTACTTTAGAGTTAGCACTACAGTCACACCTAGTTTGACGCTTGTATGCATCACAGTTTTTACGATATAGCAAAAACAAAAAAACTTTGAAAAAAGTCAAAGCGTGAAAGGGAAAGTGTGAAATTTCAACCGACTAACTATTACGGTTCAAATTATACAGCCCTTTAAAGATAGGACAGACGGACGGATAGACTTACAGACGGACAAGCAGACGGACAGACGGAGTACGCTTAGTAATAGGGTCCCGCTGGATACGCAACCCTAAAAATAAAGCAGAGGAAGTTTACCTAAATACGAGTAGGTACTGGTGTTACAGCCGCCACTCGGGCGGGACTAGCCTTAGCACTAGTTTTTGTTTTCTCTACGATATCTTACGTCTGAATAAATAAATAAATACTATAAAATTGCACAAACGCTAAATTACAATCTTCCGTCTGCTGTAAATGGAACGGATCCCGGCCGAATGTTGCTAACTAATTGTAGCTAGTTATTCAATTCCACTTCTGCATATTTATTTTCATGACCACGAACATTGTCGAGATTAAACAAAGAGGAAAAGAGTGATAAAATCCTCCGAGCACGTCCGTGCAGCTTTCTTCTAGTGTTCAGGTTGCCGCCAAGTCTGAGGACAGCTGCTTAGTTGGAACCACGAAAGGAATCGTGGTTGGAACTAAGAGCTCATTTGACATAACTTACTTAGGGGCCGGTACTTTAAAAGAATAGCCCCACTGCATCTCTCCCCGTGTATGTCGTAAAAGGCGACTAAGGGATATGACTCCCTTCTTATATTACTAGGTGGTAGGGGTGCGGTGGTACCGCACTGAATGAAAGGTCGGTCGAAACGGCTATGTAAATAGTTTGTGTTTTCCATCCAGTTCAGTGTAGCCGACACGACGTGACGTGGCACCAAGTTCACCCGGTGTTATGGGCTGACATCACGGATGTTGTAGGTGATGTAGCCAACCGTGTCAGTATCCATAAAAAAAAAACTTCAAGAAAAACAATTAAAACAAGATGCCTATCTGTTTAAATTTTACAGTTTTCATTTTCACTAGACAATTTGTATATTCTTTGTTTGAATCCAACTCAACGGTACCGATGAGGCGATTTAAATAATTGTTTATTAAAATGAAAAAGATTACATTTTCGCACTGGGATCTGTGGTCTTTATTCCTAAGAAAATTTAAGAGGAAATAAAACGATAAGTACCTATCGGCTTAATTTCAGTCTCTGGTTTCAAATCCTCTTTTATTGAAATAACGGTTATATTTCTCTACACCAACTTTTAAGTCACAGGACTAGCAAAACTGTAAGTCTTCGAAATTTCTTAATGAACCTTTGATAAATGAAACAAACTAAAGATCGCAGGTATTCCATAAAATCTTCGAAATAATGACATGCACATTGACCTTTCACATCTCACCTCAAAATGCAAATCGCTGAGGTGGTCCACGCGCATGCGTGATGGAGGCACACATTACCTATTTTATTATAATTTCAATGAGTACTAATCGTTTTTCCCCAAGACCACAACGAGGTTGCTTAGTGCATTATGACATCGAGTGCGTATTCTATGAAAGGTTAGCGGTGAAGTCTGACCTCACCGTGCGTTGTTCACTCAAAATAAATTAAAATATTATTAACTGCACGTCTTCTCAAACCTTCAAGCTACTAATTAATTCGGGAAGACTAAACACAATGAGCTTCTGCCACATAAGTACGTACCTACATACATAGTACCTAGTACATAATCAGACACGTGAGCTGATGAGCTTGTAAGGGAGCTTCTAGTTCTTACCACGCACAGGACAAGACTTTATTACTCGTAGTTTGCTGTAGAAAACTTATTTTAAGAAGAGCGACATGTTGCACAGTACATACATTTACAAGTGACCATAACACCCGACCCGACCCCTTTGTCAGTTGACAGAAGAGTTTTTCGCGAACTGCACGATGCTCTTAATCGTTCTTGTGTCGCACTGCAAAGGTGTGGAACGGGCTTCCGGGGAATATCTTTCACCACTCCGACAATCCGCGGATCTTCAAATCGCGACTTAATAGCTTTTCCCCGGCGACATTAGTCCGCCTCCAAGCCGGACTGGCACCTCCTCGGGGGTGAAATCGTCGACTTGTATATTATTACTTTAGCATATCGCTGGGTGAAATTGGCTACGTGCGCCTGAGGCTTTGACCTCGGGCACAGCCAAGCAGTTCGGAAGCAATAAAAAATAAAAAAACAGTGCCCATTGTGGTTTTTGGCTTTTTGCGCCATTTTTAAATCCCGAGGCTGATGGGAAATATATGAGCAGGGAGAGCATTCCAAAGGTTTTCGGTTCTGTAAATAGATGATCTTCTTATTCGATTAAAAAAGATAATCAATACTGGAAAGAAAACCAACTTTTCTATTAAGCAACATATACGGAACTTAAAAAGAACGGAACCGTGTGGGGCCGGTACTTAAAAAGAATATCCCCACTGCATCTTTCCCCATGCATGTCGTAGAAGACGACTAAGGGATAAGGACAAGATGCCGTGCTAAAGGGCGACAGGCTCGCCACCTCTCACCTTGGCACGGTACTTCCACTGAGTCATGCAGCAGGTGGGTCTTCGTGCCTTACTTGCTGCTTGATCGATTTAATCTTGTTCGAATACTTTGCGAAACGTGGTGGTCGGTGTTGTGCTGTAATTGACCAGAGTTCTTGCAGCACAACACCGATTACTCTGCTTACCCCGATTGTCGGGATTCAGCGTGTGTGATATGTATGTATGTACGGAACTTATTCATCTGATAGCTGGTACTAACTATATGTAACCTTGAATGTTCAGTGATAAGCGGGGATAACACCACCAAGCATACATACGGGAGTGGCAACCGTCGAGCGCTATTATATGGGAAAATTAGCCGCGTCTTAGTGCATTATGCTCTTACAATATAATAGTCTGCGGGATCGAACGTCAGTGCACATGTGACTTGGGGACAAAGAACACGTATATGTGCACTACGCAAAATGGCGAGTAGTGCAGTTCGTACGTGTCGAAAGAGCTCAAGATCATCAGGAATAACAAAAGATGGCGTAACCTTTCATAGGTAAGTCATTTTAATGATAATACAACGCTTAAAACGTGAAAAATACAATAATTCCGCGAGTTAGGAGCACGACTGCGCGCCATACCGGGCGCGTACACATGATAGGCAAATTTGACAGACTGAAAAGAAATTTGAAATCAATTATTGTATACGGGGATGTTGTTTATAATAAATGCGATGTTGTTTATCATAAATGCGAAAGTATATTTGTTTGTTTATTTGTTTGCTATCATGTTGTTTATCATAAATGCGAAAGTATATTTGTTTGTTTATTTGTTTGCTTGTTTTTTTTTAAGTGAAAATTTCTTTAGCGGTGCTTGGCACTTTTTTAGGTGGGTATAAAATGTATAACTCGAAATCGCGACATCGCGTCAGCGTCATTTTTAAAATGAAACCTTAAGTCATTGCATTAAGGGTTAAGTTAGAGTGGCACGGGATCTGCCGGCACACCCGGAGTGCAACTGTTAAGTAGGGTTCGGTAACAGGTTTATGTCTGTCCATTCTACTAAGTTCTGCAAAATGAATGTAGGGTTCCGTAACAAATGCATGTCTGTCCGTTCTACAAAATTTAAAATTTATTTCAAAATGAATGTAGGGTTCCGTAACAAATGCATGTCTGTCCGTTCTACTAAATTTTACAATTTTCAACCAAGGTCCTCCGACGGTTATTTTATAATAAAAGTAGGGTTCCGTAACACGTTTATGTCTGTCCATTCTACTAATAAGTTCTGCAAAATGAATGTAGGGTTCCGTAACAAATGCATGTCTGTCCGTTCTACAAAATTTAACATTTATTTTAAAATGAATGTAGGGTTCCGTAACAAATGCATGTCTGTCCGTTCTACTAAATTTTACAATTTTCAACCAAGGTCCTCCGACGGTTATTTTATAATAAAAGTGTCTGTGTGGGCCCTGAATACGAATCCGTTGTCAAAATTAAAAAAAAGTGGCCGCCATTTTGAACTTTTTAGTTACTGGACCGATTGCTTTCAAAATCGATATCTGGGTGTCTGTGTGGGCTCTGAATACGAATCCGTTGTCAAAATTTTATAAAAGTGGCCGCCATTTTGAACTTTTTAGTTACTGGACCGATTGCTTTCAAAATCGATATCTGGGTGTCCGTGTGGGCTCTGAATACGAATCCGTTGTCAAAATTTAAAAACGTGGCCGCCATTTTGATCTTTTTAGTTACTGGACCGATTGCTTTCAAAATCGATATCTGGGTGTCCGTGTGGGCTCTGAATACGAATCCGTTGTCAAAATTTAAAAAAAGTGGTCGCCATTTTGAACTTTTTAGTTACTGGACCGATTGCTTTCAAAATCGATATCTGGGTGTCTGTGTGGGCTCTGAATACGAATCCGTTGTCAAAATTTTATAAAAGTGGCCGCCATTTTGAACTTTTTAGTTACTGGACCGATTGCTTTCAAAATCGATATCTGGGTGTCTGTGTGGGCTCTGAATACGAATCCGTTGTCAAAATTTTATAAAAGTGGCCGCCATTTTGAACTTTTTAGTTACTGGACCGATTGGTTTCAAAATCGATATCTGGGTGTCCGTGCGGGCTCTGAATACGAATCCGTTGTCAAAATTAAAAAAAAAGTGACCGCCATTTTGAACTTTTTAGTTACTGAACCGATTTTTTTTATTTTTTTTTTATGGAACCTGACACGGTTGGCTACATCACCTACAACATCCGTGATGTCAGCCCATAACACAGGGTGAACTAGGTGCCATGTCAGTGCTTCCCTTCATTTCATGTCGGCTACAATAAACTGGACGGAAAACACGAACTATTTACATAGCCGTTTCGACCGACGTTTCGTTCAGTGCGGTGGTACCAACCCGGCCGGGATAAACCCTACCACCTAGTAAGGTAAGAAGGGAAGAGACCTACAGTTTAACGTGGAATCCGAACCACGGTCAGCCTCCAACGGTCGAGCGGTCGCCCATCCAATCTCTGAACGCGCTCAGCGTTGCTTAATAACAGTTGACTAACCAACCGCGCCACTGAGCTACCGAGGCTGACGAATTTTCTTATCCCTTAGTCGACTTTTACGACATGCGACGGGGAGAGATGCAGTGGGGCTATTCTTTTTAAGTACCGACCCCACACGATTGCTTTCAAAATCGATATCTGGGTGTCTGTGTAGGTTCTGAACACGAATCCGTTGTCAAAATTTAAAAAAGTTTCCGCCATTTTGAACTTTTTAGTTCCTGGACCGATTGCTTTCAAAATCGATATCTGGGTGTCTGTGTGGGCTCTGAATACGAATCCGTTGTCAAAATTTTATAAAAGTGGCCGCCATTTTTAACTTTTTAGTTACTGGACCGATTGCTTTCAAAATCGATATCTGGGTGTCCGTGTGGGCTCTGAATACGAATCCGTTGTCAAAATTTAAAAAAACTGGCCGCCATTTTGAACTTTTTAGTTACTATGGCGGTTATTATATTATTATTTAAAATGGCGGCCACTTTTTTTACATTTTGACAACGGATTCGTATTCAGAGCCCACACAGACACCCAGATATCGATTTTGAAAGCAATCGGTCCAGTAACTAAAAAGATCAAAATGGCGACCACTTTTTTTAAATTTTTACAACGGATTCGTATTCAGAGCCCACACGGACACCCAGATATCGATTTTGAAAGCAATCGGTCCCGTAACTAAAAAGTTCAAAATGGCGGCTACTTTTTTTAAATTTTTACTACAGATTAGTATTCAGAGCCCACACATACACCCAGATATCGATTTTGAAAGCAATCGGTTCAGTAACTAAAAAGTTCAAAATGGCGGCCACTTTTTTTACATTTTGACAACGGATTCGTATTCAGAGCCCACACAGACACCCAGATATCGATTTTGAAAGCAATCGGTTCAGTAACTAAAAAGTTCAAAATGGCGGCCACTTTTTTTACATTTTGACAACGGATTCGTATTCAGAGCCCACACAGACACCCAGATATCGATTTTGAAAGCAATCGGTCCAGTAACTAAAAAGTTCAAAATGGCGGCCACTTTTTTTAAATTTTGACTACAGATTCGTATTCAGAGCCCACACATACACCCAGATAGCGATTTTGAAAGCAATCGGTCCAGTAACTAAAAGTTCAAAATGGCGGCCACTTTTTTAAATTTTTACTACAGATTCGTATTCAGAGCCCACACATACACCCAGATATCGATTTTGAAAGCAATCGGTCCAGTAACTAAAAAGTTCAAAATTGCGGCCACTTTTTTTACATTTTGACAACGGATTCGTATGCAGAGCCCACACAGACACCCAGATATCGATTTTGAAAGCAATCGGCCCAGTAACTAAAAAGTTCAAAATGGCGGCCACTTTTTTTACATTTTGACAACGGATTCGTATTCAGAGCCCACACATACACCCAGATATCGATTTTGAAAGCAATCGGTCCAGTAACTAAAAAGTTCAAAATGGCGGCCACTTTTTTTTATTTTTACTACAGATTCGTATTCAGAGCCCACACATACATCCAGATATCGATTTTGAAAGCAATCGGTACAGTAAATAAAAAGTTCAAAGTGGCGGCCACTTTTTTTACATTTTGACAACGGATTCGTATTCAGAGTAGGGGTCGCAAACCGGGATCCCGAATCCCGAAAATACCGGGATACCGGACCGAAACGAAAGCTTTAAACTACCGGGATTGAGTTAACAGAAACCGAGATTTTCGGTATTTTCGGTATTTCATTATAAACAAGACTAATAACAAATTAAAAAGCCCGCGACATTCCGCCGCACACGATTCTTTCTGCGAGTAGTCGCGCGGTGGTTGCTATGGCAACGCGGCTCAGCTATGTGACGCATGTCGCGCGCGACGCGCGACTACACACACACGGCCAGGAGTGAGTGAGACCTACTCCCGACGGCGTACGACACCTGAAAGCCATTGTCGTGCCTGCTGTTCCTGCGATTATAGATAAATAAATATTAGGGTTTCGGTTTTTATTTGTTTTTAGCTATAAATAAGTAACTCAAGAGTGAGACATTTACGTTTTAATTTCATATTAGGATAAGTCGCCACTCGCCAGAGAGTATTTGATGTTTTTGTTAAAGCTGATTACAGTTTTGTTAAAAGAATATTATCCTATATTCATTTTTAAGTTTCCGGATTAACAGTAGGTTTAAAGACTTACATAAGTCGACGTTTCGCCCGCTACGTCACGGGCTTCATCAGGAACTGCGGGAGTTCCTGGAGCCGACGTCTGGTGTCCGTTGTACCAGACGTCAAACTCAGACGTCAACTTTTGAAAGTTTGACGTCTGGTACAACGGACACCAGACGTCGGCTCCAGGAACTCCCGCAGTTCCTGATGAAGCCCGTGACGTAGCGGGCGAAACGTCGACTTATGTAAGTCTTTAAACCTACTGTTAATCCGGAAACTTAAAAATGAATATAATTAATAACAGTGTAAACTTAAAAACATTAGTAATATTATCCTAGTTTAAGTAAGATTTATGTCTGTTTAAAATAACTCGGCAGTAAGTTATTATATTTTCGTAATAGCAGATTGAAGTTTAAAATCTAAAATTAATAAAATTGTGATTTTCTTATCTTAACACACTTTATTGTTTGACTGGTGACAATTGCCTTACAAAAATGACGATTTCATTACATATTTTAAATATTTTTTCTCACAATATCGAAAATACCGAAAATACCGGAATCTCGGTATTATTAAAAAAGTAATACCGAAAACACCGGTATTGGAAAAGGGGTCCGGTATTGCGACCCCTAATTCAGAGCCCACACAGACACCCAGATATCGATTTTGAAAGCAATCGGTCCAGTAACTAAAAAGTTCAAAATGGCGGCCACTTTTTTAAAATTTTGACTACAGATTCGTATTCAGAGCCCACACATACACCCACATATCGATTTTGAAAGCAATCGGTCCACTATCTAAAAAGTTCAAAATGGCGGCCACTTTTTTTAAATTTTTACTACAGATTCGTAATCAGAGCCCACACATACACCCAGATATAGATTTTGAAAGCAATCGGTCCAGTAACTAAAAAGTTCAAAATGGCGGCCACTTTTTTTAAATCGCGAGATTAAAACACCATGAATATTATTAAACCGGAAAAAAATATTTTTTTTAAGGAAGACTCCAATCTTTTACTCTGTTCCTCGAAGTTTAGGTAAATAAGCCCTACTTATTCCTATCACTGATTATTAGTACAACTTTTCAAAAATATTAGAACAACAGTCTGGTTTAATTTTTCAATATTTTTTTTTGGATTCAAACAATAATATTCGTTCAGTAAAAACTATTTGAAATAATATTACAAATAACAATTTCAAAATTCACAAATATACCGCACCATCATCGTCCGTCAGACTGGCATTCGTAGTGATCCCGTCAAGTTGCCGTCAAGCAAGGCTTCCGATTGGTCGGACGGTCGGCTCTTACTACCAGATACCCGAGCCAAGCCAGCGATAACAAACCTGTCGCTGGCCTTGCTCGCTCTGTCTCTCTCCATATCGCAGGGCGCGATATGGGTAACGGAGATAGACAAGTCACGTCATAAAAGATTAAATTGCGATTTCGATTTTCGTAGTAGTAGGGATTTTTGGCTAGCCGTGCTCCGATACAAACGCAGTAGCGTTGCGTCTCCCGTATGTATGCTCGGTGGATAACACACAGGCTTTTTTCGAGCAACCCTGAAATGTATAAATAGAGTTTTCCTCTTGTTACCCTCGATCTTACCAGTTAGGTAAATACGATTATTGCTACAAAAATCCTATTGTTTGATATAATTCCTTGTCCCATTTGATTCGGTTGGATTTTTGTTTTCAGAACACAATCCGCATATGAATGATTTAGAGAAGTTTGACTTATTCATGCATGCATACAGTCAACCTTGTGCACAACACCGCTAAGTATTACTCGATAATGTGAAGCGCTGATTTGCACTGAAATTGTTCCACCACAGAGGCACTTTCCTCGTGGTTACAATTACATAGATGTGTGTGTAGGTAGGTACCACTGAAATAGTAGGTACCTTAGGATTACCGCTGGCTGGGATAGTGCATCGCTTTAAGGTCTTTGCTTACGGTGACGCTTGGTCCGGGTCGCATCTCACCCTCAAATATGGTTGAGGGAGGCGATGACTGACCCTGGCGTGATGCTTATGAACGGGTGCTGTTTGTGGAGACTGGCCTGCTCCAATTGGCTCCAAAGTGTTATATGAATGGTTTAAGCCACGTAAAACTGTAGGTCCCTTCCCTTCTTACCTTACTAGGTGGTAGGGTTCAACCCGCCCGGGTTGGTACCACCGCACTGAATGAAACGTCGTCGGTCGAAACGGCTATGTAAATAGTTTGTATTTTCCGTCCAGTTCAGTGTAGCCGGCACGACCGAAGGGAAGCACTGACATGGCACCTAGTTCACCCGGTGTTATGGGCTGACATCACGGATGTTGTAGGTGATGTAGCCAACCGAGTCAGTTTCCAAAAAAAAAAAATGGAAAAAAATTGTATTTGTGATATTTTTTTAGAAATAGTGATGACTCGTACTATGTAGGCAGTGACAAACATTTTTGTAAATATAGAGTAAGTGGACGTAAACAAAAATGCAAAAAAAAAAATCATAGGTTCAAATAATTTCAAATCGGTTTGTATGGATGAGTTGTGGCGTTTGTTTGGCCTTCGGAATGCCTAGAATCGTAAATAACGTTTGGTAATTTGGGTGTTGGAGTAAAGGAAACGTAGAAAAAATTCTACTCTCTCTACTTCTTATAAATGGGAACGTCTGTCTGTATGTATCAAATCAAATCAAATCAAATCAAAAACGTTTATTGAACTAATAAAGTATACATACATTATTGGTCTCTGTCCTCTACACTAGTCTGGGTAGACTGTGCCGTAGAGGACAGCTTACAGTAGGTAGTTAGCGGTAATATTTTATGTATGCGGGTAACGTAGTTTTTGGTCGGGCATGTTCTAGTAATATATCGTAATAAAACAAAATAAAATAAAATAAAACTAATAAAACTTGTTAGTATGGGTGGATACATGAGGGTGTCAGTGGTGTCTGTTTGTGAGAGGGGATTAGGTCTCGTGTGTGAGTATATGTGTTAGGTTTTGAGAGTGAGTATGTGTATGTATGTGTCTGTCAGTGTGGGGTGAGTTTTTTTTTTTTTTTTTTTTTTTTTTTTTGTGTGATTCAGGTCAGGATCTTTAAAATGCGTTCTGTCTCCTCATAGCCTCTTCCTATTAGATAATTTTTCACCATCATTTGCATTTGCCCTCGTTTCATTTCTCTAAATAGTGCGTTGGGATCGACCTTATTCAGTATGTAAGGGCCAAGAAAGTATCGGAATCTCTGCCCGAAACTAGTCTGCATTGCGGGGACCAACTGCTTGCCACTTCCGCGCGTTCGGGTTTTATAAATGTGCATTGAAGATATATCTCCTGTTTTGGTGGCCGTGCTGCACAGAAGGGAGTAGATGAAAAGCTGCCGCACCGTAAGCAGTTCTAGTTCCTGGTATAGATCTTGGGTCGGGTACCTGTACGGCTTGCGGAATGCTACCTTCAGAAGAGCTCTTTGCGCTCTTTCGAGCGAGAGAAGGTGATTCTTTGCCGCTCCGCCCCACGACGTTATGCAGTATGATAGTATTGGGTGAACCAGCGCCAGATATGTTGTGTAGAGTAATTTTCTACTAGCAGCGTTACGCAGACTCTTAAAGATGTAAATTGTTTTACGCACTCGCTGTGAGAGTATTTTTAAGTGGGTATCCCAGGACAATCTGTCGTCAAGGACCACTCCCAGATATTTAATGGAAGGTACCTTTTGGATAGATGGACAGCTGCAACGACCAACAGCCTCATCCCTCAAGCACGAGTGGATACGGAGGATTTGTGGATTCGACGGCTGAGAGGCCCGCGTGATACCAAAGCACAGGTGTTTTGTTTTATCAACGTTCAGTGAAAGTAGGTTGTTGTCAAGCCATGCTTTGATATCCCTAAGGCCCGTTTCAGCTAGTTGATGGGTTTTGTCCCAGGTATCACCAACAAAAACCAATGCAGTATCATCAGCATATGTGTAAATGTGACAGCCCTTCAGCCTCGCCTTGCACAGGTCATTTATGTAAAGTAGGAAAAGCAAGGGTCCAAGTACACTCCCCTGAGGAACACCGAAAGTTACATCTCCGTTCTCGCTAACGACTGTGTCAATTCTGACACATTGTACTCTGCCTATAAGGTAGCTTCTGAACCACTCAAGCGGGAGTCCTCTGACACCCGCATGCTCCAACTTCTTTAAGAGAATGGGAATTGAGACGGTGTCAAAGGCCTTTGCGAGATCTAGGAAAACACCTATACATTTCCGACCCGAATCCATGCTGTTGGATATATAGTCTGTGAGATCACCTACAGCATCTTGAGTTGACTTTTTGTTGCGAAAACCATATTGATTAGCTGCGAGTATATTATCTCTTTCCAGAAATCCATACAGTCTACGCTTAGCTATCTTTTCAATGATTTTCGAGAGGGCCGTCAGGAGAGAGATTGGTCTGTAATTTGCTGTGTTAGTTTTGTCACCTGCTTTGTATATAGGCACAACAATGGCTCTTTTGCACGAGGTTGGGAATACTCCAGTAGATAGGCTCAGATTAGAGATGTGCGTCAAAGGTACAATTAGATATTGTTTTAATTTCTTAATTAATTTCGTAGTAACACAGTCCCACCCTGGCGCACAATCATTTTTTAGCTCATCTACAGTCTTTGAAATTTCCATTTCGTCTGCTGGGGTAAAGAAGAAGGTGTTAGCATTAGCGCTGTCTGAGTGATTCGAGATTTTGCTTGCTAACTCTGCTTCGTTTGTGCTGTTTGCCTTTAGTATAGTATCAGCAAGAGACTTGCCGATGCCTGTGTAGAAGTCATTAACATCTTGTACTGACGCCGCTTCGCTTCCCTGTTTGAGGAGGTCTATGGCATCGTTCTGACCTCTTTGGGGGAGCGAGGCTGCGTATTTTATAATCTTCCAAGTGTTTTTTGGATTGTTGCGGTTTTCAAACAGATCCTCTTCTATATACAGATCCCTAGCACACTTCGTCGCTCTGATGCAAATATTCCTGTATCTTTTGTATTTATTTTTCAGGCCTATGTCATCAGGATTTTTACGGATAGCTTGATGAAGTTTGTCTCTTTTTCGTTGGCATTTTATTAAACTGGGCGTTATCCATTTTTTTATGTTGTAGTTTTTATGTGGCAAAGTGAGCATTTTTGTATTATCTTTAATTAATGTCTGTAGGGTAAGTATAAGGCTATCGGTTGCCGCATTTGTGTCTGTCTCCTTCAAAAGTGAGCTCCACGTATGTTTATTAAGACTGTCCATCACTTTGCTATATTCGACTACTAATCTGGTTTTGGGATTCAGCACTTGAGCCTTTCTCGTGTATACTGTGGTAGCTATTATTGGAAAGTGGTCAGTTACATTAGTTTCACATATTATAGTATTTATGTTACTCCAGTCTTTCACCATGTAATGATCTAAGCATGACGCACCTCTTGTAGCTAGTGTGATTGCTGGAAAGAGACCATGTTGTGCCATGAGACATAAATAGGCAGTATGTACCTATGTTTGAAGTAAAATCTGGAACCACTGAACATGGAACCATGAACTGATGCGGTTTGCACCAATGGAAAGAGTACCTAGTTCTTGAGGCTCACTATAGGCTATATACCATCACGCTAAATAGCCATAGGGCTGAGCTGTATCAAAGAAAGTATAGTATGGACAGGAGAGAGAGAGATAATATAAGGAAAGCAATTGTTTATTATAATATTTGCGTTTAATCTGATTTGCTATTAAACCGAGTCTACCGCGAGCGAAGCCGCGGGCAAAAGCTAGTATTATATATTATGCAGAATCATCCTAAATAGGTACATGATCGTTGCTTACACTTATTAACTCCCGATGCAAAAAAGAGGGGTGTTATTAGTTTAAAACGTATAGTGCCCGGGACGGATCTCGGCGTGTCGTCGCCGCAGCGGGCGACCCGCCACGCGAATAAACTATACAAGTACGGTGCGGGTGCGAGGGAGAACACCGACGAACCGCTGCGGCGGCGACACGCCAAGATCCGCCCCGCGCATTATATGTGTGTGAGTGTGTGTATATGTGTAAGGGTGTGTCTTGATGTGAAGATTTGAATGCGGTTTTCTTTATTATAAAGCTGGTTTAATTGGGATGGTTCTTTGATATGTTTGTAATCAAGTAATTAAGTAATCAAAACATTTATTATCTCAAAAAGTCGATCGCAATCGCAAGTCGATCCCCTTTTTAAAAAACGCGGGTTTTTTTTAAAAGCTTGAAATGAAAGTACGTAAAAAAAGTAATTAAAAAAAAACCGACCCTTATTATTTAATTAGCGGTCCTCCGACTTGTTTAAGTAAGTAAACGGATTTTTTTTTACTTTTTAAGGCTCTGGGGTTTTTTAAATTTGTAATTTTGAATATAATCCTTATAATTCTTCTTCAGTTTTCAAGTCTTATTGTTCTTCAATAGAAAATAAGCCAGCGCCGTTTTCTGGCCCCACCCATGTGTTAATTTTTCTACGTGTGCCGCGGATTCTCGTTGTTAAATTATAATACGTACGATACGTATTGATGCTCAGTTTCATTTCAACATACTCATTTCAGTATCTAACAGTTATTAAAAATCCAGTTAATTTTCTTGTTCTGAAATAGGTTTACAACCTTCCTCGGTGTAACATCATCTGTGATATCGGCCGCCCGGCGTCCGCCCCGCATCGCAAGCAACCTTCTGCTGCGGACAGCGGACGTCACAGGCGAGGCGACGCGCGACGCACCCAGGTAACGAGGGCCGCCCGCAGGGGGCGGGCCCAGCTGTCTCCCGCCTCGACATCTCGAGGCGTCTCGAACGAGCACGGTATAAACACAACAATGAAAGAAGTTGAACGACCCCGGTGCCGTTATCCTGCCCGGCTTGCGGGGAAGCCGTTGATCCCAATATTTGTGTATAATTATTTATAACCTTATTCGTTGACCCTGACAAGGTCGGCCGGCATCGTTACTCGATATGTCGGTATGGATTTACACCGTGCTCTGCTCCTATAAGTACGGTTGCCATGCCCCATGCCCATATTTCCCTTAAGTGATTCCTCATACATATCCATGGATCCTCTTCCACTCATAGTGACGTCATGCGCTCAGCGGAATGGAGAGCGGGAACAGGGGCGCTGCCCCGCCCCCCAAACGTTTCCTCTTTAGGCAGTTTCCTCTTTACTAGAGCGGGATGGAATGGAATCGCCACAAGGCGCTTACGATAAAACAAAGCTAATGCGAATAGCGCGCAAATCGTTTTTATTTTAATAAGTATGAAAAAATTTAGCGTTGTGAATTTTTCAAATCATGCTTCACTAAAGAATATAAAATTGTATTTAGAGAAAAATTATAAAACATATTATACATTAATTCTTAAATAAACTTGCTCTTTCAACGTCTAGGTTCACTAAAGATAATCAGGTAGGATTGAAAATATGTAACATTCCCTATACGACCGATGGGAAGTACTAACATGGCACCTAGTTCACCCGGTGTTATGGGCTGACATCATGGATGTTGTAGGTGATGTAGTCAACCGTGTCAGTTTCCATAATTTTTTTTTTAAACTTATCTTTATCTCATCTGTGTGCATATGTCATATCACATATGTGTGCATCAATCCTACCTACTACGGTACAGATGACCCGAGTGGTATAGGTTTAAAAATACTTCTCCCCGTGCATGTCGTAAAAGTCGGCTAAGTGATAAGGACAACATTCCGCTCTAAAAGGCGACAAGACAGCCACCTCTAAAACGTTAGCACGGTCCTTCCACCTAGCAAGTGGGTATTCGTGCCTTACTTGCTGCTTGATAGTTAGGTATCTTATCCTAACACTAGTGGTAACCGAAAAGTAGTGTTAGGTTTTGTACTGTAATTTACCGGAGGGAATCCTTGCAGCACAACGAGCAGGTATTATGTGTATGTAGAGCTGAAGTGAAGTTTACATAATTGAGTGATTGATTACTGTCGCTCAACAAAAAAAATTTAACTAATATAATTGTGACCATGTATGTGATGAATGAAAATATAATACAACATAATTAATTCTCTTTTCAAAATTGTTTTCATTTTCGCGCAAATCTTTGTTTCCGGGCAATCATAATCAATTGTACACCCACCTCTCTTGTAAACCGTCTTCTATTCCGCCCACTTCTCAGGCTCTATAATATGTACTGACTCTACTGACTACAAAGGCTATTTAACTTTGTGTAGTCAGTCAGCAGACCTTTCAGTGTTTAAATACATCAGGTAAATTTCACAGAATTCTTCATCAGAAGAATATATCGTTTCGTGAATTGAGAAATAAGTACAGGTTTATGGATTATACCTCGAAATACATGCCCTTATTTATAAATGTCGGCCTCGGTAGCTCAGTGGTGCGGTCGGTCGACTGTTATTAAGCAACCCTGGGCGCGGTCAGTACTTGGATGGTTGACCGCTCGACCGTTGCAGGCTGGCCGTGGTACGGATTCCACATAAAACTGTAGGTCCCTTCCCTTCTTACCTTACTAGGTGGTAGAGTTTATTCCGGCCGCGGGCTGATACCACCGCATTGAACGAAACGTCGTCGGTCGAAACGGCTTTGTAAATAGTTCGTGTTTTCCGTCCATGGCACCTATTTCATCCAGTGTTATGGGCTGACATCACAGATGTCATAGGTGATGTAGCCAACCTTGTCAGTTTCCTTAAAAAAAAAGCCTAAGGTTGCACTCCAGGAGTGGCGGCAGAATATTTTGGAATGGTTAGGGAATAATTTCGCACGAATTGTTTTATTTCAGTATAAAAGTACTATTATACATACATACATACATATCACACACGCTAAATCCCGACAATCGGGGTAAGCAGAGTTATCGGTGTTGTGCTGCAAGAACTCTGGTCAGTTACAGCACAACACCAACCACCACGTTTCGCAAAGTATTCGAACAAGATTCAATCGATCAAGCAGCAAGTAAGGCACGAAGACCCACCTGCTGCATGACTCGGTGGAAGTACCGTGCCAAGGTGAGAGGTGGCGAGCCTGTCGCCCTTTAGCACGGCATCTTGTCCTTATCCCTTAGTCGCCTTTTACGACATGCATGGGGAGAGATGCAGTGGGGATATTCTTTTTAAGTACCGGCCCCACACGGTAGTATTATTTATGTGGTAAAATACAATATTCATTTATTGCGCTATCGTAGACAAACATGACAATTTATATTACATAAAAACTTTAACACTACAGAACTATTATAATTATTTTACATCAAAAAGTTTATTTCTCAGAAAAATCAACTTTCATCCATAATTTCAACGAATCTTACGCTTTTTCGATCAGGCTACGGATCTGACGCGAGTTTAACATTTTTTACCCATCTAAAAAAAAGTGCCAAGCGCCGCTAAAGAAGTTTCCACTTCAAAATTGTTCGGTGTAGTATATAGTAGGTATGTAGCATTCGCGCCAGAACACTAAGCAATAAAGGCTCCTTTCGATTTGGATACACATCAAATCAAATATTCTATTTACAATGATATTTTCATGTTTCTAATCAGACAGATTAACTAATGGAATATTTACATCAATCATCACGTCATATTACATAATATAAAATGCAAACCGCGCGACACAAAATTAATCATGGCTAAGTCTATTTCCAAAATTAGGATGACAACTAAAGGTAATATCGTCCGGTGTAATCAGAAAAATAATATTTTGTTTAGAAACTTCGAAAAGTTAAAAATGTGGTTTCTGTCTTTCCGCAGATTTACGTTCGCGATTTACTAAGAAACTACCAAAAAACTACCATTTATTACGATTTACTAAAAATCTATCAAAATTGCATGGCGATTATTCCATCAGATTTAGCGAATCTCTAAGATCGTTTTAGGATATATATCATGTGCTGGTTTGTCTATTGGCGCCCGAGCTAAAGAGCGGACAGCTAGCTTTTGCATGCGGAGCACTCTATATCTGTCGGCGGCTTGTCCCCACAATTCAATCCCGTAGGTGGCTATCGAGCGAAAGTAACCGGAGTATGGTAGTAATATAACCGGAAAAATAGTGTGAAAATAATACTTTCAACGTTTCTATCCTAGGTGGGTTACATTTTTATTCATTGTGTGACTTCCGTAGTCCTCTTTATCACCAAATGATAATCTATGAAGTTTGGCCATATGAATGCGGGATATAAAGAAAAAGGGGTGAGTTTTCTCCTAGTACCTAAGCACCGAGTGTTTCCACCGCCAGTCGAAATTACTGAAACGGCATTTCCACTTGTGGCATGCCACCATGTTGCCCGCCCCGCCTCTTCCTTACACTGTGCACTTGAGAAAAACCCCTGAATATGTCTCTTTATTATGTTGAATAAACACTTTCAGCATTACCTGCAGTATTTTTTCTCACCGGCTTGCATAAAAGTGGGACGAAAGACTTCCAACTTTCTCATCCTCAATATTTGGTCAGCCCGAATTTTTTGCCGAAAGCATTAAGTATTACTTTTGCGTTAATCTTTTACCGTTCTGCAGGTCACGTGGTCACGTGGGAGCTTCGCAACGTTCGGCGACGTCTCGTTTGAAGCAGATATCATCGGCGCGACGGCGGCGGAGGCGGCGCGGCGCGGCGTGCTGCTGAGGTGGGGGCGGGCGGGAGAGACGAGCGGCTCGAATACAAAATTCAAAACTATGAGATTCCTGTGCGTAGTGTAACCAATTCAAAACACAGTATTCTTCATAGCTCAGAGTAAGTTAAAATTTAGACTGCAGCTAAGTTCTTTAATATTCAAATTCTTCTACACGCCCGACTACAGCATTTTCAATCAACTTTCCTTCCCTTTTCGCAGTCGGAATTATAAAATTAGTATTTTATTAATTTTAGTTTTAAACCACTAAGTGGAATATATTTTTATCTAAACAATGCTATCCCAATCGACCAAACGATGGGTCTTGAAAAAAAAAATTACAGTTGGAAAATATGGCAACAAATCACATTAGTAGATCCTTACAAAATAAATGTACTTACTATCTTTATCGCTGAAAATGATTTAATATTGAATTATTCATTTTCAAAAAGCTTATCGCGCGCATTTTAAAGAAAATACATACCTACTTCGGGAAAAATTTACTTTTTGAGCACATGCCCGATCTGGTCTAGGTACGTGCGTCTAGGTCGACGCTCCGAGCATTTATTTATAAATATAAATTATTCATCGTTTGTTGTCATAAAAGAACGTTAGGAAATAAATATTTTCTCTTCAGTGATTAATTATTACTAATTAATAAATCAATTTGTTTTCATGCTGTGGACAGTTCACTCGGGTGTTGTAGCGGTAAAATGGTTGATGTCATAATTCGTTTGCGACGACGACGTTGGTAGTCTCAGCTATGCTCAATGCGTTCGCCGCTGATTTGTCGCCAAAATCACGTAACTAGGGTTTCGTCGCCCAGTTTATAACCGACTTCAAAAAAGGAGGATGTTCCGCCGGATAACTAGACGAAATTGCTTAAAGCAATAAGTCCACCCTTGCTACATATTAAGCGGCATAAAGTTATTATATAACTAAAAAAGGTCAAACAGCTTGGCTGATCTAAATGAATATGACTGTGGATTAAGAATGGGCTGTGCCGAGAGACCAATGGTGCTGTCGACAGAGCCAAAATCACCTCTCCCCGCAAAACCACGCTCAGTTGGGTGCCATGCCAGCAGATTTGCCGACTGTTGCTAGGCTGTCTAGCCTGTTAATACGAAGTTTGAAGACACCCAGGTTAAAGGATCAGGAAAGACACTCGCCGAAAGACAGTTCTACAACCTAGCTATGCGACAAAGAAACGATTTAGAGAACCGCTGGGTTCTCAAAAGCCCAATGTCAACAACAAAAGGGTGCTGAGTCTCTCTGCGGGGAGTCATGCGGGGATAGGAAGGGTGGCATGGAATACGGGATGCTGGTTCCACAGAGCAGTTTCCGTGATCGCATCTGTAAAACAGACTAAGCGAACCTACAAATCGTCTGTTACTCTCATAGACTCCAGACCATCTGTTAGTTTCAGGTCACCAACAAGACGGATGGCTCGGCGCTGTATCGAGTTCAAAGACGCAAGCAGATAATGGGGACTACCCTATCACAGATGTGACTGCAGTACTCCATCACCGGCCTAATCTGTGTTTTGTGCAACGGGTATAGTTGTGCCGGTGAGAAGGCTGGATGCTCTGGATCCAGTTTTAGCCTTAGACACGATTAGTGGCCGGAAACCTAAGTCTTTGGAAATTATGGTGCCCAGGAAGTCCAGGTGCTCCGAGAGAGGTACGACGCTGCCTTGGAAACTAGCTTGGAAAGGAAAGGGATCGACCTTAGCAGATAATGCGCAGCACTGAATCTTGCTAACAATGAAGGCGACAATGTTCTCCTGGCCCCATAGAGCTACTTTTCCGAAAACGTTATAGTTCTTATTAACCACTGAACATTGAGCCTCACTATGCCGCGAATCTCTACTCTTCCAGTCCTTAACATAGCCGTCATGCTCCGTGCTGTCGACTGATATACGGAAGTGAAAGTTGGGCATGGCAGACGAAGCAGGAAAGCAGGATAAATGCTGTGGAAATGCGCGCGTTAAGGAGTAGGTATGTGTGGAGTTACAATCAAAGATAGATAGAGAAATAGTGTAGTGCGAGAGCGTTGTGATCTGAAAGAAGATACAGTGACAAGGATTGAGAAAGAAATGCTTCGATGTTTCGGTCGTGTTGGAAGAATGCGTGATGAAAGAAATGTATAGAGCTAATGTAAGTGGAAGAGTCTGGAAAGGTCGCCCTGAGTGCACATACGTGGACCAGATCGAGCATGTGCTCAATAAGAAAATATTTAAAAAAATATAAAAACCGCCTTCAAAAATTTATGAAATAAAAAAAATCGAACCCTAGAGTTTAAGGCGATGCTAAAAAGAAGGCTACACAGAAGGATATCATCCACTCATGTTTTCTTTCATGCATCATTTTTGCTTGCTTTAGCACCGCACTCAACTCTAAGGTTCGATTTTTTTATTTCATACATTTCTGAAGGCGGTTTTAATTTTTTTTAAATAGTTTTTTATTTCAAAGTTTTTTTTGTAATTTTTTGCTATTAATGTACTCGGCAGATTCGCTCGGCCTTCGGCCTCGCGATTCCGCCTCGCTTTCTAATCCGATCTTGAGCAAATTGAAATGGAACCACACAGGAAGCACCAGCTTTCAAATAAAAAAAGAATCATTAAAATCGGTTCACCCAGTCGAAAGTTCTGAGGTAACAAACATATAAAAAAAATACAGTCGAATTGAGAACCTCCTCCTTTTTTTGAAGTCGGTTAAAAAGAGTCAAGTGCGTAGTATGTATGAAGAACATCTAAGAGAGTGGAAGAGGCGGCAGAGGTGTGTCAGGATCGTGGCACGTGGAGATCCGTTGTCTCTACCTACCACACTGGGAAACAGGCATGACTATGTATGTATGGATGTATCAAATAAAGTTGTTTTTTGGTGGATTCGAAGTCCTGTTGTGTTATTGAAAAAAAGAATCGTGGTCTCTTTCAGAACCATAATAATTACAACATATTTAGTGTAATTCTTCAAAGAAATCGCATTGTAATTTTAATAATCTAACTAAATCAGATTGTTCGTCACACCGACTAAAAATCCTTACATTTAATCAAATGCTTTATAAATAAAACATGAAAGATTCCAGGGAAAGTTCTTTTTCTATTTGCCCTTAAAGGTAGAAACTCCCAACGCATATTTGAATAAGTAAT
Source organism: Nematopogon swammerdamellus (assembly GCA_946902875.1). NCBI lineage: Eukaryota > Metazoa > Arthropoda > Insecta > Lepidoptera > Adelidae > Nematopogon > Nematopogon swammerdamellus. The sequence goes on along the minus strand of OX336340.1, from coordinate 12,202,692 downwards.
CCGGTGGCGGCGGCGGCGCCGGCGGGGCGGTTGAGTTGAACAGGTATGTCTAGCCAAATGAACGTTCCTGACAATCGGATTATTTTAATGAGTAAGTCACAGAACATCAATTGGCGGCCGTCTTTCTCCATATGGCCGCTCCGCGTCTCCCTGCGGCTCTGTGATCCAAGTCGAACATGCAAAATTATTGTCAAATTATTAGTGTTGTGGCATGACAGCATATATCGGCAATAATTTGGTACAGGAGTGACTTAAAAACTTGTAAACTGGAAAATACTCGTAATAACAAATAAGCCTTTATTGAAATATAAAAATATAACATCGGTTAACACCTTTTACTCAATAGTGAAGAAACAAAAATAGTGACATTTTTTTATTTTTTTGTTTTTAATAAAACTTTGAAAACTCTAAAAAGGCCGTATAGGCGATGCAGTAATAAGCCGTCAACATTAGATTGGATTAGACGTTACCGATCATAAATATACTTACGCAACATTTTCGTATTTGAATATTTTAAAAATACAAATTGCAATTAAAATACAATTCAAATATAGTAACGTAATGTGAACGCAATAGTCGAGGAAACGCAACTCAACATCCCGGACAATACAGACAGACAGACGAGACAGCACATTCGCCGACTCACCGAATGGTAGAGCAGGTGATGTTTATGTTATTGGCCTCCTAGGTGCCGCGGAACCCTGCGGCGCGGTGCGAACGCACGTCTGGTCGCTTATTTATGAATGTGATTTTATCCTAGAATGCCTCCGCCGGGGCAGGTCCTGCCTGACCGGCCCACGCTTAGCGGGTCGTAAAGAGGTCGTCGCTCCTATGCTCGCGACTACGCGGCTGCTCTTTCTCATTCGACACTTTGCCTAGTAGCGAGTAGATACATTTTAAAATTAAGTTAAAATAAAATTTCTATATCATGGGTGGTAAAGCTGCGGCCCGCGCGCCGCCGCCGGGCAGCAACTTGCCGCCCGCGTAGCGTCCGGATTTTGTTTTTATTACCTATACAAGAAATCAATAATATTGAATACAAGAATAATGAAGAAGTGTAGCCGGCACGACCGAAGGGAAGCGCTGACGTGGCACCAAGTTCACCCGGTGTTATGGGCTGACATCACGGATGTTGTAGGTGATGTAGCCAACCGTGTCAGTTTCCATAAAAAAAAAAACAATCCGCATCTATTGTCGCTCCTATATTATATCATATTCCATTGCTATAGAAGTATATAAGTTCATTTTATAGTTAACTGTAAGATAAATGACATCTGGTCTGATAGAATTGATTCTGTCTGGATTCCTAGTAAGAAACTGTTTGCAATGTTGAGCCGAAAACGCGCGCACCGAACGCGTGGTATTAGTACCTACGTAAATAAAAAAAAATTACATATTCCTAACGTATTTGTAAGACGTGTATTTATAACCAGCCCTTTCCAGTGAGACGTCATATGGGGCAATTGAAAAAATATATGTATATCTTACATTATTTATTATTTCTCGCCCAAAATTTACCCCCTAACTCAAAATTCGTTCATTTACGCTATACGTTCGTGATTGGGTCATTAAACTGTATAAATATACCAAATTTGGTCAAATTATTTTCGTCCAGTATTTTCGGAGAAAATAAGCTGCGACAGACGGAGAGCCAGACAGCAGATATACAAGATAGTGATCCTTTAAACAAATGTTTTCCTCTTTTGAAGTACGAAACCCCAAACATATTAAGTTGTGTGCAAGCAACCTTATTTCTAAAATTTGGCCCGCCTAAAAGGTTGGCAACCCATGGTCTATATGAATGACTTCATTGGAATTCGCCCGATCCTTTTCGCAATCGTTCTCTATATCTTAGTTTTGAGACGGTTTGGTTTTTGCGGAGGTGCTGGTATCGAAGAACTTCGAATTATTCTATAAACATGTTGAAAATGTTATGTAACACGGCTTACTTGTGATGAAAATATTAATGAATTAAACAGAAGATATAAGAAACATTTTCAAAATATTACCAGTCTTGGAAGTGAGTGCCTGGCTTATACATCGCCCCAATATAAGCGTAAACGGTTCCTTCATTGCCACTCGCAAATGCTCAGGCGAACGAAAATGCTTTAAGGTAATTTTAACTTTGAGAGAATTAATAGATCACTCTACTGGGACGCCTGTTTGAAGCGGAGTGCACTTTAAATCTTGATGCCGAGCATCATTCTACGTAAATACCAAAAATAATCTTCGTTATATCACAAAAGATTTGCTGGAAAATGTAAATTCGTCGAGTATCGTCTGTCAAGAGGAGTTTGAAGAGGATTGGTGCTTTCAATGTTGTATAGGCTTCCAGGAAATGATTGATCGTTCCTCAAGGAGAAGACGTTCACATAGAACCGTTTAATTCAGCGAGTTTCATATCGCCCCTCTCCCAACAAAATGTCGTAACGATATTTTATAAATTTTCCAGTAGAGCGTTTTTACTGTTTTTGTGCTCAAAAATCAAAATAAAATATATTGATGCAAGTAAAGAGCAAATAGATACCTACATAGGCATAAGAAAATAAACACGCGCTGATAGAAGTTGTCTTTTCGCGGCAATCGCTATTCGGGTAAGCAGAGTTTTTGGCAAAATCCTTGATCATGGGCAGTCTAGGCTGAATGAGTAGGAATACAAAAATATAGAGGGGCCATTAGTCGAGAGAATAAAAAAGGGTTGACCTCAAAGGATTTCCTGAACCATGGATATCGTGCAGGTCTATCAGGTCTACGCAGCTCGGTCTTCGACCTCGTCCTCGATGAAGCTCTTTGGCCGCGAACATCAGACATGCGTACACAGCTCGACCTGCGGCTTCGCCCTCTATGGAGACCCACAACCGAGACTTCGAGACTCATCAACGCTTAGCCACAACCTTTTTCCTGTCAGTCCAATTATTCCAATATTGACTTCAGACTGTCCTGTAAGTCGATCGGTGAATTTCATCTCCTGCCCCATCCCTGAGCAATTGAGCATGTGTTTCCCCTCCTGACAAATAACGGCGCTCACTGGTTTCTTCGTCCTGGTTGGTAAGGGCGCAACAAGTTTCAAGTAGATAAATATCATTATTTCGTTCCTGTGCCCGCCCACTACTATTATATCGTCTACTGAAATGTTTCCCAAACATTTGTTAAGATCACAAATGCTTAACTTTTCGTGTTCTCACCAAATTATCTGTAGCTACAACAGTTTCGCTGGAATCAACACTCGATTTGTGGTCTTATATTCAAAACATTAAAATCGAATTCACAATAACATAGACTTACCTAAATTCAGATATTTAGACATTACTATACAATATTACTACTAAAAGTAGTAAAATAAAAAATATTTATTTCCAATAAAATGAAAATTAATTAAGTAGGCACAACAAAAATTCTAAGCCTATGAAAAAAAAATTATTAATAATAATGCCCAATTTTAAAGTGTTACCCTTTAAACTAGCCCTATGTACTGTACTATTAGAGGGCAATGGTTCCATACTTACAATTAGCCATACACACGGTTGAATTTTAAAAGTATACTAAATAATTAAAATCTAATTCCCACTAACACACTTACACCCAGATACTTATTACGTTTATTGATGTGTATTTTATTTTTTTATTTTATGGGCCACAAACAGAATAAAGTACAATACAAACAAACTAAAATTACAAATAAAAAAAACTCCGACCAAAAAAAAAAGTCTAAAATAATTTCCGTTTAGTTACTTAAGGGCGTCGAGGGCACCGAATATATGTTACTGTCGAGGGACCGCTAAGTATGTTAAAATCTCGCAGCTCTGAGTTTTATATTTTATTTATTACAACATAACCTTTTACACTACACTTAAGTAGTAATAGTACGCACTACAATTGGTCATGGCATAGACCACACATTCGTGCAACTAGTTGTGAAATGCCAAAGCAAGAATGGGAGTGCCCGGTTTGCCATTCACAATTTTATGAAGGGTAACCAAGTCCTTCCGAGCTTCCAACCTTGCGGCGTTTCTCCAAAGTCTCAAGTCCAAAACAGTCTAACCGTTCAGACTTCAGAGTACAGTTGATATGTACGTCAGAGTCCAAACCTAACACATAAGACGGAGAATTTTTTTGTGAACTTAATCGATTCGACTTAATTATATTATGTAAAACGTAGACAGGGACCACGTTAGACTGGCAACGTACTAACGTCAACCAATTAAAAACTCACTTGATGCATTTTGCATTTTACATGTACCAAAAGAAACCGAACATCTGCTCTTTGTAGTGCTAAAGAAGTTACCTTCCTAGGAATAACACTGGACGTTAACTTGAGTTGGACCAGTCATATAGAAAAACTCTGTAATAAGCTTTCTTCTAGTCTATACGCTTTGAAACAACTGAAGAAATACACCAATGAGGAGACGATGAAACTGGCATATTACGGGTATTTCCACTCTTTATTGTCATATGGTCTGCTGGTGTGGGGAAATGCGGTGGATGTGAACCGAGTACTCGTGAAGCAAAAAGCCGCATTACGGGTGTTACACGGTGTGCCAAGAAGAACCCATTGTCGGCCGTTATTTAAAGAATCAAAAATTTTAACTGTGGTGGCTCAATACATTTTGGACTGCTTGTTGTATGTACACAAACGACAGGAGCTATATGCGTCGCACTCGCAGACTCACTCGTATATTACGAGAAAGAGAGCGGACCTACGACCGGCTATCTGTCGTTTGGAACGCACCAAGCGTCACGGTGACTATGAAAAAATTAAATTATATCATATAAATTGGAACACACGGCAACTGTCGCCAAACTTATTTAAAAACTACATTAAACATTTTTTAACTCTTAATCCACTTTATAATATTAATGAATTTTATAGCATACAATTTTAAATTATATTTAATTTAAATATTTTTAATTAAATTTACTATTATAATTTAATTTATGTGCGGGTCTGTGTGTGTGGGGATGTCTATGTATGTGTGATTGAGAATTTGACTTTGTTCTACTGAAGATGTGTAAATTTGGAATCTACCACTAATTAATTATGTGCGATATTGCTTTTATTTTATTATTGTAATGATATTTTAATTTTGGATTATTTTATAAATTTTTTTTTAATTTTTGACGTGTCCCATAGTGGAACAATTTTATTTATATAAAATTGTATAAACCCACTCAACGGGAAATAAACGATTTTGACTTTGACTTTGACTTTGACTTTACTCCAACCTGCCTTCTGATGAAGTTATCAGACTCTTAGGAATTGAAAATTCCTTTGTTACTCGACAAATGAATCCAAGAAATTTTAGTAATTTTTCACAATAGATTCAATGTGAGTTTTAGTCATGACTAAGAATGAATCTATTTTAATCGAATCTTTAATCAATCATATTTGGCACACTCAATCATTTATGAAACAATTCTTATTTGAAAGAGACACTATGTTAGTTTAGTAATTCTATCTATGTATATCTTATGTATAAATAAAAATTAAATGGTGTTCGTTGGTAAGCACATCACTTTGAGAACGGTTGGGCAATTTGTTTTTAATCTTTGTAACAGTCCGAATGAGGTTTTTAGGGAGTTTGAGCTGTGAGCAAAAAGTCACGCGAAGTGAAGCCTCGGGCAAAAGCTAGTGTAAATGAGTTGCTTCTGTCGGTTTGTACCTTTGTTTGTAAATTGTTCGTAAATTAGGTACCTAATGTAATTTGTTTAGTTTATTTTCTATCACGCGTTTTATAAACTTGCTTTTCTTTTATTTAATAAATATTCGACACATCGTCCGTACATAAGTTACAATAACATACAGCGGCAATTATCGGGGTAGGGGAATAAATTTATTTGTTGCGAGGTCGTTGCGTTGGAGTTAAAGAGTTTTCTTCTAACAGCCGTCGAGTGTGGCGGCCCGCAGCGCGGCGCGGGCTGGCGAGCTGCCAACAGATGGCCTGATTATGTCGTTAAGACCTAGTCGGTCAGTCGTGAGTGGTTTTTTGTTGGTAGTAGATAAGGGTGATTTTCGAGCTTGAGATTTATTTTTGGAGAGATGGTATTCTTAATAAAATATATTACTTAACCTAATAATATTTTTTTATCTACAGAACCTGAGATACGAGTAGAAGTAAAACTACTGCATGAAGACCATAATGTCTAACAGTTTACACAATAATTGTGCGACTATTGGCACTGTTAATAATATAGCACAAAATAGTGCGGAGACAATACACTCAATAAGTTTATTGTTAAATACTCAATTTTAGAAATCGCCGTCAGTTACCTATTGGATCCAAAATATAAAATGCATTTTAGGCTTGATGGGTTTCCGTGATAGATAGTATTGAAAGACGACTGTTACGGGTGGATATGTCAGGCATTTTTTTTTTAATCTAATTAATAAACATTCATCATTAGTCTAAATTCTAAAACATTGATTTCCTGCGACTTTCCTTATTTTCTATTTTGAACCCTTTAGAATTTAGATAATACAGCCGCCCTGGGAACTTTCTAAAATTTAACATTTATCTCTATCTCTTCTCTATCTCTATCTCTACTTCTTATAAAAGGGAACGTCTGTCTGTATATATGTATGTATGTATGTTTGAGGTAAACTCCTGAACCACTGAACAGATTTTGATGCGGTTTTCACCAATGTAAAGAGTAGTTCTTGAGGCATCAATATAGCAATAGGGCTGAAGTATAGCAAAGAAAGTATAATATGAACGGAATTTAGAATGGTGGTGCCGGATGGAAGGGGGAGGAAAGGACGGTGGGCAGGGGTGGGAGGAAGGGGAAGGGAAGGAGGTAGGGAGGGAGAACGAGAGGGAGAGAGAATATAAGAATTTACGTTTGAATCGGATTTGCTATTAAACCGAGTTAACCGCGAGCGAAGCCGCGGGCAAAAGCTAGTGTAACAATAAACGTATTGAGTACCTACCGATTTCTTCACCGCACCACCTCGGTCGGGAGCACACAGCAAGAAACTGCGGCGGCCGCCGCCGCCGCCGCTGGCTGTCCTGTAGTCGGGTGCGATTACCGCAAATAAAGAACTAGGTAACAATAAACAAGTTTGCTTGTTTATCAACTAGATAACATTTGGCCTCTACATTACTTCCTAAATACTTATAAGCGTTATTTAATTGTGTCACCTCTAATAAGGCGGTAATGACGTTGTCGGATCGCTTCTCCTTAGTTCCTGGTTGTATCGCGTGGCGCGCTGGTGTCGTCGTCTTAACGACGCCACTCACAACCGGCCATTGTTCTAGCTAGCGCTAACGATCTTTTTCAAACCCTCGCCGGTAAGCTGAACGTCGATGTATTGATTGATGTTTTATAATTTGATGAATTGCAAAAACAGAGTACCTATTACATGTTGATACACACTATTTCACGAGTGGCCCTCGGGCGAGGACGCTTGTCTAATTTAGCTGTGACTTTAGTTAGTGTCTAATAGGATTTAATGTCAATTCTGGGGACCGCCCCGCCGCCGCCGCGGCACAGATTACTTAATAGTTACTTCGTAACAGATAAATCACTCCATAGAAAATGTTCCTACCTTCGGGCTTTAATAGCCTACTGTTTCACATCGCCAATCGCTGCGTGCGAAAATGTACCTTAACGATCGAGTGTAAAGTGTTTATTGCTTTGCAGCTGCGCGCAGTTGCGTGGGCGAGCGTCTATGTATACTTCGCGCGGCTGACGAATTTGTACTGAAAAAGACCGCCGGCGGCCCGTCGGGCGATAGGTAGTTAGCGCGCGCAAGTACATAGAGTGCGTGAGGCCTGGCCGCGGGCCGTGCGCGGGCGCATTCCAAGCAGCGGATCAGCCTGGCGATCCAGTTATTTTAAGGTCTATATAAAATAATCCCTCCCGGATTAGGTTATAAAGAAAATTATGTATACAGTATGTATTTCGAAATCCCATTCAGAATCCGTGGGGAAAATGTTGCAATTTAAAAAATCTCTTTTGACGGTGTTGTGTTTGCCATTTCCTTAGAGAGATTCAAAACCGAAATAAAGGATTAAATGAGCCTTTTTTTTTTTAAACGCAATGTATTGAAAATAATTATTAACACCTTTTCTGCACTGACTGTGTAACATTTTTAAGAGAAGTTCTAGAATGCATAATTAATCATATAAAAAATAAACACTTGTAATTTTAAAATATGAAATACTTATATTCAACCCCTACATTCGCTCTTCGGTTGCAAGTAAACCGACAGGCAGGGGGAATGTTTCATGGGCAGGTAGGCAGCTACGCTGTTGAGCTGAGCCGCGGACTCGTATTGTAGGCAAACCATTCAAAAGCAATGAACTGGTATGCTTTCAGCCAAACCGATCCGCAGGTGATCTCCTAGCGTACGTCACTCACCTTTGGGGGGAATCGCTTGAAGGACATGGTGAATCCTTGGCAATTGGCCTCGATATTGCCAAGGAATTCGACAGGGTTTGGCACAAATCGCTTCTGTGCAAGCTTCCTTCTTCCTTCTGGCCTCTGCGACTGGGTCGCCGACTTCCTACATGGGCGTAGCATTCAGGTCCTAGTGGGCGGTTGCCTTGTGGGATGGCTCAGCCAAATATCAGCTTGTGCCTTTGGACTCGATCCAGCGTCGAGCCGAGCGACTAGTGGATGACCCCGACGTGTCCCACGATATAGAACCACTGCAACTTTGGAGGGATGTCGGCGCCCTAAGTGTGTTCTATCGCTTATTCCACGGGGTTTAACGCGATTCCGCCGTCCCCTTTCCACCTCCGTACAACGCGCACTGGGCAGGGATTGCATCCCTATACGCTGGACTTACCGCGGATGCATACTAATCGGTTCTGCAGATCCTTCCTCCACAGAACCGGTAAACTCTGGAACGCTCGCCCTGCCCACATATTTCCCCCAAAGTATAGTCGCGGGTCCTTCAAGAGAGGCGTGAATGGGCACCTGTCAGGCCGGCATGGTTCGAATGCCACACATTCGGCCGAATGCCCCTGCATGCGGCCGAATGTCCATGGGCGTCGCTAGACATCTTATGGGTGGCTCGGCGCCACATGTCGCGCTTACTATAAAAAAAAAAGTTTGCTAGTATCAAAATATGCGAAATAAATGGCCGTATCTTTTGATTGCTTTGAATCAGAACCTTGAATTTTTGTACATCCCCAAGAGACAGCAGACCTTAGTATTTTATATTAATTTCAATTGATATATCCACCTGTTCTTGACAAAAAGGGTCTTGACAGACGGACATACAAACGGGCAAACTTTTGCTTTTGAGTTACAACACCCTAAAAAAATAATAAAAATGTCCAATATTGCACCAACAATGACTGATATAATGATGATGATGATTTATAACTATTCCACCTGGTCCAAAAGTTGATGCCCACTCTATCCTTCTTCATTATTGTGTGCAACCGCATTATGTAGCAAAGCAGTTGAGAAGCGGTACAATTATGAGAATTTTCACAAGACCTCGAGTCGAGCTAGACTCGAGAGCGCTATACAAAAGCAATCCTACTTGGATGACAACGGCAGCCAGCGGAGCGGGAGCGGCGGATATTATGGCGGCGCGGCGCGGCGGCGGCGCGGCGCGGCGGCGGCCCGGCCGCGCGGCGACGGAGCGCTGCGTACTGCGGTGCGGAGCCGGTGGGTGGCACAGCGGCAACGGGGCGTTGGCGTTTCGTACTTCCGCCTGCGAGGAGAACAACCAACGATATTGCGAACAACCGTAGTAGCGATGTCGGCGGCTGATTGTAAATTTAGACGCTTTTCAAGTGCCTTGGTAGACTGATTATTCATTTGGGGGCGTTAGGAGTCTCAGGAGCCTATCTTAAAAACGAGCAGGCTTAAATTGGGTTATTAATAACGTTCTTCCGACATTTTGGAAAGTGCCTAGGTGCGTTGTAAATTTCCAATAATATCTACTATCTACATAAACGCTGTGCGAAATCTCGGATGCGGCAGTGGCACTAGTGACCGGATCTGCTTAATTGACACCACAGGTGACACCCTGCAGTCTACAAATTCACGCCTCTCGATGCGTCCCTGCAACGGCTGACACGACTGTGATATGTAAATGTGTAACAATACTACACAAACCGAGGCACAAACACAGCGTTCAATAGAATTGATTGATAGGTATGACAGCGCGGGCTGGATGCGGGCAAAGCCAGAATATTGTGTCTATTCTAAAACGGTGTTGTTCTGTCGACCAATAAAATCCAATTCCCGTCTCAAAACATTGCAGTACAGTTTTGAATGTTGGTGGAAATTATATTCAACAGTTTTGTTGTATTTTCACAAAAATTACTTAGCATATTTAAACAATTTCATGTCGCTAATCTGCTGGCATGGCGAGCAGAGGTGATTATCTCCCACACTTCAGTTCAGTCTACTTACTGAAACGAAACAACAAGTAGGTACCTTACTATACATACTTACTTACAACCATCACGATAGTGACAAACTGTCTCTGGAGATACAAAAATTTCAAAAATTGTTTTTTTTTTTCTTTCGATTACTTATTCCTCATGTCTCTCAGTAATTTTTTTGCAAATATGGTAGATCTACGATTTTATTATATGTATGGATAGATGACAGATAGATATATAAGGATCTACCTATGTACATTATTTTACTAAATGCTTACTGGTCATAATGAAAAATGTATGACGGTCGTTTGTCTTGTTTACCGTTTTGGGTCTAAACATAATCTTCAATCTTCATCTTCGTCGCGGAATGGTTTACAGAGAGTTGGAGAACTAATTTTATCTGCCGACCGTCTTGCTCGGGAGGCTAAAGCCGTTTCCTAAGTTTTCCTTATGTTGGAAAAGACAACTGAAGGCAAATATCTATTGTCGCTTCTGCGGAAGTTTTCTGTATTTTTTTTTCTTGGTTTTTTCCTTTTCTATACTTATCAATTTTATTTACGTACATTCATATTGAGCATTTAGGATAAGGTACTATCGGGAAGTGTTTGTTTTTTCCACTTGACCCAGAAAGAAGTAAATTGCAATTAGAATACTCTAATTGCACGACTTGTGGCCTAGTGTTAGGCTCCGGCCTCTTAAGTGGGAGGTCCAAGGTTTGAATCCATGCGTGTTTGCAAGTGTTTATGTTTAGAAATTGTAGACTCTTCGTGTATCGCTTCACCATGCGGAACAAATTCGTAGATGGTTTATATATTCGTTAAAGGTTTACCCTCTTCATGAACGCAACTCGGCCTTCGGCATCACCCTTTGTTACTTACTTACTTTCTCCAAGAAGGTTTATCCTCTTCCTGAACGCAGCTCGGCTTTCGGCCTCGCCCTTTATTACATACTTTCTTCGATAAGGTTTATCGTTTGCCTGAACACTCGCCCTTAGTTACTATCTTTGAGAAAGCTGTCGAAGTTTACCTATAATCAGCTAGGCCTTCGGTCTCGCCCTTACTGCTTGCCTGCTCTTCCCGACCTTACTACCTGGTCTCGACTTACTTTATTTTTATATTTTGAACATACGTTTGTAAAACCAATGTAAAAGAACCTTGTTGTTTTTTTTTTTTTTATGGAACCTGACACGGTTGGCTACATCACCTACAACATCCGTGATGTCAGCCCATAACACAGGGTGAACTAGGTGCCATGTCAGTGCTTCCCTTCATTTCATGTCGGCTACACTAAACTGGACGGAAAACACGAACTATTTACATAGCCGTTTCGACCGACGTTTCGTTCAGTGCGGTGGTACCAACCCGGCCGGGATAAACCCTACCACCTAGTAAGGTAAGAAGGGAAGGGACCTACAGTTTAACGTGGAATCCGAACCACGGTCAGCCTCCAACGGTCGAGCGGTCACCCATCCAATCACTGACCGCGCTCAGCGTTGCTTAATAACAGTTGGCTAACCAACCGCGCCACTGAGCTACCGAGGCTGACGAATTTTCTTATCCCTTAGTCGACTTTTACGACATGCGACGGGGAGAGATGCAGTGGGGCTATTCTTTTTAAGTACCGACCCCACACGGTACATTACATTACGGTGTTGTTTACATTGATGCCCCTTTGCCTTTGCGTGGACGAAACAGTCGTTAAATGTAAGTTTACACATAAAATACACATCGAAGAGTATATAGTTACATGTCCAGCGACATCCGAAGGGAAATTACTCACATTATAGCATTGTGGTGTCACTGCATCATTCAGGCTGCATGACAATTCCCTGTGCTTCGATTCCGGTCTAATTAAAACGTAATTACTTAAGAGGTAGATCGCTAAGCAATCTAGCAACACTATACGTTTAAATTGCTAGACATTACCACCGACATTGATAAGCTTACTTCCTAGCTAGATCAATTAAGTATTCAACAATAATTTACAGGAGTTTTCCTTTCCTTTCCTCCAAAATAGCAAACTAACTATTTACGGAATACTAGAGAAATGCAGAATTGTAAATTGCAAGGGTAAACATTTTAGGAACGCGAGCATTTTAAGTACTTGGAAGTAAAGACACAATTTCGATTTAAAAAGACAGTAAGAAACACATTAAATGTATACATTGTGTCTCACAAATGCTCTCATTGAAAATCTCTGAAATGGCTTCATTTATCCGTAACACTCCATCTCACTTCCCTGAAAGAAGAACCGATATAAAATAGGGAACGTACAGATGCGCGCTCCTTTTTGAAAGGAGGTGTCCACGTTGAGTTCTGGTTAGTTCGCAACGAGGATCCTTTGAAATAGGATCTATTTATTCGTCCTTTTGAAAGTCGGGTAATTGCAATTCTTGGCATTAGTTCCAAAATATCAGACTCATTCGCTTTAACAATATGCGAGGATTTTATGGTATTTAGAAGAATATTGAGAGGCTGAAGAGATAGTTTTTATATATTTCAACAAAGACCGTACCAACTTCTAAGTTGGTATGGTCTTTGTATTTCAAAGGCTTTACGACTTTTCGTAGGTAAAGCAAAAGTTTTGATGGTCATGTTCTGAACTCTAAACAGTCGTACGTAATTAGTAAACGATTATTTATTAAAAATGTATTACCTACTAATTATATTGTCATCTAAACTATGTATGTATATATTCTTTATTGAACACCAATTGACATAAATTAGGCACAATAGGCGGGGGAGGCATTCTATTCTAACTAACTTTGGGATGTGGAAGAAGTGCATGCAGGCGAATAAGAATAGTTTGTGGCAATGTATTAAACTGTAAAGAAATAAGATAAACTACAAATGAATACTACATAAATTCTTTAATACGCATATATCTGTATATAATAGACTTACATATGATGTACATTAATCAGTGGTATTGTGACGTACTGTTGTACAAAATCAACTAAATGTCAAGAGAGAGGGAGAGAAGAGGGGAGTTAAGATATGTATGCAATATAAATGTATTTACTTCAGTAAAAATAGGAAATATTATAGACGAGATTATTCCAGAGGTTGCTGGTGAAAACAAATTTAATAGTCAGTTAGTCCTTTATAGTTAGTTATGCCTCTCCAATTTGCCTCCAGTGCTCCCGGACTTCAGCAGTACGGAACCACTGCTTTGCGCCGACGTAATTGATGTCGTTGGACTGAATAGTAAACCCTACCTAATTTTTTTGTATTTTAATCTTTCTTAGATAAATGTTTGTTAGGAAATTTGAGTTTTTATTAAACATTGAATTTTTTAGATTTTCATTTTCATAATACTAAACTAATATAACTTTAAACCAAAAAAAAACATAATGTTACAGTCTACAGTACAAACATTTCCTTCAATTCCACCGTCGTCGCCCCAGCGGTACCCAGCACACTGACTGCGTTGCCCCTCTAAATTTCGAAGCTAATACGTCGTACGAGATGAGCCTCGGGACGTGGGTCACCAGACTTGTCGACAAGCATATCGCCCAGCTTGTCGACGAACTTTTTTGATTCTGGTGCTCACGCACCGAGGGTTTAGATTTTTTATAATAATTCAATTCAAGATAATAGAATAATTCAAATCAATTCAATTTAATTCCTTTATTGATCTACTAGCTTAAGCCCGCGGCTTCGCTCGCGTGAAATTCGTAGTTAAAAAGAAGAAAGGAAGTAAGTAAAAGTGGAAAGAAGGCCGAGCTGCGTTCCTACGTTACCTTTATTTCGGCGCGCGAAACAATTCGGTTTGTATGAGAGCCATATCTTAGCGTAACCGGAACTGAATTTTATTTAGTCTATCCTGTGTCACGTATAGGTAAATGTGCTTTTACTAAGTTTCATCGAATTCGGGTGATAGGTTTAAGAGTTATGGAGAAAAATACATACATACAGAAAATATTTCTAAAAATCGTCAATTCATTTTTTCTATTATATACATAGAGTCTACAAACACTATGTTTGTAGACTCTTTGTATATAAAAACAAAGTAACTTATACTCCATGACCATCTCTTAGGCTCACTTGCACCAACACGAATTTAACGATATAAACCAGTTTAACTCGTTAAGCTAGCACCCGTTGACTGTGGGAACCGCGTTTAAATCCATAACTCGCTACTTAACTCTAAACTCGTGTTGGTGCAAGTGGGCCTTACAGATTTATTATTAGTATTGATTAATATGGTACATTATTTAATTATTTTATTTATTTCTTGTGTTATTTTTGTGTTGTGCAAGCTGTTTTAAAATATTGGGGATGTTTTTTTACAAAAATCCCGATTTCATATTATATGTACCTATGTAAAGAGATGGAACAGTCAGATTTTTTTCAATTGTTTCAATAATGACTTACAGCTTCTAGGTTGATCTCTACATATTTCTAGGCATGGCATTCGCAACCCCGTGTGCGACCGAATGTCCATGGGCGTCGTTGGACACCTTATGGGTGGCTCAGCGCAAAACGTAAAAATGCGTATATTTTGCCTTTTCAATATTAGAACAGATTATTATTTTCAAGCTAATTTACTGTGTAGATTGTGTACAAGGATTATGTCGGGACGAATTAATTAGTAATTTAATATAAACTGGCATTATATTACTTGTAAGCTCTATACTTTAAATTTCCACGCATCGCATCAAATAAACTTAGTCGCACAAGCTAGCGCGAATAATTCGCTCGATGATGAATAATTATTATTCATCATCCCGTTCTCGCTATGTGATTAGTTGGCGCGTGATCCGATAGTTCGGCTCACTTCGTACCGAGTAATCAATTCCTCAGTTATTTCTCCCTAAAGCTAACAGATGTGAATTATTGGTTCTAGAAACTAGTTTCTAGAAACTTGTTTATTTTACAATTTGTTTTTTTTATTGTAAGCGCGACATATGGCGCCGAGCCACCCATAAGGTGTCTGACGACGCCCATATACATTCGGGCGTATGCGGGGTTTGCGAATCCCATGCCGGCCTGACAGGTGCCATTCACGCCCCTCTTGAAGGACCCGAGGCTGTACTTGATTTATTAAATGTATTCTATTACATTCTTTTACAGGAATATAATTTATTCGAATGAAACGTGCAGCTAACAATAAGAATATTAAAGAAAATTAACTTACACATGAAAAACCTTTACTAAATATATAAAGTATAAACCATATTAATAAAAATTTTAATCTAAACCTAAATAAATATTAAAAAACTGTCCAGGTGCACACGAGCCGGAATTGCATGGAGGGAGCGTTATGGCGGAAAGGCCGCCATAACGCTCGCTGCGTTCACCCTCCGCACGACCAGACTGACGCGCTGGAGGGGGAACGACCCAGCTCGGCTGTACGTAGACAATGCGCGCAGCCTCTTGACCAGCTCCCCCTATTTCTTATACCTACTTAATTTATAAATTCACAATGTTGTTGGTAGGAAACGCTTCAAGTCAAATAAATGTACCTAAATGTGTGTAGTCGTGAAAAGTAAACAAAACAAAAAAATATTAAATACATTATAATTTTGAAAAGCTTTTAATAGGTCAGCTTAGTCTAAAACAAAGTAAACAAAAAAGTTGAGTCCGCTATCTGGCGCACGACCGCCTCGTAGGGCGAGTATAGCAGAATCGTGACTCCTTTCATTTTCATCACTTTGCAGCAGGAGCCGCTCTTTACTTTTCCAAATCCAGTAATTTCCGTAGAATTTCAAGCGGAAAATTATTTTTTATTTTAAAGAATAGGGAGCGGACTTATGAACGAAATATAGCTACGAGTATAAATTTACATGTCTCTGCATAGTTGAGAATTATTGTTTTTATGGTTCCGTATCCGTCGTACGGGACCCTATTACTAAGCCTACGCCGCGCCGTCTGTCTGTCTGTCCGAGGGCAGTATCTCTTGAACCGTAGCCCGTTTAAATTTTCACAGAATATATGTTATTTTATTATGGCCGATATAATAATAAAAATAAGAAAAGTAAAAAATTCACGGGGGTCCCCATACAAGAAACTAAAGTGTATAGGCTCCATCTACCGAAAAGAGTATGAAGTATTTTAACTAATCCATAGATGGCGTGAGTGGCGCTGACCATAACTTGGCGAAACGGAACCCTCGGTGCGCGAGTTCGACTCGCACTTGGCCGGGTTTTTTTAACGCTGAAATTGTTAATCTTATCGATCACTTGATTTAATTTCTTGAAAACTTTTAAATTTAACCAAGAAATAGTTCGATTGATTTATTCATTTATTGTAGGTTCTCGTACATATACAGACCGTCCTATTGACAAACACACATGAACATGACATGAATCTCCAAAATAACATGTACACAACATGTGATGTTTTGAAAGCTCTTTTCTTGATGCGTAAATAGCTTAATTCAGTATTATTATTTTTTAATTTGTTTGAGTTGAGTAAAGTAGTATAAAGTTCTATAGATTATAAAGCTTGTTTTTAACTTTTCAGTTAAGTGTTTTCGCAGCCGGGTCTTTTTTTATTTGTTGTCGACTCGTTATTAAACAACGTACTTCACATTTAGGTCATACTCATAACATAAAGCATTCATTATTTTGATCGTAGTGGTCAGTCGCGCGCGCGTGTCTACGTTTTTTTTTTATGTAATCCTGTATGGGTGGCTGAGATGGAGGGGCTAAAGCGCATGCTCCGACCAGCCAATATCACCTCCGAGAAGGTAGGTGCCATACCGGAGACTTCCCTGGGTTGCTTGCTATACTGTACTAGAGGAGAACACAACCGAGGCTGCTATTGAGGCCATCTTACATCCAGTACGGTGGTACCAACCCAGTCGGCTACAATTTGAGCCTACCACCTAGTAAGGGAAGGGACCTACAGTTTTACACCGGTTCCGAACGGTGAAGCAGCAGGTGTAGGTATGGACGTAAATTTTTTCGCCAGAAAAAACTCATTGGTACACGCCGACGGGATTCGAACCGCGGACCTCTCGCATGAGAAGCCGATGCCCAAACCACACGGCCACCCGCCGCTTCGTGCATTGTCTATGTATGTATGGTGCACACGGACGTACCTACCCGTATGTAGGTACAAATCAAGAAATGCCAGCACTCACGTCCACGTAAGCCCCGTACGGAAGACTCGAACTCGGACGCAGAGCACAACAGCTCAACACAATGCTAGCGGACACGCGACCAGCATCACCAAATCGGCACTCCGCGCAGAGACGGCGACCTGATTCCATTCACATCGCGAAAAGACCACCTTTGATCTTTTTCTTTACAGCACGTCTTCGTATTTAATTTATTTTTTATAAATATTTATAATTTTACATTAGGTTAATAATAACAAAGAATGTGACGTTCAGAGCTCCAAGCAATTTTTGAAAGCTCTCTTACGATAATTACGATAATTTAGATTTTCACTAAATACTATCGGAAATAGTGTAGTTATTATCTTAGCGTTCTTCTTGTAACACGAACACTTTTCCGTGGAATGACTCCTGTGTCAAATATTAACATTGTTGGATTATGAAAAATGCCTTATGTATGAAACAGAATGTGGTCTCCGCGGGGCGGGGCGGGGCGGGCGGGGCGTACGCGTCGGAGTCGGCTGCGGCCATGACTCACATACATGGTCAGGGCCCGCGACGGACGGCTACGTCTCGTAATATTTATGATTGTCATGCAAATCCCAGGTGGTTCCCACGAGTCGCGACACTCGCGACTGACGACGGAGATCTACGCAATATTATTTTTTTCTTTTCTCATCACTAAATTACACTCGCGACTGCAAGCAGGATGACATGCTGCAATTCAAAACAACGCGCGTGAGAGGTGATTATTTTTAAAATAGCAAAGACACTGAGAATAATTCATCACTTAAAAACGACTGTAAAACGATAGGTTTTATTTGTATTTTATGTCCTCCGTAAAACCAACCAAATAACTGCGAGAATTGTCCCTTAGCTTTTACGATTCATCGCTTTTTATGCGTCTTTATTTTATTTATTATAGCAACTAAGCGATTCTCTAACCGACCCTTACTTACAATAAAAACACCTAGTCGTTTGTGAATTTACTTCGCGAACCGAGAGATGACCTTCGCCATTACTTTCCTATATAATATTATTTTTTACTTTTCCTAAACTCGTAAAATTCAGCCTCTTTTTGTAAGCAATTTTTTTCTGAAAATGCTTAATAATCGAATTTGATATTCTCTGGTCCGTCCTCCCGCCCACAACCACAACACCCGGTTGAAGCGTAACATTCACAACTAGGCGGAGATAGCACATCGGGCCTTATATTATTAGCTTATTAAATTTACTCGCAGCCTCAAGGCGGAGCAACGCTTTTCCCTTGCCCATAGCTTGCTCGTAATCAGGTTAGCTATACCTATGTATTTAAATTGTGTTCCTTTCTTTAAGCTCGCAAGATGAAGATAGCGTGTACGCGCGGGCCGGGCAGACATCGTTAAAAGTTGACCGTCAGCACGTCTGTTCCGGCGATTTTCCGCTTGTTTTCTTAGATAAGGATACGAAGCATTCTTGTAAAAAAATTAATTTAAAATTCATTGCGCACGCCCTGCGCCGGGGTCGCTGCTGCGGCGGAGCTGGTCATTGACTCGAGTTATTTGCTAAGTTCAAAGAGATTGGCTAAGTTAAAGTAGGTTAGATGAAGTCATGACGAAGTCTCTGGCTTACCCCGCTGGATAATGCAGGACGCGGAAGGAGAGATACAATAGTATAGTTACAGAAAAGTGATACTACAACTCCAACGATCGTCGTATCGTCGACTAATATGCCCAGCTCACATGAGGTTCCGTTTTCACCTGTTACTGGTACGAAACCTAAAAAACACCACAAATAAATACGAGATTTTTTTTTTCTCTTTCCACCTTCTTCATACATGGTAATTTTACATCATGACAGGCATGGATAGTACCTGTATGGTTAGGTACTGTAGTAGTACTGTACCTTTTCTGATGACAGGTCCGAGAGAAGACACGTGAAAGAAAATTAAGTGGAACATGCTTCGCCGCTTCAGAAATATGTCTATCGGTGAATTGACGCTGGCAACAAGTACCCTAATATTTACCAATAACCCAATGACTGCTTGTGCATTAGACGAGCACGGCACGATAACGGCACGGCGACGGTAACGTCACAACCACGGCGCGGCAGTAGTAACAGATGTACCTACCATTTATGAAATACCGTGTCGGCACATCGTTACTGTCGCCGTTCATTGCGAAAGCTATTCATATGCTTTTATAAATGTTCGCCTCCACAGCTACCATCAGAGGCGGGCTTTCCATATAGGTCGACTAGGCCCGGGCCTAGGGCGGCCAGATATTAGGGGCGGCCAATCTGTACCTGCTGCTGGAAGCAGTGAGCGCAGGTACAGAATAGAAAGGGTGCCGGCCGGAGCAAGTGCGTGCGACGTGCGGGAGTGGTGAGCGCGGCGGAGGTGATGACGCACTATTTACGCGGAAAAAATAATTTTGCTATGACTATAAGGTCAATATTGCCGTAAAACTTGTAAAAAGTACTTTTACTATATGTAAAATAAGCCGAGAAATACCTAATATATTTTTGGCAGGTTGAACCGAACGCAATACTGATTTTCATACAACTTCACATTTGTATCTATGCTGTAAACTTGAAAGGGGCGCGGGCGGCTGCATTGAATTGGGGCGGCTGGTACTAAACAGCCTAGGGCGGCTAAGGCTGCTAGTCCGCCTCTGGCTACCATGACGTGTTCGTGACGTTACATTCGCCGCCGTGCCGTTATCTTCTATTGCACAAGCAGCCATTTTCGACTCAATCCGTTACATACGTAAGATAACTATTGCATTTGCTCAGTAAATATGCAAATTATTTTGTGGAAATTAAAAGTATGAACAACAACATTGTTGTAACCGCTTGGCTCGAGATAAGTTGATGTAATCGCTGGGGGGTTTCAGATAATGTAAACCACCAAGCGGCCAATTTATGTAGTTTATCAAAAGAAGAGCCCGGTGAGAGCATTTATATATTTTAGTTGTTGAAGAAAATACACTTAATAAATCAAACCAAGTTACTTGTGAGAGAGGTCGCCTTTTAAATAGATATAAATTAAATCCTCATGGACTAAACAAGAAAATCTCAAATAATTATTTCTTTTATTTTGAACAATTCTCCAGTTTCACTTCATTTAGATGTTTAATAATTTTCGAAGAATTAAAAGTATCTTTTCATTATCTTAAGTTAGCAGAAAATTCTGCTTAGAACCAAGTATAAAAAAACTCATTGCGAACTAAGGTTGACTTAATTAACTAAAACTTAAGTTGGTAGTAAGGAAGTTAGCTTAACATCAGAAAGATTAAAAGAACAAGATATTATTACAGGCTAGTCGAAAAGTTCAATGAAAGTGCACAGATTAAGCGACGAGCAGGTAAGAAGAACATTGTTAGAGTGGAAAAGGCGGCAGAGGTGTTTCAGTATCGTGGCACGTG
Organism: Nematopogon swammerdamellus; assembly: GCA_946902875.1. NCBI lineage: Eukaryota > Metazoa > Arthropoda > Insecta > Lepidoptera > Adelidae > Nematopogon > Nematopogon swammerdamellus. The sequence continues at coordinate 12,181,877 of OX336340.1, read as the reverse complement.
AAGATCCATGGTCTCTGCCTACCCCATTGGGAGACGGCCGTGACGTCACTGACATGGCACCTAGTTCACCAAGGTGTTATGGGCTGACATCACGGATGTTGTAGGTGCTGTAGCCAATCGTGTCAGTTTCCTTAAAAAAAACGTTATGAAAGCCAAAGATGCCAGCGATCCAGGTCCAAATCCATGGAATTTTCAGACTCAACATTTTTGACTTTGCATACTATACGCATAACCAAATAAATAATTGGCATTAAGATTTCACTCGTAGCAACCAACAGTAGGTACCTGGACCGAGTTCTAGAACAGTGTTATGTGTACATAACATTCTATGCGTCAATAGACATTCGGATAGTGAGATGAGTAACAGTTCCAAGGTGTGTCTGCACTCAGTCCGTAGTTGCTTCTTAACTAGCAGTTAGCAGCACTAAAACAATGACGCACCTGCCTGCAGCTGCCGACAACCTTTTCACACGCCAATAATTTGGGCAACAAAAAAGTCGGTTAAAATAGAAATGCCCTTGACCGCTTATACGGCAAACGGAATGTTTTTTGTAGCGCTCTGTGCGATACCGGGTCATTCGGTAATCAGCTGTTTTAACTACAAAAATAATTATTAAACTTAGTTGCTGCTGTAAACATAGTGCCATTAAAGTAGAAAGGACAATGCATTTTTACTATGGGTTGGAAAACAGCTTCTAACTTGAATAAAGTTATTTAGAGTTTTGTGCCTCGTATTAAGGAGATAATAATTAAAAAAAAATGCATGGGTTTTACTCACTTGATTGGCGGTAAAACACTAGAAGGGGATTTTGAAATTCGCATTTTGAAGTTTGCCTTTTTTATTTCCCGCGATTACGTGTGATATTCTTCAGAATTTTAATTTGCAAATGTTTCATAGTATTGAACTACCTTTCTCCTTTTACTTTTTTAGCACTTTCGAAAAAATCATTGTTCTTTTTATTTTATTTTATAACATTGACTAGTGATCGTAACGTTTATTGAGCGTTGGCGTATAATTTTATAGAAAAGTTTCACTTTTGCCAGTAATAATTATTTACAACTCAGCTATTGCAGTAATCACTATTAAATTTGCAAAGCTATCTGTCAAATGAAACAACAGGAGCCAACTAACTAGAGAAACATACGTTTGAGTTGGGTCGTGTGGTTGGGTATCGGTTTGGGTAACGCCGCGCCCCGGAGTCAGGATTGTTCCTGACTGAAAACTTTTTATTGCGCAGAAAGTTATCCCATATTTTATTTTTTCGTTGGCAGCCGACTAATCTCGTAACTTTTTGTCTTTGTTTCTTGGCTTATATTTTTCTCTCCTTTTGGAACCTACGCCGAGGATTTATTATTCTTAATATTTTTGTGTGTGGATTAGCTGTTGATTACGTGTATTATTTATAAATTACTAATTATGGAATATTTTTAGGTGCCATATATTCATATTATACAGGGTGTTTCAGGTTAGGGTTTCGTAACTTCATGGTTCGAAAGGGGTCCATACTTGAAAACAAGAAGCTCTGAAACTTTTTCCCAGTTTCGGCCATTTTATAGTATTTTTTGACGAAAATCGTTTAATCGAGATTTGGTGGACGGTTAACGTCCATCTTTATTAAATAAAACTAAAATGATTAACTTACATGCATAGCTAGTAGAATTGAACTGCATGTAGTTAAATTCCAACCACTTAAATTTGAATGACATCAAAAGAAAAAGGGGACTGGACTAGGTCATTGGCAATCTCTAGACCTAAGCCGCCCTTTTCCCAAACTCACTGTCCATCGAGTTTTCATAACAATTTAAAATGTTTGTATTAAAAAAAAACGGAATTTCGATCTGAGTGATAAAGCTTTTTTCTTCTAATGAGTACTTTCTAGTCCTGAAGTTTCTCAAGCCTATCCTGAAATATATATATATATATATATATTGTCCTGTATATATATTTTTTTATATTTATATATATATTATATTCATATAACGAAAAATGATGGGGCCCTTTTAGCACTCAAGACGTTTCTCATAAATTGACTAATTTTAGTTTATAAACTTAAACACCTAAATGTCATAGTCTAGAATTACGTATTCGGATTATTCATATAATTACAAAATTACACACCATTTTTTTTATTTGCGGATTAACAGTGGGTGTAACTTACATAAGTCGACGTTTCGCCCGCTAAGTCACGGGCTTCATTAGGAACTACGGAATTTCTGAAGCCGACGCAACGTCCGGTGCCCGTTGTACCAAACGTCAAACTACTCTTTTGTGGTTCTAGATGAACCAAATGAAAGCCTGTGACGTAGCGGACGAAACGTCGACTTATGTGCATAAGTCATATCCACTGTTATTTATTACGTAGGCTCGTACGCGTAAACTTTAAAACATTTGTATTTTTAGGCTTCAAAAAAGAAGGAGGTTTTGAATTCAACTCATAACAGGTATTTTATCTATAATTTTTTGTTCATGTTTATTATGAAATAGAGTTGGTTGGAGTAGAGTGATGGTCCCTCGGCAAGTTAAAGGTGGCGTACTCCTGCCGACGCATCGCAGCGTCATCTCGGCGCGTCGGAAGGACAAGCTGCTTACAAACGAACTCATTACCTCCCGAGTGACCATTGTCAATTACAGAACAAAAACTCCCACGGCATATAAAGGTGGGTCGGTCACGCGAGCGGCACCACTAGGCCTCCTAGTCCTCGCACAACACTTCCAAGTCATACAGTCAGTCCAACGCGTCACGGTGCCTGCCTGCAGCAGAGGTGGAGCGGTGACCGCAGCATAGTCTGAAAGTGAATCCTAAATAGTGAATATCGAACGTGTGAGTACGACTTTACGTGGAAGAAATGCGTCAGATTTCATTAGTATTACTTTCCAGCGAAATGAAAATAAAAGTGTGTGCCCGCTGATAACATTACAGTGTAAACTAAAAAAATAATAGGTACTTAGTGTAATAAATGAAAACAATTCCTCCAAACCGCGAACGATGATGCAGTGATATACCAAAAATTCGATAACTCGACGATTCCTCCGCACCTATATGAGATAAATAAAATTGGTTATGTGCAGTAGAATATTCTGATTTTTGCATTTTCTTATGACGGTATCGACCACGTAAGTGTGGAAGTCGTCTACATTGTGCTCTCGCCGATGTATGGCCTCACACAGTAGTACGAGTATATCAAATTGCTCAATCGATTTCAGGTCGACAACGACTTACAAAAATAATCAAGACTAGGTACAAGAATCAACTGAAAACGTCGGAAACTCTGCTGGAGTAAAAAAAAAAAAACAAAAATTAAGGAAGAAATGGCAAAACATTTCGCGCTCGTCCGTAAAATTTATAGTTACCTGAATATTTTATCTCGACTCGCCGCGTAGACCCACCAGACTAAATCTCTCCTAGCGCTCGCGAAATAAATGTGTCATCGTACTTATTTTCGTGAAATATTTACTCCCCGCGGAGAATCGCGTTTTTCGTTCAAGTTTCTGACTACAGTAATCTCCTGCGCCGTACATCAAATCTCTATAGCTCGATGATAACGTCGTTACTCTCAAGCACCCGTGCGAGTATGTAAATATCATAAACGCTTTAAGAGCTACACTTAGTGTCGATTCGCATGACACCTACGTTAAGAGAAACATTCAAAGTGTATAGAATGCAAACTGATGGAAGAGGTATCAATTCATCGATCAGGTGAAGTCGTCATAACTTTGTTTTATGTAATCCGATATGGGTGACTGAATCAGAGAGACAATTTTATTACATCAATAAAATTGTAGCCGACTGGGTTGGTACATCCAGTGCCGTGGTACAAACCCAGTCTGCTACAATTTTAGCCTACCACCTAGTAACGGGTAAGGGAAGGGACCTAAAGCTTTAAACCGGTTCCGAACGGTGAAATGTATCTATCTATGCACGTAATTTTTTCCGTCAGAAAATCTCATTGGTACACGCCGACCGGATTCGAACCTAAAGAGACTCCTACAATCCACAGATTTTCTAATCGGGGGTTAATAGGCTTTCCCCAGTTCACATGTAAGCCGGACTGGGGCCTCCTCTTAATAAATTAGAATTGTTTAATTAAGAAAGGAAATAAGTCATTTTTTTTACATATGGCAATAATGATGCTAATTAGTTAGGAATAAGTCAACTGACTTATTCCCTTTCGTTCGCAATCTTGCAGCACGTGTTTGTTGTATGTTGTTTTTACTTCTGTCATTTATAACAGCAGACATTCTAGTTTTGGTCGTGATGTACGAGGAGGTTGTGCTTCTGAACTGTTGTGCTGTAAAACTGTAAAAATGTCTGAATCCGAGTCTGAAAACGAAATTACCTACAGAAATTTGCGAAATAATCTGTAACGCACATCGAAAGTTCACCGTGTCCATGGTAAACACCGACGACTTAATAGATTTCTTTGAATTGATTGATGGATGAAATTCTACAAAAGGCACATAACCCCCCTCCACAGAAACCAGAAACACAGTCCAAGAACGCCCCTCGGATTGATAAACAGCAGTTCCTCATTTCAAACTTTTTGGAGTTTGAATACTCATCCGAAATAAAAAGGGGCTGTGTTGTATGTAACTCGTCCATTCATCGGAAACTCTTCTCAGGTGAACACGTTCGACCTGAGGAAGACTAGGATCCATAATGTAACACTTCCAGCCGACAATACATACCACACGACAGAATTGATTATTATAAGGATATTGTTGAGAATTGACCTAAAACCATTGTAAATAATGCTGAATAATGAGTTTATCAACACGAATGACTACATTTTCTCAGTAATACCATAATTAATGAAGAAAGGGAATAAGTCAAGTGACTTTAGGTAATTTTCAAAAAATTAAATAATGTAAAAATAATGTCAGCTTTACTTAAATACATGTAATTTACACTAAACTAATATAACAAAAACAAATATCAGAAGAAGACCTAAGAAAATTTTACACCAGACAGTTTTTTATTTGTCCTGTAAAATTTGGTATGCTTGACTTATTCCCTTTCTTAATTAACCGATTATTACTAATAATTATTAGTAATTTTTTTAATAACATTTTAAGTTTATTGGATTCTAAATTCTATACTTTTGTTTCTTCGAACTCTATCATTTTTAATTCTTTGATCCAGTGAGACGATTACCTACGTGAGTCGTTGACGATGCTATTTCGAGGCGTCCTCTTTTAATTTAATGTTGCTTTTAATTACACGCTCCCGGTGGGTGAGCTGAGCTCGCGCCCGCTCACATGCCTAATGGAATTGGATCTCCACATGAAAACCTTTTGTTGTTTCCTTGTTTTATCTAGACACAAAGATGGACTGTCAATCTATATCGTATTCTTGAAGCAGTAGCCAACATGTGAGGTTCACGTCCATTATACAGAGTTTATTATAAAGAGACGTACTGTGAACCTATCATCCGCATCTATTTGGAGACGAAAATAAAACAGTAATTTTTTTTAAACCAATACTTATCGGGATATTATGTTTTATTTTATTGTTTAGATTTTTTATTTCTTATGAAAAAAATTACAAATGTTGTCGACATTTTTACAATAGGTAGTATCTACAAACAAACCCAAACAAATGAAAATCCCTACCTACTGGAAAGTATACAATTTCCAAAGGTTACATAGCCGCACGGAACAGTGTTTTCGATACTCACCTTTTATCATTTCGGTAGTAAAACAACTTTACATGTTATTTAATAATGTTTAATAGATTTTAAAATTGTTTTAACAGAAGATGAAGTGGATCGTGGTGTTTGTGGGCGTGGCCTGCGTCTGCGCCACTGCATCGCCAGCGCAGCCCGCGGGGCGAGCGGCGGCGGCGGAGACGACGCCCGCGCAAGACAAGGCCGACGGCACACTTGACGCGCTGGCTCCCAAGACCGACCTCGACCCGGCCGCTAGCACTTGTACGTTCTACTTCTCCTAATGCATATAACGTCACGCCGGTTTCCCAATGGGCTAAACAGAGATAGAGACCACGGACCCGTCTCACATCCTCGCTCACATCTGTCTGAGACCATTTCTCATACTTTTGTTTTAGGTTTCCGAACCCCTTACGGAAGCCTATTACTAAGCCTGCACCGTCTGTCTGTCTGTCCGTCGTCCTTTCTGTCCGTCTGATTGCTGTATCTTTGGAACCGTAATAGGTAGCCGGTTGATATTTTCGCATAATATGTGGTTATTATGGCAGATATTCTAACAAATAATAAAAAAAGCAAAACATAAAAAATAAAGGGGGGTCCCTATACAAATATAATATTTTCCAGAAGAGCCCAATCTACCGAATTATCAAAATATTTTAACAACAAAAGTATGAAACGTCACATTAGGAGTGCGATTCTAAAGACAAATAACACATCAATACTAATAATAAATCTGTAAGGGATGGTTATGGAGTAAGTTACTTTGTTTTATGAGATACAAGCTGTGCCCGCGGCTCCGCCCGCTCTCATATTTCACTTCACTGCTAACCTCATAAGCCATTTAGCGTGATAGTAAGTAGCCTATAGTTGATGGGAAGAATCAAGCTATCCGTAGAATTTTGTTTTATTAAAATCGGTTTAGTGGTTCTCGAGTTATAAGCGGACAGACAGACACTCAGACATACAGAAAGCAGACGTTGGATTTTATTATAGGTAAGGATTGCGTTTTGTAGACTCTATCTATGTGATACTAAAACTAAATTGACGATGCTTACTCCATAACTCTTAAACCGATCATCTGAATTTGATGAAACATAGTATATGCACATTTAAGTATAAGAGACACAGGATAGGTTATTTTAAATAATAAAATAAACTATATAATAAAATTCAGTTCCGGTTACGCTAAGATGCGGCTCTCATACAAACCGAATTGTTCCGCGCGCCGAAATAACTTACTTTCTTCTTTTGAAACACGAATTTCACGCGAGGGAAGCCGCTTGCAAAAGATAGTATGTAATAAAAACCGACTATTTACGTCGTGGTACGAAAAGCTCAGTGCGCGAGTCCAACTCGCACTTGGCCGATTTTTTCATACATGCTTATCGGTTTCGGTACTACGCACATGACTGTTTTGGAGCGCATGCTTGACGTGGTCTAGGGACTACCGCCGACTTTCGCTCCATTAATCTCTTTCGTTAGGATTCTATTATCTCGTATTCAGTCACTGTCTCTATATTTAAGTTTACGAGGCGTATTCAAGCAGCACTTATTCTCATTAGGTACTATTCTTGAATATCCGCTGGGAAATCAGAGCAGTCACTTTGACCTCTCTGAAACACGATAGAAATTGCTTGCATGAACAATCTAACACACAGCATCACAGAGTATGCGAGTGAGACTATTGTCTATAGAGACGTTTGATTGATACTTCGGCTATTAGCCGTAACATATATAAACTACTTTATTGCTCCAAGAACATTTTATATAGGTAGTTTATAAAGGTTTTTTATTGTATTTATATAATTATGTGTATGTAAAGATGTATGTTGGTTATATGTATGTATCTATGTACAATTTCCCCATTTACGTTATATGTATACATATTTTTATATTTCATGGCATTATCCTTTCTTTAGTGCCTACTGCATTTTCCGCCCCTACGCTTTTTCCACATCCCAAAGGTTAGTTCGTAAAGAATTCCGCAAGGCATTGAACTCGCCTTTTGTGACTCTTTTACATAATTTGTGAACAATAAGGTATAGGTATTAAAATTTTATTTTATTTTACATAAACAAACACAATATAAAACTTATAAAATTCGTGCGGATATTCAAATGTCAAATTAACGAAAAGGCTGTACAGTTTGATAACTGAGTCAGTCATCATCAGTCAGCGTGTATGCGTCCACTGCTGGACATACGCATCCCCATTCTTCCTCCAGTCCACCCCGACATCGGCGGTACGGGACCACTGCTTTCCGCCGACGACGTACTTGATGTCGTCGTCCCACCATGCGGGTGCCTTCCCACGTTTTGTGTCTACGGCCGCCAGTGTAGCACACGGTTACTCCAACGGTCGTCGTTTCATCGGCTGACGCGCCCAGCCACTGTCAATTGAACTTAGCCACCCGATGTCCAAAACCAAGAACATTGTCCAAAACCTACTACTTTGGCGCGTCGGCGTCGGCGCGGCGATTCTTCTAAACTCGTGACTTAATTTGAATGTAAAATGAACGACCTGTGTGTTTTTTTTGTTTTCATTAATACCCGACTATTGCAAATAATAATTGCAGTTTACAACGTCGTAATGTTACAACCTCGTCCTCGTTGGATGGACAATTGTAAAAAAATTACGCTATACTACACAAAAATATTGTACAGATACTATTATTCCGACTCCTCCCCAGCCGAAGACAGCGGGGCGGGGCGGGGCTGCGGGGCGGCGTGGAGAGGCGGATGTGCAGGCCTTATGAAAGTAAAAGAATTTTATCGGCTCCCGTATCATAACTTGTAGGAGCAATTCTACGGAATGGCCAATTCAAACCTTAACGGAAATGTCTTCATAGCGTCCTCGCGCAAATTCTAATTCCATCTGCCCGTTGTTTTCACATACACATTTAGTAGAAGAAACAGAAGCAGAGACGACTTGTGCCGGGCTTTCAAAATATCGAAAAAGACCGATAAAGTGATGATAATAATAATACTTACATATTTGTACACGTATATGTACATGTCTTGTTCAACTGATAACTCTTACGTGCGGTCATTGTAATTTATTTTTTCTTAAAATCTCGAATAATCGTTTTATTTAATTTTATATATGTTTGCTATTCCCTGCACGAGCAGTAGGCAGGCATCACCTGCCTTGTGATCCTCAATCGTGACACGACAGATTCAGTTACGAAATTAAGTTATTTTGCTATAAACCAGCTAAGGAAGGTGATGTAGCCAACCGTGTCAGTTTCCTTTAAAAAAATCACAGATTTCGTGCCTTACACGACTATCGAGCCCATTGAAAATGAATCTACGGAATTCGAAAAAATACGAGAAAGTCGGGATAAGGAAAAGGTTAGTTGGGTTCTGATGATGGAGCCGGAAGGAAGCCATAGAAACTCCTAAACTACACATGATAAGCCCATCGTATTTGGGCTCGTTGGATTTGTCTTCGCAAGTACTCTAGTCATATGTTATTTCCAGGGTCCTGATGATGAAGCCGGAAGGAAGCCATAGGAACTCCTAAACTACACATGATAAATCCACCATATTTGGGCTCGTTGGATATAGGAATATAGGAATATAGGATAGGTTAACCTATATTCTTATCTTCTATATCCTTATATTATGTATTTATATTTGATATTTATTAATTTGTTACTTTAGTTAGACATAATGTCAACCTTATCTCTTTTTCTGTCTAAATTTTAGTTTACATTTTTTAAGCTGCTTGTGTTTTTGAAAAATAATAAAAAATATATAAATGTAATATTTTTTTTATTTTGTTGAATTCATTTTCAATGCGACGCATCTTCTAACCTAACCTATATTCCTATATTCCTATAGCCAACGAGCCCAAATATGGTGGATTTATCATGTGTAGTTTAGGAGTTCCTATGGCTTCCTTCCGGCTCCATCATCAGGACCCTGGAAATAACATATGACTAGAGTACTTGCGAAGACAAATCCAACGAGCCCAAACACGGTCGATTTATCATGTGTGGTTTAGGAGTTCCTATGGCTTCATTCCGGCTCCATCATCAGGACCCTGGACATCATATATGACAAGAGTACTTGCGAAGACAAATCCAACGAGCCCAATCACGATGGGCTTATCACGTGTAGTTTAGGAGTTCCTATGGCTTCCTTCCGGCTCCATCATCAGACCCCAACTAACCTTTTCCTTATCCCGACTTTCTCGTATTAATATTTTTTCGAATTCCGTAGATTCATTTGCAATGTGCTCGATAGTCGTGTGAGCCACGAAATCTGTGAATTTATTTTTTCAGAAAGGTTGAGCTACAGGGCAAACCCTTAACCCGATCGTCTTTGTTTTAGGCTCAAATTGTAGCTGACTAAACTGTTCAGAGGAGTTTTTCTCATATTTTTTATATCATTCTTCGTTTCCAAAATATCGAGCGCCAAAATTAAAAAGTGGGAAAAAAAAAACTTTTTTTTTTTCACTATTTCGGCCATAACTTTTTACGTTTTTTACTTTCTCCAATAATTATTTTTTCACCTTACAGCTGTCATGAATACGCGTCTTTTGAGCCTTTCTTGAATATCATATTCACAACTCTCCGAGATATAAGGGGATCGCACTTTTTCGTGAAATCGGGGCCTATACTGAAACGAACCAAAAGACATTTTCAATGTCAAAAACTTAAAACAACTTACTAATATAACTATATAAAATATCAAATAAACTAAAATCACCTGTCAGATTAAAATGAACATCTGAAACATAAAATCTAAAACAAAACGTTTTACGAGAAACTCCGAAGACACGACACGAGCGCCTCGCTGGCAGCAACTATTTTTTTTATGGAAACTTACACGGTTGGCTACATCACCTACAACATCCGTGATGTCAGCCCATAACACCGGGTGAACTCTAGGTGCCATGTCAGTGCTTTCCTTCATTTCGCGCCGGCTACACTGAACTGGACGGAAAACACGAACTATTTACATAGCCGTTTCGACCAACGACGTTTCGTTCAGTGCGGAGGTATCAACCCGGCCCGGATAAACCCTACCACCTACCTAGTAAGGTAAGAAGGGAAGGGACCTACAGTTTCACGTGGAATCCGAACCACGGCCAGCCTCCAACAGTCGAGCGGTCACCCATCCAAGTACTGAGTCGACTGACCGCACCACTGAGCTACCGAGGCTGACGAATTTCCTTATCCCTTAGTCGATATTTACGACATGCGACGGGGAGAGATGCAGTGGGGCTATTCTTTTTAAGTACCGACCCCACACGGTACAACGCAGATAGTTTTATTTTGTGCAACGTGTGCAACTAAGCCCCACTTGCACCAACACGAGTTTAGAGTTAAGTAGCGAGTTATGGATTTAAACGCGGTTCCCACAGTCAACGGGTGCTAGCTTAACGAGTTAAACTGGTTTATATCTTAAATTAGTGTTGGTGCAAGTGGGCCTTAATGTTAAAGAACCCCGTTAAGTTGAGAGAACGTGGCCATTGTTCCTTCTTGCACGTATAGCAAGTGTGCGCAGCAATCAGGTGGTCGCACTCGCACGCACGTATCTTATTATCACTGCTTATTTTGTATTGATATACATATATAGCAAGTAAGATGGCAACCTCATTACATGTGTTCACCGATAGATGGCGTGATCCCCATCTATCGGTGACCGGTAGATGGCGCTCTTCCGCATATTATGTTTCTTGTATGGGGGCCCCCCTTAATTTGTTTATTTTTTTTTATTTGTTGGCATATCCGCCATAATAACACATGTTCTGTGAATATTGCAACCGGCTGCCTATTACGGTTCAAAAGATACAGCTCTCATCAGACAGACAAACAGACAGACCGTTCCTTATGGATACGGAACCCTAAAAAACATCTTTCATCGCAGTCGCTGTCGATGCCCATGACACTGCTGGCCGAATTCCGCGTCACATTTTTTTTGTGAGGTAGGAACCGACACGGCACGGCTATTTCCGGAAATGTCCCCTAAAAGTTCTCCCAATTGTTTAGTGTGGCCTGTTATTATGAAATAATCTGTAATAATTCATGCCAAGATATTTTCTTCCTAGCTCCTGGACAATTATTAATATATCTACTATGTGATATAGAGAGAGATGTTTAGTAAGTTCTATAATTTTAATAATATGAAATATTTTCAGATGTACGTGGAGGTTACGGAGGCTCATCAGACTGGCTGGGATACAACGGACAGACGACGGGGTACGGCACAGGAATCGGAGGGTATTCCAACCTCGACAGCTCCCAGGGTTACAGCGGCGGCGTCGGCACCGGCTACGGAGGTTACGGCACCGGCTATGGCGGCTACGGCACAGGCTACGCCGGTAACGGCAACAACTATGGGGGTTACGGCAGCAATTATGGCGGTTACGGCAGCAATTACGGCGGTTACGGAACTAAGGTCAGCGGTTATGGAGGGAACTACGGAGGATACGCAGGGAATGTGGGTTACGGAGGTTACGGCGGTGGTTACGGGGGGAATGGAGGTTACGGCGGCTACGGAGGGAACGGAGGGCTCAGTTCGTATAGCGGTTACAACAATCCATACTACAACGGAGCGAACAATCTAGGCTACGGATACAACAGGGGCATTGGTACAGGATATTCTGGAAGCTACTACGGCAGAGGAAATATAGCATATGGGGGCATCACGCCGAGCTTGGTCACCGGGTACAGGGGTTACTCGAGAAGATAATTTTAATAAAATAGTTTAAAATGCGAGATGATATTCTGTAAAAGTAGTTTATTAATTGTAAAATAGGTATTTATGTATGGAAGTGCTCGAATAATTTTAAACATATTGGGCGATATTTTACTTTTTGTTTTTAGGAAGTTTCGACATTTTAGCATTTTTGTACTGTTTAAAAATGTATCGATATTATCTTTAATTAAATCTTTTTATTAAAGCTCAACTTTATTTACTTACATAAATAAAGTTAAGCTTTAATAAAGTTATAATAATTGGAACAAATTAAAAAAGAACAACCAAGGGCAATATATTGTATTAACTTTTGAAAGCAGATAGTTTTATTTTGTCACATTCAAATACTTTCTCCTCCCTTTCTAACACAATTTAACACACGAAACAAAATTATTTCTTCTGAATTATGATGTTAGTTAGAAACTCAGAAATCAATAATATAACTGAAACTTGGTTGTTTCTCATACGAAACGGCATTGGTTGAAGGCAAGGCGACGCTGGTTTTCTCGATGCAAAATCATACTATATACTCTGATACTAATAGCAGAATCAAATGGAAAATATCAACAGTTTGAGAAGTAATTTGAAGGAAAATGTTCTTGCATTTGGTATTTGGTGCACACTATCACATTCATTTTTTAACCGACTTCCAAAAAAGGAGGAGGTTCTCAATTCGAATGTATGTTTTTTTTTATGTTTGTTACGCGATTTCTCCGTCAATTGAGGGCCGATTTAGAAAATTCTTCTTCTTTAGAAAGTCCCATTTCAATTTTATCGAAATTGATTGAACGGTTTATGAAAAATCAACACAATACTATGGTGTGTGGTTACCTTCAGCAAAACTTGTGATGTGGTCGTTTTCAGCAATTTTCAGTTTGATAAATTACTATGGTGTGTGGTTACCTTCAGCAAAACTTTTGTGATGTGGACTTATTCAGCAATTTGCAGTCTGACACATATGGCGAATAATTCTGTACCACTTCAATCGATTTCGATTATTCTTTTTGACGTGATGACGTCACGTCTTATAAATTGATGAACACCGGCTGCACGCACGAAGAAGTGTCACGTTCCATCTAAACCTGTGTGTGCAAGCGAGAGCGCGTAACAAGCGATAGAGAGGCATATACAATAGTAGGAAATACAAAATATATTTGTCCGTCTTTTGCGAGCCTCGAACCCGCGGTCCCTGCCACCATCACCGACCAGACATCTTAAACCATCCGGCAAATCCCGCATGTACCATTGAAGCGAAATTCGGAAGGTAACATGAAACTAGTCTTCAATTAAGTCCTAAGCTGGCGCCGGGAGTATCGAATTTGAATTAAATAATTATTATATTTTTAAATCTGCTAATTATAAAACGGTGCCAAGTGGGAACAGCATAGTTAAATTTAAAGATTATTTTATATTATGTTGAAATTTCGAAATTGTGCATTTTAAGGTTTTCATAATTTTTCCAATAAATATTTTCATGTTTTGTCGGATTGGCGGATAAATGTATAATTTCGCCGCTTCTGCATCATATGTAGATGTCAGACCAAAGGCTAAGTGTCCTATTTGTCTATAGATGGCATGCCTATTTCTTATTATATTTTTAGTTGCCAAATTGAGAGTGTCCATATCGATGGTATTGAGGTAAAAGCACAGATTACATAATAGTTACTTCGTAACAGATAAATCACTCCATAGAAAAAGTTCAATGCCTACGGCTTTAATAGCCTACAGTTTTACGTCGCCAGTCGTTGCGTGCGAAAATGTACCTAAACGAAAGAGCGTAAAGTGATTATTGCTTTGCAGCCGCGTGGCCTTGAAGCAAACTCGGTGACGCTAGGTCTCCTTACTGCTACTTTCGATAAAAATATAAATTCAATACACAATATAATATTATAAAGAGGAAATAAATATGTGTGAATATTATTAGTTTTTAAAGTACTCACATTTGCGATTTAAGAATTAAACTTCTAAGCACGATAAAGTATTATAAACTGATTTTGTATCTGACTTCGCACTTTATATACTTTATGACGTCATCACGTAAAACTATCGTCCGTAAACCAACATTACAGACAACCAGTTTTATTATGTAACTAGCTGAGCCCGCGGCTCCGCTCGCGTGAAATTCGTATTCCAAAGAAGAATGTAAGTAACTAAGGGCGAGGCCGAAGGCCGAGCTGCGTTCAGGTAATCGAAAAACCTTCTTAAAGAAAGTAACTAACTAAGGGCGAAACGATAAACCTTTCTCAAATAAAGGAAGTAAGTAAGGGCGAGGCCGAAGGCCGAGCTGCGTTCAGGAAGACGATAAACCTTCTGGAAGAAAGGAAGGAACTAAGTGCGAGGCCGAAGGCCGAGCTGCGTTCAGGTAAACCAAAAACCCTCTTCCGCCTTCGGGCCTCGCCCTTAAAGACTTCCTTTCTTCGATAGAATATAATATCGTTTACTCAATCTATTTATTTCATAAAAATAAAAAAGTAATATTAATAACTAAAGAATTAAACCTACCTAACAAACATTAAAATAACTATCAAAACGGACATTTTCAAATGTTCTTAGAGCACTTGCGGCATTACCCCGCTAGATGGCAAGGCTTACCCTTTGAATGAAGTACATAAGCCCTTGATGGCGGGACACCAGTTGCGTCAACCAGCTCAAGCCTCTTTTGGCTTCACTGCTCCACGGACCGAGGGTTTCAACCGCAAACCGAACAAATTCGAAATCTTGAATTATATTTCTATATTTGCTGCGTTTGAGGCTCTCCGCCCCAACCTCGGCCGCGCCAGCCGCTCTTGAAGATGGCACTAAGGTGATAGCATCGGGCCTCTTGCCATCCAGCCGGGAATAACCGCGAGGTTCTAGGATGCACGGTATATTTGCAGTTAGAAGCGTGGACTTTATAATAAAATTTAAATTAAATTAACTCAATCTTAATATTAATTAACTTTATTCGAGATGTTTTAGCTTCTTCCTGAACGCAGCTCGGCCTTCGGCCTCGCCCTTAGTTACTTGCTTTCTTCGAGATGGTTTATCATTTGTCAGAACGTAGCTCGGCCTTCGGCCTCGCCTTAGTTGCTTACTTTCTTCAAGATGGTTTAGCTTCTTCCTGAACGCAGCTCGGCCTTCGGCCTCGCCCTTAGTTACTTGCTTTCTTCGAGATGGTTTTTCAATTATCCGAAAGTAGCTCGGCCTTCGGCCTCGCCTTAGTTACTTACTTTCTTCAAGATGGTTTAGCTTCTTCCCGAACGCAGCTCGGCCTGCGGCCTCGCTCATAGTTACTTACTTTCTTCGAGAAGGTTTATGGTCTTCCAAAATAGAGCTCGGCCTTCGGCCTCGCCCTTAGTTACTTACTTTCTTCAAGAATGTTTTTCTTCTTCCTGAACTCAGCTCCGCCTTCCGCCTCGCCATTAGTTACTTTCATCGAGAAAGAATATCGTTTACGTGAGCGCAGATCCGCCTTCGGGCCCGCCTTTAGTTACTTACTTTCTTTTTTTTAAATACGAATTTCACGCGAGCGAAGTCGTGGGCAACAGATATATAAATTTTATTGCACCAATAACAGCGACATAACTTCGACTTTCAATTATTATTTTTATTTATCAAACAATTTGTCACCGGCCAGCTCACGTCGAGATGACAGTTCTCCGTTGTCAACATGGCATTTAAAAAATAGTTTTTTACCTTTACTTTGGATTACGTGATTTTTATTATATTTTTTAATTATTATGTTCATCCGGGATATACACTGTCACTATAAAAAGTTTCGTCAAATTCCGTTGAGTGGTTTTTGCGAGATGCGCGTACAAATAGACATTTTTGCATTTACGATTTTATGTATAGAAAGAATAGATATGTATAGACTATTGTGTTCAAGTTATAAAAAAGAAGAACTGTCATTTTCGTTGTATCTACTTATTTTTAAATTTCGAATGAATATTTTATTCAAATTGTATTTGCTGCCAGTTCTCAAGATATAATGTATTTTGGACTACGTGATTTTAAACGCGCAATAATGTTTATAATTGTAATTTTTTTTTTATTTTTGTTATTTTTTTTTTACGTATTATGTTAACCCGGCATATAAACTGCCACTATACAAAGTTTCGTCTAATTCCGTTCAGTGGTTTTTGCGTGATGCGCGTACAGACAAACAAACAAACAAACAAACAAACAAAAATTTTAAAAACTGTTCTAACATGTTCAGTATCTCATTTTAAGGCACCCTGGTTAGTTTTTTTCCGAATACATTCAATGTACAGACTTTCTTACCTCTACGATTTTATTATATGTATAGATAGATATTACTAAAAAGAATGAAAAAAAAACTGTTTTAAAAAATATAAAACCGACTTAAAAGAAATACTAGAACTAAAAAGTATTAAATACCTAATATTTTGAAATTTTCTCTGTCCTATTGAAATACATGAATCGATATACTAGTGATACATATTCGGAGCCTTGTTTCATGAATATTCTAAATTTGAAATTTTTCTTTTCCGACCGGCCAGATAATATCCGACCGGCCGGCTTAATATATTATGGTACGAGTACCATCGAGCTGGTCTGATGATGGAGACGAAAGGTGGCGATAGGAACTCTAAACCCATCGTGTTTGGGCTCGTTGCATTTTTCTTCACGAGCAATTTACTTTAGACCTAAGAGATTCTCAATTCGCCGGTATGTTTTCTTTTTTTGGATGTTTGTTACGCGATTACTCCGTCAATTGTGGGCCGATTTTGAAAATTCTTTTTTTTTTTTTTTTGAAAGGGGATAACCCTGAGGTTTTTTTTATGGAAACTGACACGGTTGGCTACATCACCTACAACATCCGTGATGTCAGCCTATAACACCGGGTGAACTAAGTGCCATGTCAGTGCTTCCCCCTTTGATCGTGCTGACTACACTGAACTGGTCGGAAAACACAAACTATTTACATAGCTGTTTCGACCGACGTATCATTCAGTGCGGTGGTACCAACCCGGGCGGGTTAAACCCTGGTAGGGTTTAACCCGCAAGTAAGATTAGGAGGGAAGGGACCGACAGTTTTACGAGGAATCCGAACCTCGGTCAGCCTCCAACGGTCAGCGGTCACCCATCCAAGAACTGACCGCACCCAGCGTTGCTTAACATTCAATAGCGACAGTTGACTGTCTGCACCACTGAACTATCGAGGCTGACGTGGTCCTATTTTAATTGGTTCAAGATCGGATTGGAAAGAGTACATTAATAGCAAAAAATTACTAAAAAAAACTGTGAAATAAAAAAAAAGTTTTAAAAAACATAAAACCGACTTCGGACTTAGGAAGTCGGTTTTACGTTTTTTAAACCTTTTTTTTTCTACAGACTAATTTAAACAGCAGGCCTTCATCCGTGTTGGTTTTCATTAGCCCTGCTTGATCGTCATTCATCATTGTTAACCTTTGATTGTTTCGCTTCACTTCCTCGTCCCTTCCTAACCAATGCGCTTGGCAATGAGACTACTAAGTACACTTACCAAACGACTAGGGGTATTTATAGAACAGAATAGAATAGAATATAGTTAATTGCCTCATTCACGCAATAAGATACAGAACATGTAAAGACATAGAACTAGGAGGAAAATGGAGCCAGCTCAGCTAAATGCAACTAAGTACAACACCCTCGCCACGAGAGCGCTGCAGCGCTGTTGGTCCCAGCGAAAGGCCAGCAAAATGAAAATAATATCATCTATCACCACCTTCAAATCACACGCACATAAGATAGAGAAACCAAACGAGAAGAAATCAAAGTAAGTACTTATATCTACATTTTATAGTTAAAAAAGAAAAAAAGAAAACACGTGGATTTGCAAACAGGACATAGTAAGACACATACCGTAGACGTAGATAGAACGTAGAATGGTTCAATTACGATTTTTAGGTTTCCGTATCCCGTACGGAAGCCTATTACTAAGCCTCCGTCGTCTGTCCGTCCGTCCGTCCGTCCGTCCGTCCGTCCGTCTGTCCGAGGGCTGTATCTCTTGAACCGTAATGGTAGCCAGTTGAAACTTTCACAGAATATGTGTTACTATGGCGGATGAAACATCAAATAAGAAAAATAAGAAAAAGTTAAAAATTAAGGGGGGCCCCCATACAAGAAACGGTTCATTAAAATAGATTAGTCACACTATTGAATAATAGATGGCGCCACAAGCTTTTATACATTGCATTGTAGATAGCCGCTTCTTAATCTTTGGTCGTTCCAAAAAAAGCATTTTCAGAAGTTTGATGTTGACAGATCACTCTTAAAAAATAAAGTGACGTAACTATGGTAACAGCTGTCAGTGGGTAAACATGGAGACCTGTCATAAAATAAACAAACATCTGATAATTCAAATTCGAAGACCATGCCACCTGAGCGGATAGGCGAATATTATTGATAGCGGATAGATACGGAAACCTACGCGCGCGAGTAAAACTCGCACTTGACAGATTTTTCACTTCTTTCACTCTTGTCATTTGCAATTCAGTTGATTGTTTTCTACACCCTATCATACACATCTACAAAAGTAGAATGTCGTTGCATCTACTCGTATATATGCGTAAAATTCAAAGAGATTAAAAGGGGCTTAATGTCTTTGGTAAAATTTAAGTATTTATGTAGTATTTTCAAAGAGCTTTTAGTATTCGTTTGTAATTTATCATATTTTTGTACATTGCCACAAACTATTCTTGTTCGCCTGCATGTACTTATCCCGCATCCCAAAGGTTAGTTAGAATCAAAGACATTAATTGGTTAGAATAGAATGCCTCACTGAAATTAAGCTCGCCTATTGTGCCCAAGTTGTATAAATGCAAAGACATTAAACCCACCCTCTTCCTTCTCTTTGTATAAATGTTTGTTCAATAAAAAATATATACATGTATACGTATTATGAGCCGATATTACTAAATAAGTACATCGGTGCAACATTAGAGCACACACAAGGTTATTATCAGCTTTGGCTTAGCCACCCGGTGTCAAATATCGACTACTTTGGCGCGTCGGCGAATAACTGAGAAACAACCCCGGCTTGCTTATCTTATAGAGAGATACGTATCATACGTAATGTACCTGAAAGCGCGACATGTGGCGCCGAGCCACCCATAGGGTGTCTAACGACGCCAATGGTTCGGTCGTATGCGGGGGTTGCGAATGCCATGCCGAATTATCTATACAATATTGCTTTGTTTCCTTGGTCTTTCATAGTTAGATTTACATTCTCACGAATACATTTAAGGTCCCATCTCTCCCCATGCATGTCGTAAAAGGCGACTAAAGAATAAGGACAAGATGCCGTGCTTAAGGGCGACAGGCACGCCACCTCTCACCTTGGCACGGTACTTCCACTGAGTCATGCAGCAGGTGGGTCTTCGTGCCTTACTAGCTGCTTGATCGATTGAGTCTTGTTCGAATACTTTGCGAAATGTGGTGGTCGGTATTGTGCTGTAATTTACCACAACACCGATTACTCTGCTTACCCCGATTGTCGGGATTCAGCGTGTGTGGTATGTATGTATGTACATTTAAGGTCCGGAATAAGTTTTCATTTCGCCGCAAACGCAAACGCTTTCCTCTCGTTGAATATAATTATTTGTATAATTTGAATTCCAGAAATTTGCGTTATTCTTGTTTGCTTCCTATCACCCAAAGAGAGTATTGGAATATTTAAGGAAATAAGTCCGCCATTGTACACTTATAATCTTTCCTGTCCATTCTACGATTTTGTAAATGTACTCCTATAGCCCTGCCATGGAACCTAGATCACAAAGATACGATGGGCCGACATCACGGGTGTAGTATGTGAATGTGCCCAACCATGTCAGGTTTCAGAGGAGAGATAATGAGGATCAACGCGGTTTTTATTAGTTTTGAATTTAGTATTGAAGTCTATGAAAAATCCAAAACATTGGTGTAATTATTTTTGTCGTACGACGAAAATGAGCTAGTAGCATTCAAATGAATGCGCCGATCGTCGACTAGTCGCGGAGCCGAGTGCGTGACGTCACTGGGTCGCACGCCGCCGCACTATGGATCGAGAAACGGCCTCCATAGTATTAGGAGATTTTTTTCGCAAACTTGATTTTTTTTGAAAAACTGTTTTTGTTATATTTAGGGTTACATATGATAATACCAAATGTATAGTTGTAGTCATATCAGTCAAGTAGATATTTTATTAAAAATACTTGAATTTTTCAGTTGTATGGGACGGAGAATGTTTAGTCGATTTTTTCAAAAGTCTTTCGAGGTGTCGCAGATCTTTTAATACACCATGAAGTAGACCACGAGTGTAATAAGACCACATAAAAACTGTAACCCAATTCGACCCGGTATAGAAAATATCTAAGGCCGAATTTATAAATTTTCGTCTATTTTCTTTATACATTATTTATGGTTTAACTTTACAATTAATTACATTTTCTTATGTTTTGTGATTGCCATGTGTGTAAGTTATACTAATTGGTACATTATGTAACAACTATACCTACCACTGTGGTCGAAAATACCCTCCAATATTTGTAGCGTTTTAAATGTTTATTCGTTATTCATAATTGATTTGAGGACATACTAAATAAACAAATATGTGAAGACGCGTAGCTTGACAGTACGTATGTATGTTAAGTTCAAATATATTAAGTATATATATATATTTTTTATATTTTAAAATTTGCAATGTATGGGACGGAGAACATTATATTTATTTTGCCGGACTACAAAGATGTGTCAAACTCTTATTAGCAAGGTTGTGTAGCAGAACATAAAAACAAACACAATCAGTAAAAAAAAATTTAGAAAGGTATCGACAGGTCAAAGTATAGCATTTTTTACCTTTTTTTTTTTAACAGTAATTTTTGGTTACATTATGATTGTACAATTATTAAGCAGGTATGCAAATATATGAGGCATATACTTCTATATCAGATATGTACAGACCATTCCGATTAACAGTGTAAAAAAATAGCAATATTTTTATTTAATAAAACTGAAAACATTATAGTACGTTATTCGAAACTGTTAACAACCAGTAACGTGATGTTGAACGTGACGGAAAATAGGCTGTACAAAAAAAAAATTGTGAATGCACTTTCTCAAGATGTTAAAAAAATTTCTATTCAAAATTATTCACCAAAATTAATTTTATAAAAAAATTGTTTTATATAAAATTTGAGCTGGTATAGAAAATATGTAAGTCCAAATTTGTAGATTTTTGTTTTCTTTCCTTTAAATATAATTTACAGTTTTAGAATAGAACATAAATACAAGGCTTTGCAGCTCATTCATTATGACGACGCATTAGATACTAATTACCATTCGGTAAGACGAAAACATTCCCACATCCCTGTTTGTGAAACCCCACTATATTGGTAAAAACCGGTTTAGTACATCAGGTGGTGTCCTTTGGTCGCGAATTTCAGTTTAGTATTTGTTCAACGCGCGTAAGGGACGGATCTCTCCTTTCGAAACGACTTATCGCTGTTTTCAAATCCTTTCCTTCCTGCATTATTACTTGAAAACTAGGTGCATTTTCGGTTCGAACACTAACATTTTACAAAATGAAAGAGTTTAAATCAAATCTGAAACTTTTTGTTTTCTTAAAAAACGAGCAAGGCCTCTCCGACCCAAACATACTATTTGACAAGTTTTCCGTTCATATATCTGATGAAAACCGTGATCAATTCAAGTGTTTTTGTAAAACCTACTTGTCTAATATGTATAAAAAGTGGAAAAGTACTAATTATTCGTTCAGTTTCTTCAAATGCAAATTTGAAACATGGTTGACGTCAGACATAAAGTGGCCCGAATATGTTCAAAACATACCTCAAGTACCAAGACATGAGGAAGCGGAACCATTCGTGCCGCAATCACCAGCGAAACAGCATTCAGAAGCTTCAACATCTCCTAAACCAGAGTTCAGTCCTCGAAAACAATTCCACGAACTTCATTACCAGCAAAAAAGGCGCAGAACCGCACATCTGTGTACGGAAAATGACTTCGACGAGCTCGCATTCGCTGCGGTGAGTAAAGGTATTAATACGGAAAGACATGATGTTGCTGAGGTGCTTAAGTTTCTTCTGGAAAATTCAGATGAGGTTGGTAGAATAAAGGAATACATTAAAGTTAAAAAAAAACACAATGCTCGCCGGAGAAAGCCCTCAGCCTCTTCAGTTCCCAGCAACTCTCCAAATCGCAATACTGTGAACTACGGGCAACGGCAATTGAAGCAGGAGTTGAACTGTATCCCTTACACTATCAGCTACAAAAAAAAGGTCGAGTGTTACCGTCCGAAAGAAAGTGTCAAGGTCACGGAAGTGGAAGCACGTGTTTTTGCAGCATACAATAATGCAGGAAGGAAAGTATTTGAAAACAGCGATAACTCGTGTCGAAAGGAGAGATCCGTCACTTACGCGCGTTGAACAGATAATAAACTGAAATTCGCGACCAAAGGACACTAATTACCGGTTTTTACAAATATAGTGGGGTTTCACAAACAGGGATGTGGGAATGTTTTCGTCTTACCGAATGATAATTAGTATCTAATGAGTCGTCGTAATGAATGAGCTGCAAAGCCTTGTATGTATGTTCTATTCTAAGATTGTAAACTATATTTAAAGGAAAGAAAACAAAAATCTACAAATTCAGACTTACATATTTTCTATACCGGCTCGAATTTTATATAAAACAATTTTTTATAAAATTAATTTTGGTGAATCTTTTATTTATAAGTTCGGTTTATAAATTTGTTCTGTTTTTATTCAACCTTGTATTTATTTTGGTGAATAATTTTGAATAGAAAATTTTTTAACATCTTGAGAAAGTGCAACTGTTCTCGATTTTTTTTTTGTACAGCCTCTTTTCCGTCACGTAAGAAGACTTTGTTAGTTCTTAACAGTTTCGAATAATGTACTATAATGTTTTCAGTTTTATTAAATAAAAATATTGCTATTTTTTACACTGTTAATCGGAATGGTGTGTACATATCTGATATAGAATTATATGCCTCACATATTTGCATACCTTTTTTTTTTTTTTTTTTTTTTATGGAAACTGACACGGTTGGCTTACATCACCTACAACATCCGCGATGTCAGCCCACAACACCGGGTGAACTTGGTGCCACGTCAGTACTTCCCCTCGGTCGTGCCGGCTACACTGAACTGGACGGAAAACACAAACTATTTACATAGCCGTTTCGACCGACCTTTCATTCAGTGCGGTGGTACCAACCCGGGCGGGTTAAACCCTACCACCTAGTAATATAGGAAGGGAGTCGAAAGAAACCTGCTTAATATTGTACAATCATAATGTAACCAAAAATTACTGTTAAAGAAAAAAGGTAAAAAATGCTATACTTTGACCTGTTGATACTTGGAAGGCCGCACCTTTCTAAAATTTTTTTTGCTGAGTGTGTTTATTTTTATGTTGTGCTACACAACAGTGCTAATAAGAGTTTGACACATCTTTGGAGTCCGGCAAAATAAATATAATGTTCTCCGTCCCATACATTGCAAATTTTCAAATATAAAAAAAATATATATATACTTTATATATTTGAACCTAACATACATACGTACTGTCAAGCTACGCGTCTTCACATATTTGTTTATTTAATGTGTCCTCAAATCAATTATGAATACCAAATAAACATTTAAAACGCTACAAATATTGGAGGGTATTTTCGACCACAGTGGTAGGTACAGTTGTTACATAATGTACAAATTAGTATAACTTACACACTTGGCAATCACAAAACACAAGAAAATGTAATTAATTGTACAGTTAAACCATAAATAATGTATAAAGAAAATAGACGAAAATTTATAAATTCGGACTTAGATATTTTCTATACCGGGTCGAATTGGGTTACAGTTTTTATGTGGTCTTATTACACTCGTGGTCTACTTCATGATGTATTAAAAGATCTGCGACACCTCGAAAGACTTTTGAAAAAATCGACTAAACATTCTCCGTCCCATACAACTGAAAACTTCAAGTATTTTTAATAAAATATCTACTTGACTGATATCACTACAACTAT
The DNA here is from genome assembly GCA_946902875.1 of Nematopogon swammerdamellus. Classification (NCBI taxonomy): domain Eukaryota; kingdom Metazoa; phylum Arthropoda; class Insecta; order Lepidoptera; family Adelidae; genus Nematopogon; species Nematopogon swammerdamellus. The sequence continues at coordinate 12,157,478 of OX336340.1, read as the reverse complement.
ATATTTGGTATTATCTTATGTAACCCTAAATATAAAAAAAACAGTTTTTAAAAAAAAACCAAGTTTGCGAAAAAAATCTCCTAATACTATGGAGGCCGATTCTCGATCCATAGTGCGCCGCCCCGCACCGCCATGCGCCAGTTAGCTGTTCGAAGTGATTGATAAGGCGCGCAGTGTTTATGTTTGGTTAATTTGTGTTTAAAACAAATTAAGTGTCCGATTTGTGCCTGGTTTCACTTTTTCACAATGTATAAATATTGTATTGTGCCGAAATGTACAAATACGTCTATCAAAACGCCAGAGAAACCATTTTTATTATTAATTAAACGGTTTTATTTAGCTTGACCCCGTATATTTGTTTGTTTGTTTGTTTCAAATCTTGCGACAACTTTTTCAACTACTTCTACTGAACCGATACTTATGAAACTTTGCACACACATTGAGTTCCCGTGACAATACAATGTTATGAAGATTTTAACTTGGTAACGAGGCGAGGGTCTGATGATGGAGACAGGACGTGGACAGTGGAACTCTTCAACCGTTACTAGTAACCCCCTCGAGTTTTGGTTCATTTGGTTGGTTCGGACGAGTGCCCCATACTTCTACCAATACACTTGGTGACGAGGGTCTGGTGATGGAGTCAGGAGGTGGACAGTGGAACTCTTCAACCGTTACTAGTAACCCCCTCGAGTTTTGGTTCATTTGGTTGGTTCGGACGAGTGCCCCATACTTCCACCAATACACTTGGTGACGAGGATCTGATGATAGAGACAGGAGGTGGACAGTGGAACTCTTCGACCGTTACTAATAACCCCCTCGAGTTTGGGCTCATTTCGTTGGTTTGGACGAGTGTCCCATATTTCTACTAATACACTTGGTGACGAGGGTCTGATGATGGAATGAGGAGGTGGGTAGTGAAACTCTTCAACCGTTACAAGTAACTCCCTCGAGTTTGGGCTCATTTGGTTGGTTCGGACAAGTGCTCCATACTTCCACCAATACACTTGGTGACGAGGGCCTGATGATGGAGTCAGGACGTGGACAGTGGGACTCTTCAACCGTTGCTAGTAACTCCCTCGAGTTTGGGCTCATTGGGATGGTTTGGACGAGTGTCCCATACTTCTGCTAATACACTTGGTGACGAGGGTCCGATGATGGAATCAGGAGGTGGGTAGTGGAACTCTTCAACCGTTACTAGTAACTCTTCGAGTTTGGACTCATTTGGTGGGTTTAGACGAGTGTTCCATACTTCTACCAATACACCTGGTGACGAGTGCCTGATGATGGAGTCAGGAGGTTGGCAGTGGAACTCTTCAACCGTTACTAGTAACTCTTCGAGTTTGGACTCATTTGGTGGGTTTGGACGAGAGTTCCATACTTCTACCAATACACCTGGTGACGAGGGTCTGATGATGGAGTCTGGACGTGGACAGTGGGACGCTTCAACCGTTTCTAGTAACCCCCTCGAGTTTGGGTTCATTTGGTTGGTTCGGACGAGTGCTCCATACTTCCACCAATACACTTGGTGACGAGGGTCTGATGATGGAGTCAGGAGGTTGACAGTGGAACTCTTCAACCGTTTCTAGTAACCCTTCGAGTTTGGACTCATTTGGTGGGTTTGGACGAGTGTCCCATACTTCTTCGAGGCGCGGTCAGAACTTGTAATGGTGGCCGTTCGATAGTGTAGAATGACTGTGGTGCAGAGTTCCTTTCTCTAACCTTACTAAATTCCGTCTCACGTAAGAAGTCCCGCGGCAATAAGTAAAAGTGTAGAGTCCGTCTCACTTGCACTGATTGCCACAGGACTTCTTTCGTGAGACGAAGGTATGATACCAACATAACGGCGAAGGGAACTTTTAGATGAAACGCTCTTTAGGTGGTAGCGTTCAATCCGACTGGACTGATGGAGTGGTGGTGGTGGTAACCGCACTGAATGAAAGGTCAGTCGTAGCGGTTATGTAAATAGTTCGTGTTTCCTGTCTAGTTTACCAAGGTGTTAAGACTGGTGTAGTAGAGTAGGTTATTCAGATGTCAGGTTGCAAATAAAACAGAATAAAGTTTCTGTCGGAAATGTAAGAACCATAAAATACCATCTAGAGCAGTATGAACAAAAATCTGCGATGCTGAAACACAGGCTGTGTCGAGTCGCACCGCCTTAGTATCTAAAACTGTGCCCAGGCAGCCAGACCATTTTATATTCATTAAGTATTTTATATTCATTTAGTCAGGTTGTTTTTCCTTGTTTTCTTTCGAATTTTGTATTGTTACTCATACTTTTTTTTTGTTGTATAAAATTTAGATAAAATAACTTTTATCATGAGGAGTAAGTTTTATGTGTTCTACGCTGTGCTTATTTATGAAAACCATTTTTCTTCATTTCTTTATCATGTATTACTTTCTCCTAAAATGCCCGATCCGGTCCGCGAAGTATAAGTGGCGGGTGGCCGAGTGGTTTGGGCATCGGCTTCTCATGCGAGAGGTTCGCGGTTCGAATACCGTCGGGGTGTACCAATGAGTTTTTTCTGACGAAAAAATTTACGTGCATACCTACACCTGCTGCTTCACCGTTCGGAATCGGTGTAAAACTGTAGGTCCCTTCCCTTGCCCCTTACTAGGTGGTAGGCTCTAATTGTAGCCGACTGGGTTGGTACCACCGTACTGGATGTAAGATGGCCGCATAGCAGCCTCGGTTGTGTTCTCCTCTAGTCCAGTATAGCGAGAAATCCAGGGAAGTCTCCGCCATGGCACCTACCTTCTCGGAGATTATATTGGCTGGTCGGAGCATGCGCTTTGGCCCCTCCAACTCAGCCACCCATACCGGATTACTTAAATAAAAAGATCACTTATCGAGAAATGTACTTAATAGACCTACTCAATTATGAATGACCAAAAAAATAATAATCTTGTTCAACGCAGATCATTACTGAATTCGACAGTGCACAACCAGATGTAATTAATAAATGCTTACCAACTGATTACAGAGAGGTCCACTGTTTCTGTATTTAAGTGGAACTGTCCCAGAGACACATCACATCTGGAAGTGTGCTCAAAGTGCGAGGTCAGAAGAAAAGCCTAACCACACAAATATACAATGAAATTCGTAAGTAAACACTTTATGCAAAAACTTACTGTGTACAAATAACAATATGACATTAAGATACATTACATGTATTACATAAAATTACATTTTGAAACGCTTTAAAAGAATCTTAACCTATTCTGTAGTCATTCGAAATAAAACACTAGACTTGCGTCTGTTTTAACCGTCTTAAAAAAAAGGAGAAGGTTCTAAATAGTCGGATTTTTTTTTATATTGGGGTAATTCTTTACCGCCCCTTTTGTATCTTAGGGGTGGTCCTATATCAATTTGGTCAAAATCTTTTTAGTTAAAAACGGACTCCAACCCATGAAGTACCATATTTTCAACATAAAAAGAAAGAAATCGGTTGGCGTAGTACTTATAGAATTATTCGCCCATTTGTCATGCAAATGTTTTAGCATATTTAAGAGTTTGATTATTTTCTCATGGATGCTATATCATCAGAAGTGGATCAGATTTTGAATTTTGAAAATTTCTCTTTATAGCTTTGTTCTTGCCAAAGTTTGAGTAAGTACGGTATTTAATATCGCTCTAATATTGTAAACGTAAGAGTCTCGACTGTACCTGTATTGTTATTACAATCCAAAGTTCAAATTTTAAAATGACAGTATCGTCAATAAAAGTGAAATGCTGATTCTTTATTCAATAAAATATAACTAAAGAACTAATGCCTACCTAACAAACATGAAAATACCTATCAAAAGGGGCGTTTTCAAAAGTTCCCAGAACACTTGCCGCATTACCACTCTGGATGGCAAGGTTTTAATAAAGTAGGCCCTTCATTGCGTTTATCAGCAGAGGGCCAAGCCTCTTCAACAAAGTGTATTTTTATTATTTAATAATTAACAACAAAGTGTATTTTTATTGTTTAACTAGCTGAGCCCGCGGCTCCGCTCGCGTGAAATTCGTATTCTAAAGAAGAATGTAAGTAACTAAGGGCGAGGCCGAAGGCCGAGCTGGGTTCAGGTAATCGATAAACCTTCTTAAAGAAAGTAACTAACTAAGGGCGAGGCCGAAGGCCGAGCTGCTTTCAGGTAAACGATAAACCTTTCTCAAATAAAGGAAGTAAGTAAGGGCGAGGCCGAAGGCCGAGCTGCGTTCAGGAAGACGATAAACCTTCTGGAAGAAAGGAAGGAACTAAGTGCGAGGCCGAAGGCCGAGCTGCGTTCAGGTAAACCAAAAACCCTCTTCCGCCTTCGGACCTCGCCCTTAAAGACTTCCTTTCTTCGATAGAATATAATATCGTTTACTCAATCTATTTATTTCATATAAATAAAAAAGTAATATTAATAATTAAAGAATTAAACCTACCTAACAAACATTAAAATAACTATCAAAACGGGCATTTTCAAATGTTCTTAGAGCACTTGCGGCATTACCCCGCTGGATGGCAAGGCTTACCCTTTGAATGAAGTACATAAGCCCTTGATGGCGGGACACCAGTTGCGTCAACCAGCTCAAGCCTCTTTTGGCTTCACTGCTCCACGGACCGAGGGTTTCAACCGCAAACGCAAAAAATTCGAAATCTTGAATTATATTTCTATATTTGCTGCGTTTGAGGCTCTCCGCCCCAGCCTCGGCCGCGCCAGCCGCTCTTGAAGATGTCCTAACGTGACTTGGAGCCAATGTGAGAACAAAAGTGGCGTCCCACATCAAAGAACTACCCTTAGTCCATGGCACTAAGGTGATAGCATCGGGCCTCTTGCCATCCAGCCGGGAATAACCGCGAGGTTCTAGGATGCACGGTATATTTGCCGTTAGAAGCGTGGACTTTATAATAAAATTTAAATTAAATTAACTCAATCTTAATATTAATTAACTTTATTCGAGATGGTTTAGCTTCTTCCTGAACGAAGCTCGGCCTTCGGCCTCGCCCTTAGTTACTTGCTTTCTTCGAGATGGTTTATCATTTGTCAGAACGTAGCTCGGCCTTCGGCCTCGCCTTAGTTGCTTACTTTCTTCAAGATGGTTTAGCTTCTTCCTGAACGCAGCTCGGCCTTCGGCCTCGCCCTTAGTTACTTGCTTTCTTCGAGATGGGTTTTCAATTATCCGAACGTAGCTGGGCCTTCGGCCTCGCCTTAGTTACTTACTTTCTTCAAGATGGTTTAGCTTCTTCCTGAACGCAGCTCGGCCTGCGGCCTCGCCCATAGTTACTTACTTTCTTCGAGAACGTTTATGGTCTTCCAGAATAGAGCTCGGCCTTCGTCCTCGCCCTTAGTTACTTACTTTCTTCAAGAATGTTTTTCTTCTTCCTGAACTCAGCTCCGCCTTCCGCCTCGCCCTTAGTTACTTTCATCGAGAAAGAATATAGTTTACGTGAGCGCAGATCCGCCTTCGGGCCCGCCTTTAGTTACTTACTTTGTTTATTTTAAATACGAATTTCACGCGAGCGAAGCCGTTGGCAACAGATATATAAATTTTATTGCACCAATGACAGCGACATAACTTCGACTTTCAATTATTATTTTTATTTATCAAACAATTTGTCACCGGCCAGCTCACGTCGAGATGACAGTTCTCCGTTGTCAATATGACATTTAAAATTGTTTTTTACCTTTACTTTGGATTACGTGATTTTTATTATATTTTTTAATTATTATGTTCATCCGGGATATACACTGTCACTATAAAAAGTTTCGTCAAATTCCGTTCAGTGGTTTTTGCGAGATGCGCTACAAATAGACATTTTTGCATTTACGATTTTATTATATGTATAGAAAGAATAGATATGTATAGACTATTGTGTTCAAGTTATAAAAAAGAAGAACTGTCATTTTCGTTGTATTTACTTATTTTTAAATTTCGAATGAATATTTTATTCAAATTGTATTTGCTGCCAGTTCTCAAGATATAATTATGTACTTTGGACTACGTGATTTTAAACGCGCAATAATGTTTATAATTGTTAATTTTTTTTAATTTTTGTTATTTTTTTTTACGTATTATGTTAACCCGGCATATAAACTGCCACTATACAAAGTTTCGTCTAATTCCGTTCAGTGGTTTTTGCGTGATGCGCGTACAGACAAACAAACAAACAAACAAACAAAAATTTTAAAAACTGTTCTAACATGTTCAGTATCTCATTTTAAGCCACCCTGGTTAGTTTTTTTTCGAATACATTCAATGTACAGACTTTCTTACCTCTACGATTTTATTATATGTATAGATGTAAAAAAAATATCTAATTATTTATTTTTCCAGCTGACGTTGGCTGTGGTACTGGCGATGACGACGGCGACAGCGTACGGGGCCGCGTGCGTGCCGACCGCTGCCGCTGAACAGCTGCGTCTTCGCCTCATGCCGGCCCTCATACACGAGGAGACGCACGACGAGCGCGGCCAGTACGCGCTGCGCTACGTCACCGCCGAGGGCACCGTGGTCTCCGAGCGCGGCCGCCTCGTCCCCAACGCCGACAACACAGACTACGTACTAGTCTACGAGGGCGAGTACACCGTCATCGACGACCAGGGCAAGCCCATCGTCACCAAGTACACCTCCGGACTGGACGGCTTCAGGGTCGAGGGCGACCATTTACCCAAGGCCCCTGAGGCGCCCGCCCGCCGCTGATCCGACTAAGATATTGGCAATTAGTAAATAAAAAAAATATAATTTATTCATAAAATATAAAAATATTAATTTTAAATTATTTTTGTGTTTCTCTTGGTAATCAAAACAACGCCCTCGTTTTAAATTGTAAATACATTTTAAACGTTCTTCACACACAGGGTTTGTACCCATTTGCTACTTTCGAAGAACCGCCTGCCTGCCTGCAGCCACCTGCCCGTCCCACTCGCGCTTCCCACCTCGTACCCTAAAGGCATTGCTGGCGAAAAGGCTCAGAAGAATGCATGTCTCTACAGAAATTCCTACTTACTTAAAAATAGTGTTCGTGCCATAAGCACAAAAATAAATAGACCACTTTAGTATTTTTTATTTCTTAGGATTTTTGTTTTGGTATAATCTCCTAGCACAGATCAAAATAGATTTGTTTTAACCTATAATATTTTAACCATAGACGCAAAAGGAGGGTTGTTATAAGTTTGACGCCGTCTGTGGCATCGTAGGCCAACCGGGTTAACCGGGTTAACAAAGCTAGGTTAGCCGGGGTGGTTATCTTATGTTTGATGAAGATCAGGTCATCCGACTCGAAAGATCATGACAGTGAGCACTTTTCCTAATTTGTTGAAGGGATATCTGCTGTAATTAAGTAAATAAACGGAAATTATTACAAAACTAATTTATGCACTTTTAACCTAACCTAACAATTATTTACATCTCTTAATAAGCTTAAACTTAAAATAAAATTACAAAATAAAAAACCCCCGACAGATCAAAGACCCTTAAAAAGTAAAAAAAAGTAAAAACAAATTCAACATAAAAAAACTTTAATCGGCAGTCTTAACGTCATCATGAAGGCCAAAAGAGGTTATATCGAACAATGAGTTCAGTCAGTCCGTCAGTGTGTATGCGTCCACTGCTGGACATACACCTCTCCAATTTTCCTCTAGTCCACCCGGCGGTACAGAATCACTGCTTTCCGCCGAGGAACTTGACGTCGTCGTCCCACCTGGCGGGTGGTCTTCCCAAACTCAGTTTTCCTGTCCACTGCCTCCAGTGTAGGACACGGTTACTCCAACGGTCATCGTCTCTTCGGCTGAAGTGCCCAGCCTACTGACACTCGAACTGAGCCAATGAGTTCAGCTTTTTTAATAATGTAAATTTGCTATATTTTAATAAATTTTCAAATAACAATATCAACAATTGACAGTTTTCCCTTTGTAACACTTAGTATTATCTTGCACCCTCCTTTAGGCAAACTCTTGTCTATAATTGTATAATATACGGCGTCGCCCTGTCTCGTTCGCACAAATTGTAAATTAAATAGTTTACAACGATGTTGGTTTCCATTTTGCCTTAATACATTTTCAATTAGGGCGCAGTGGTTTAATCAAAGTTACATATGTATAATAAAACAGGGTCGAGGGTTTAATCAAAACGTATGGAGCGTTAGAGCCTCTTGCTTTCTGAAAATGGGTCCCGGGAAGATCTGCGTGGCCCTGCACATACAAATTATATTATAAGTAGGTATACGTACATTAATCTTACATATCAATCACAATACATATGCACAATGTCTGTTTAAGTATGTACGAATACAACCGCAATTATATCCTCTTGAATTTTCGAGAATTTTCGATATTAAACAAAACTGCTAATGATTTTTTTTTTTCGCTAATGAAAATTGTATTGTGCTTGGGAGGCCAAAAAGGGATTACAAGTATTATCAAAGTGACAATAATACCGCGCCCTCTAAGGGTATTGTGTTATTTAGATGCTCAAACAATTAAAGTACCTAAGTAATTCTTTTATGAAATAATAAATACTGACAAATTAATAGCAACAAACGTAAAATCAAACTTCTGAACTAAAGAACTCATAAAACAAAATTACCAAACAGTTTCTTAGCATCGCCATCTTTTGTTTTGGAAGCAAACATCTTCAGGTGCTTGCTTCCAAAACAACCCTTCGTGCTTGTACTCTCCATAATGGAGAGTACAACCATTCTAAAGAATTTACTCTACTCATTCACTACATACAACAGTTTGTAGGAAGAGAGGAAGCAGCTTCCACGAAATATGAACAGATGGCGCTTTATTCCCGCCTTCGTAGAGTATTGATTTTAACTCCAGCACCGTCAAGTTAGTGAGGTTATGTGCAATGTTTTCGTTTTCTAAATCAAAATAAAGGTGCCAGAGCATTGAAGGATGGCTCCAGGAGGAGGTCTGGCAGGTGTTCACACGGGCTACTTGGAAATCAACGAGTATAACTTCACATGGCCTGGAGAAAATGGTACTTCTATGGAGTTCGGAGCGCAGAACTACACAATGCCAGCCGGTAATTATATTTAATAATTTTAAATTAAAGTGTCCGTCTGTCTGTCATCTGTTAAATGATGTCGTTCACGTCGCTCACGTCGTTCACGCTGTAATATTACCGATCTTAGTTCGGTAAGGTAGGTAACTGAACTTGGAAACTTAACAGCTACCTACAATAATGAGAACTGACAAGTTACAATATTTAAGATACATTACAGAGCCAATTACAATGTTCCGCTTTTTATAAAATTTAGTTATGTCATATCATATGTTACAAAGAAAGTAAGTAAAACGAGTATAATTCATATTATGTTAGAATAAGCTCAATATTTTAAGCTCACTTTTCGCGACCAAGGTCGCAGGTCGAACCGATGGTTAAGTAAACGTTTGATAACTTGTTCTTCATTACAAAATTAATACATTTTCTGTTTTAGGTCCGTGGTATTGGCCATGGTGTCCGTTTTGGAAGAATCCACAACACATCATATTTCAGGTGAACATTCTTATGTAATCGACCAACAAGCAGCCAACCATTGGCATCACAATTTTTAGATTAGTAAGTACGGAAACCTATCACTCCACACTGCTCCTGCTGGAAAAACGTTTCATATCTGTATTATTCGTATCAGCAGAGCTGTAATTACAAGAAACGCTTGTAATTGCGGCTCTGCTAAAACGAACGGCGGAAATCAAAATACACCTTTGTTATTTTAATTTACAATGATAATGTCTGAAATTCAATATTATTCAAATACAAAAAAAAAAATACAAAATTAAATAATACTTTCCAGCTTTCCAACGCGCTGTTCGTGGCGGCGTACTCAGCTCCGAGTACTAAGAAGGGACAGCTTTGGATGCACACAACACTCATATTCGGTATGTCGGTACATTCACAGAAAAATAATTTTGGTCGAGGAATCTCTGTGTCAAAGACGAATTTACCAAATTAGGTACGATTTAGTAACGATTACGAATTTACTTGAAATTCTACTTTCCAGAAATATTTACCAATAACGATTTATTTACTGTACAACTCTACGCTATTTATCTACCATTAGGTAACTTTGAAGTCATGTTAAGGTAAATATTCCCAAATAAAATTACCTATTGGTGGAAATTTCTTGTAAGTACGACCGAAGGGAAGCACTGACGTGGCACTAAGTTCACCCGGTGTTATGGGCTGACATCACGGATGTTGTAGGTGAAGTATCCAACCGTGTCAGTTTCAATAAAAAAATAAATAAAAAAAAAGTTTAATTTGTACAGTGATGACTTGATGAGGTAATATTTACCTTACAACTTAATCGACACCTATTGTGAGACAACCTATTGATAGATATGTAGTAGTATCCGTAGATATAGTCGATTAAGTAAGAAAGTCATGTTTGCCTAACTCAGTTATATATGACCTAATTTCGACTCTTGGCCGAAAGTAAAATTTATACCAATTTAATAGTTCCACCATTCGACCTATAGGAAAAGTGTGGCCTAATGGTTGTTTTCACTACTTGAAAGTAAAAAATTGTGTTTGTCATGTGACTAACCTAAAATAGCTTCCAATTTGGATCAATAAGCAGAAATAACTTATTACCACTTATATCCTGGTAATTTATAAATCACCAGGGTGAACCTGTTTCACCCTGGTGATTTATACCAAATAATGAACCAATTTCACTTACCAGCGTCGATTTTAAATAAAATATATATAAACATAATAAACATTTAATAAAACCCGACCACGAAAAACTAAGTTAGGTGTTTCCAGAGTAGTTGTTTAATTTTATTTCCTGAAAAGTAAGTTTTACTGGAGGGACATAATAGCATATTGTCGCTTGTCTATTGTTCGTATTGTTCGATTGTTCGATTGTCGTTGCTGACATACGAAATTGATCTAGAACTTACTATACCTTCAGACTTCCTGAGCGTTTATATGTTTACTACTGCACACATAAACACTATAATATATAGCAAACACCTGATACTCACGGCTTAAGCACGTTTAAAGTGTGAAAGTGAAAGGTTGATGCTCATTTAACAGTCACGCTGAGTCGGCGCTAACGACGACGTATAGCAGCACTTACAGCTCCACGCTGAACTCTCTATCCGGATTGGAGACTGCTCAGCGCTGAAATATCAGTGTAACTATGAAATGCTACATTCGCCGGTCAGCGCCGATGGTCGACGTGACTACACAATCAGCCTGACGAATGTGTATGTTCAATGTGTATCATGTGGCAGCGTTCATGTTGTACTCGGTGTGGTCCTGGCACGTGATCTGCGCGCCGGACGCCTTCTCCTGGAACTTCGCGTTCGTGTTCCTCAACCTCGCGCAGGTGGTCTACATCGTGTATGAGATGCGCCCGGTCAAGTTCGACCCGGAACTAGAGGAGATCTACCACATGCTCTTCGAACCATTCAAGGTTGGTTAGTGTAGTTTAGTTGTGGGATGGTAGTATGGTAGGATGTAGTCAACCCAACTATATCCACCTTATATCGTGAGACCACAATCAGCAATTTGGCATGCCAGTACATTTGCCGACTATTACAAGCAGTCCAGCAAGTTTTAATTAATTGAAAACTTCAAGCCACCCAAGTTGAAAGTTTCGGAATACACATTCGCCCCCAAACGAATGTGTATAGACCCAAGCGGTACGACCAAAAAGCACAAAGGGAAGACTGAGAAAGCTACATAATATAGGTGAAAACAAACTAGGTGGAGAAAGTTCATATAGCAATCCACATCTTACAGTGAGACGCCATCTTTATCTCAGCGCTGTCACGGTATAGGCTCTTAGATGTGATTGATTGTTATCAGCAAACAGTGAGGTCTGAAACTTGACAGCAGAAGACAAAGAGTTCAGCTTCTAGCCTCATAGAGGTATATCTACTTAACCACCACCGGATACTTCGCACACAATTACGAGCGGACGACGGCTCGACATATTAAAGGCGCGGGGAATGGCCAAACATTTTAGTTCTAAGGCATTTATTTGTTGTAACATGTGTGAATGGTTTTCATAGTACGTGTTAATATCGGGAATAAGTTTAGTTTGAGTTTTCATTAAGTTTAGGCAATAACCATTCGTTTCATATTCGTATAAACTGTAGGTCCCTTCCCTTGCCCCTTACTAGGTGGTAGGCTCAAATTGTAGCCGACTGGGTTGGTACCACCGTACTGGATGTTAGATGGCCGCATAGCAGCCTCGGTTGTGTTCTCCTCTAGTCCAGTATAGCCAGCAATCCAGGGAAGTCTCCGGTATGGCACCTACCTTCTCGGAGGTGATATTCTCGGAGGTGATATTGGCTGGTCGGAGCATGCGCTTCGGCCCCTCCAGCTCAGCCTGATTACGGATTACATAAAAAAAAAATAGCCTGATACCGGATTACATAAAAAAAAAAAAATATTACTTAATGAATGAATGAAATATTACTGTCATAAAAATTTTAAACATTTCCTAAATTCGTCTTGTTTGTACTCGTATATTTGCATATGTTTCCGTTGAAACTGATCTATAAATGTGAAAATGACCTAGTAACTATTGAATTATTACATTAAAATGAATTTCACTCGTGTAATTTAAAAAAACCGGCCAAGTGCGAGTCGGACTCGCGCACCGAGGTTTCCGCACCACAAAAAAAACATTGAAAAAAAACACGATTCTTGTATTCTAATATCAAGTTCCGCCGCGCCGGTGGCACTGCCGCAACCGGCTCGCAGCATTCGTAGACACTATCTGTTTGAACTGCCAATTTGTCAAAGTCAGTCCCATTATCGATGGCTTTTATCTCCGTAAATCTACCCTATTCTCTTTCTTTACTTCCGTAAAGTAAAATATGTATAGAAGAGCTGTGTTAACTTACCCTCTTAATGAAATAAACAATATTGTGCTAATATATATTTATTTATTTCGGATTTGGCAACTAAAGAGATACGCGAAAGAAATATTGATTATGTTATTATGTTTAGCATTTACCTAAAATACTATCATAAATTATTCTTTACTAATTATTACAATTAGTAATAAATAACACTATAATTAAACTACATAATTACAAAACTACATAACTACATAATTGAAGTGGCATATCTAAATTTTCTCCCACCTGCATCCTTTCCTCCAATGTCTTGAGGTCCTAACAAACATAATGTGAAGGTGCAACTAGGCGGCTGACATGGTATTCTCAGCCCCCGTAAATATCCGAATGCCCGTGGGCGGCGCCCGCCGCCCGCCGCCGTCAGATTACATCTATCTGCGTTAGTCTAGCGCGCGCCATATATCGTGCTTCCCATTAAAAAAATTATAAAATAAAATTACGTAAACATTTATTGTAACTGTGAAGTATTTGAATTATCCACTCAATGTTTTCTGTCCCAGCAACCAATACTAGAAAACAAAACCGGATATATCATTAAGATAGTTATTTCACTATTATAGTAACTTTGTAATGTTAGTAACAAGATATTTAATTAAACAAGTTCGTCTATAATCTGGAATCACGCCAGGATGGAGATGAGCAGTAAAACCCAGTATTAAATTTGTCTAGACATAAGAAAGAACCGGACGAGAACCATTTTAGTGATTTTTGCACCAAATGTATGCTTTAGCACAAAGCTTGAGCTGAATGCATACTGATGGTATACAGTTGTACGCAACGTTGTGTGCGTATGTGCAGGTGAGCCGGCTGCAGTTCAAGCGCATGGTGTCGGGGGAGTTCGCGCAGATAATGTCCCTGCACGCGGGGGAGGCCTATGCCATGCAGAACCTCACCAAGACTGACCGCCTCGGCCTATTGCTCTCTGGGAAGGTAAAATAGAACAATATTTTCATTTTTTATATGCTAGTATGTATGTACTCATATGTATATACATATGTTGTCAGCCTCGGTAGCTCAGTGGTGCTGTCGGTCGACTGTGATCGCGTCAGTACTTGGATGGGTGACCCCTCGACCGTTGGAGGCTGACCGTGGTTCGGATTCCACTCGGGATTCCACGTTAAACTGTAGGTCCCTTCCCTTCTTACCTTACTAGGTGCTAGGGTTTATCCCGGCCGGGTTGGTACCACCGCACTGAGCGAAACGTCGGTCGAAACGGCTATGTAAATAGTTCGTGTTTTCCGTCCAGCTCAGTGTAGCCGACATGAAATGAAGGGAAGCACTGACATGGCGTTAACCCTGTGTTATGGGCTGACATCACGGATGTTGTAGGTGATGTAGCCAACCGTGTGACTGTCCATAAAAAAAGATATAAAGCCGAAAATGAAGAGGAAAAATACGTCCCGACCAGGATTCGAACATTGAACTCCAGCTTGCGCCGCCAGCGCGTTACTATTTCGCCGTCGGGTCGATGACGTATTCACTCTAAATGTCGAACAGTTGCACCTTCTATAGTAGGTATAACGCAATCTCCTGCGTTCAGTCAACCGTAGACATAATAATGTGTCTACGGTGCGGTTGTAATGTTATTTCGTTGTATCGTTATTTCGTTGTGTTGTATCGTACTGGATGTAAGATGGCCGCATAGCAGCCTTGGTTGTGTTCTCCTCTAGTCCAGTATAGCCAACAATCTAGGGAAGTCTCCGGTATGGCAACTACCTTCTCGGAGGTGATATTGGCTGATCGGAGCATGTACTTTGGCCCCTCCGACTCAGCCAACCACACCGGATTACATAAAAAAAAATATTACTTTATGAGATAAAGAGTCATTTATTTTAGCAAACATTTCTACATGGCAAACGTACTAAATGCTTTCGATCAAATATTTTCCAATTCAGATCTATAATTCAAAAATAGACTAGATAATTATCTAACAAATAAAACATAATTCTCAAAAAGAGTGCTATAGAACGATAATAAATAAAATTTAAAAAAAAACTCAAGTTAATGACAAAAACAACAAATTTAAAATGGATTTAGACGTATCAGCCAAGGCTGCCTGTCTAAAATAAATAAATTAATAAAGTATTTTTGAGTGTAAGCGTTGCAACAGCAAGTAGGTATGTCGGCACCACAGTTCCTCTGTGGTGGGCACGCGTGTTATGAGTTATGAGCCGACTGATGCAATGGCGTGCAGACAATTTTGGGGACAAAGTGAATAGTAAGTATGCACAATAGCAGTTCTGCTGTCGTTTTTAATTCTGTGTAAACGATCGATTGGAGTCACGGTGTTTGTCCAATACTGCGCACTACCTGGCACTTGAACGCTTGCCAAAGTGGCAGGGTGATAAATTTTGCATTTCGTACAGTTATATTCATATTTTTCCATTAGAATTCCAATTCGATATCGAAAAATCGGCAACGTGCAAATTTTGCTCATAACGGTCACACTGCACCCAGGGTCTAGTAGCAGCTATATTATGGGAAACAGTTTGTCGTTGTCAATAGTTGTGGCGTCAGGCGCCGTCCGTCCCGTCACCCACACCCACCGCACCAGTTTACTAACACACAAAATCCCAAAAGTTCGAGCTGTGTGGAGAAATTCAAGCATAACTCTGCAGTCCTATCATCAATCGAAATATTTATTGTTAGTTGCAAAATAGTCGTTTAACTGCGAGATATTATGCACAACTTTGCAGATCTCGTTTGGTAGCTTATGTAGTTTCTGAAATAGAACAGGGGACAAAGTGGCCTAAAATTATTATATTTTATGCTGAAGATCGACAAACAGACACAACAAACGAATACCTACATAGGTTTCCTGGTTCTAATACAGAACCATAAAAAGGAATGTAAATAGTCAAATTTTGTTGTATGGCGATCTGTTTGTCTATTACACCCTTCCTTAGAGAACAGTTAAAAATTTAACTTTCTACACTTATATATAACACAATTTGAGTGTATTTAAAAGGTATTTGCGTCTATCACGGAAATTATAAAGTGGAAATATACATTTTTAGTTAAATATGCTTTCATACGAAAACACTCTTTCATTTTTGTTAGAGGTCACAGAACAGCGATCGGTGGCCGTGCGCGTGTTACTCTATGTTAGAGGTACATTTCTGCCTTACATTTTAAAATGAAAAATAATATTATTTACTAAATATTATTAACTAAGTTATGAATCGCCAATGATTGCCAATCGATAACGTTTCAGTATGTTATGCACGTGACGTTTGTATTTACGTACATACCTACCTACTCACCTTATCTATTCTTCATCCCTAAATCCAATAGTCGGAGCGTGTCTGACGTTGGCGTCGTCAGAGTAACCACTACACAACATCGATTTCAAATAAAACATACTACCTACCTACCTAAAATGTTTATTACGTACATTTAGTCAACCAGGACAATCTTAGTATACTTGCTATAAACAATTTTAACAAAAATAAATATCTGAAATAAGCAAAACTCCTAATATAAAAACGAAAATAATATAATACTTCGTAATTTTCCTCTCAAGAACACTCGCGGCCATTTCATGCTGGATGGTCTGGCCTGGATCACTAGTTGAATACAGTTAGGCTTTTGATTGTGCTATGAATGACAGAATATGGTCAGACGACCTGAAACTGTATAGCTGTTCTTGTGAGCGGTAGTATGGGTTAAGTATTTTAAGTAACTATAATTATACTTATAAGTTATAAGGTAGTAACAAAACATTGTGACTTGCAACATGTTAGTTTTATTCGCATTGAAATAGAACTGGCGGATTTATCGACGTATCCAAGAGTTACCTACCTAACATAAAATTATTCAATAAACAGTCTACCGGTCGTCAGTGGTTTCGGGAAGCCGAGGACATAAGAAACCGTTGTCGTCTAGGGAACACCTATGTCCAACAGTGGACAGCAGAATGTCGATGATGAAGAGGAAATGGTCTCCAGTTCTAATACTAAATAAAAAAACCGAACGAGCAGCAAGAGTTATTATATTATTTGTCTTATCATTTTCTCAGTCAGCCAGTATTACAAGTCCACTCCAGAATATTATAAAATAAAGCGCGGGCTGTGCTGTTACCTGCAACTTGAAATAACTTTGTCGGTGTTCGCCGCCGCGCTACAACAACACCGACTTGTTCATAAAGCTGAGGTGAGCTGATTTAAAATTAAAAAGTTAGCCACAAACAATGAACCCCTAAACAATTTATGCTTATTACGTAGGTATACTTCTACCGTACAATTCTTTAATATCGTATCGTACGCCGGTCCACAGAAATCTGAAATAATTTGATTTATATGAATACATATAGCGCCGTATACATACCTACATATGAATTATTATGCACGCAACAAACCATGTTTAATAGAAGAACTATCTATCATTCATCCTGTAATAAATGATTTGCAAATCTTTTCAAAGGACAGACATGCAAAGCTCGCAGTTTTGTATGTATTGATCGATGGTTCCTCGTTGATAGGAAGTTTAGTACGTTTTTCAATTGTACAATAGATACAAAAGTTTATCCAAAAGATATCGGACATATGACATGTTGACTGGTACAGGCAATACATTCAATCTACGCTCGTACATACCAGGCATTTCCTCCAAATAATTTGATATAAATATTTTGTAGACTCTATTATTGAAAAGTGAGCGGTGTGAGTTCGCCCATGGTGTGATGTGTTGACCTATGTTGTTAAAGGGGCGAGTGAAGGTGGCAAACATAGCTGTGTATCGAGATCCACTTATCGTAATGTAAGCGATGAAAGGCGAGCCAGGTTGGGGCGGTGGGGGCGGTGTTGAAGCGAAGTAGGGGTGGTCGCTGACTCCGTGTCCGTCTGTTTGTTCACCCCGGGTTCCGACGCCGCCACCGCCGACAGCCACTCTTAACTGAAACCTCCTGAAGTATCGGCGTGCGGTAGACATTTTCTTGCAATATAAGAACAATAGCTTATATCTATTTTAAACTTTACGGATTAGAAGTGAGGGATGACTTAAACATAAGTAAACGTTTCGCCTGCTTCATCAGGAAGTGTGGAGATCCCTGGGGCCGACGTCTGGTTTCCGATGTACCAAACGTCAAAATGTTTGAAACGTCAACTTATGGAAGTCATTCATAACTCACTGCTAATTCGTAAAGTTTAAATTAGATATAAAGAACAATAGTAGTATTAACAATAGCCTGATTCAGGCGCCCCACTCAGGGGTGAGAGAATGGAGCTTATTTCAGATCGCTCATTTACGAAATAAATCCTATAAGTAACTAAAACTATTCAAATTCTTTCATTAAATTTGTACTCAATAGAAGTGACACTTTAAAATGTTTCGCTCCAAGTCCTTGGTTTAGTTTAAAAAATAAATGTCGGTATAATTAAAAACAAGGTGCAATGAAATTAATGTTTATTTTCAGTTTTACGCACAAAAACTAAAAAAAAATTAAGCTGGAAAAACGCCGGAGGCCTTACTCCGGTGTCTGTCCCTCCGTCCATCTGCGACCAGCTCTCAAAATCAAACGGTACAATCTAGAGACTTGAAATTTGACATAGTTAAAGCCTGTTATGTGTGCTTCGGACCATCTGACCACCAAATCTCAGCACTGGTGGTCAGTTGAGACGAAATATTTCCCACTTCATGACTGGTGGTGAAATTGGAAAAAAATTCTCCCAAGTGACCTCCAGTAGACAGATGGGAATTTTTTCGTGTCAACTTGCCACCGGTGGCGAATTGCCCCTTCAGACCATTTGACCACTAAATCCAACGACTAAATCTCACCACCAGTGGTCAGTTCGTACTATAATTCATATTCTGTGGTTTAGATATGGGTAAATCATTCGACTAGTTATAGGTTATGAAAACATTGAAAACCTTCAACTTCATGGAGTGGGGTGTCTAATGGCAACTAGTGACCGATAGAAAATAACGATACACATTTTGTTTCTATTATTTAATAAATTTTGTTTAAGAAAATAAAATTATGCTGTAAATTTGCTTGTCCCAACCTATTTATTCCTACATCGATAAAACCTAAATAAATTTTGCAACTCTACCATAACGTCAACAGGCTTCATTGTGACTTACTTCATTATGTATTACGAAGAAAAAATCTGATTAACTGCTACTACGGTACGGAACACTTAATGCGCTCGACGAGGCCCGTATCGTCCTAGGTATAGGTCTATATTGTCATGTTACTAGGTTATATCGATGCTGTAATTGATTCAGTAAAAAAGTCAGTGAAAAGGGGAATGCCCTTTTTCAGAATTCTCATAGAACGCCTAGTTCGTCAAACTTGACGAGCTTTATCGAACTGAGTAGGGTGTAAGCACCGGTGTGTGCCCGTTGCGTCAAAAGAAAAACGTACTTTGAGGGAAATTGTGGAAGTCGGACGGGCGGACTTGGCACGGGGCCTAATCAATCACAACCCGAGCGAAGCCGGACGGGGCTCCGCGCCGCTCTACAGAATCAATTACGTCATCACCCTCCCCCGCACCCCGCCTACATTACCTGCCCGTCTCAACCCTCACCGCCCTACGGGACCCACTAAAGGGAAATTGTGAAACAGATTATATTATTTTTTTTTCAATTTAAAAAGCAATTACCAATAACTAATTTCGATTAAAATAACTATCATAAGGGGTGTTTTCAAAGGTTCCCAGACCGCTTGCGGCATTATCCCCTGGATGGGAAGGCTAACCCTTTGAATAAAGTAGGACCTTGATTGTGGGACACCAGTTCCATCCACCAGCAGAGACCCAAGCCTCTTCTAGAAGCATTTGGCTTCACAGCTTCACAGGGGGACCGAGAGTTTATTAGCTCTCCCGCATTTCAAAGTTTAGAGAGATCTACGCTAATTCCAAATCTTAGAGAATAGATAAATTAATTTATAGTCCGGATTTTACAAAGAGAACAAGTACATTTCAATGAAAATATCGTGTATTTTTCGATGTGTTGAAAATAATAACAACATTTCTTTTTCGCACGAGCGATCTTGACATTTTCATAAAACATGTAAATTTTGGCTACATCTACGTACGCGCCCCTGCCGCCGCGGCCGCGGCCGCCAACATCCTTGCATCATTGATCGACAATATTGGCATCATGTTCAATCAAGCTGAAACATCGGACAAGTCGAATATGCTTATGTATGTTGTCATACTTATGTGTATACATAGTGTATGTTTCGCGTGTTCAGAAATTGGCGGTGTACATTCAAATTTCGTTGAAAAGTAATTTGGCTAGGGTTGAGCGCTACGCCTGCCAGGCCGCACCTTCGCCGGTTGCCAGCTGGAGACCTTCAAACATTCCGATATTGGGAATAGCCGACGTCGTAGACATAGGACTTATCTGTTTTGAGTAGATGCCGCGGTAGAAGCGAGGCCGAGTCTGCATCCGCGCCAGAACCTATCGAGTGCAGCTGCCAAGAGTCAGAGCTGACGATAAGCGCCAGCAGAGACCCGGCTAACTCCCACACAACATCGTCTGGTCGTAGCGGCACCGGTGCACGGCATCATGCGAGAGTGCTTAATAATATTTTTTTTTTTTATAGATAAAACAAAAATTATCCCTCACATATACCGAAAACTAATTGTTTTGATAAAACAAAACAGGGTTTGGAGCCGCTGACTTCAGAGGTCCGTCGTCGGAACAGTGGCTATTCCGGGGGACCAATAATTGTGCAGTCAATAGAGACAATACGACTTATCTTCGCGGAACCACGAGCAGTGAGGTGCCATGCCAGCAGATTTGCGGACATCTGTTGATTGTGATTTATAATATCGGAATTTTTTTAAGTAATTATATTTTTTCCGAGTACCTACATGTTGAAGAAAAATTAGAAGTGCTTGTCAATACATCGTGTATTATGTTTTATCGTTAACAAAATTACACATAATATTTTTCGAACTATATTTTTTTTTTCTAAATCGCACGAACGACATGCATGCTATCCCAATAATGTTTCTAATTATTGAAAATGTTATAAGTATATACTTATGTACCGCCATATGCGTATAAATAAACGCGACCATATTCAATATGTAAGCATTTATATAAAGGCAACATGGCATATTGTAAGTGTAAGCTTTCTATTTCGCGTATTACCGACACGCTCGCTGAACGCTTCAGAATATTGAGCTCTTTTGTACTGCGCTCTTGGACATAATTGGCCTCTCTATGCTACGTTCATAAATAATATTATATGCATGCTGTTCCCAGTCATCGTTATGTGCGTAAAATTATGTTTTATTCGAAGAAATGGTCTCGCTTATCTGAACAATACGTGAAATGTTGTATTGTTAATATGTTCAGTCATGCTTTTTTGTACCAGGTACTGTGTAGTGTAGAGGGTTATTGCTAATCAAATCCTTATTATTTGTAAACTCGTACAAAAAACTTATAAGTAAACTTAGATCTTATATTTTCTTATTAATATTTGGGCACATTTCATTTATATCTTGTATTGTTTAATTTTATTTTATTTTAAATAGTACTAGGTTTTCTATAAATCTTTTTTTTTCTTAAAATTTTTCAGTTCGTCTTTTTATAGGTGTCTCATAGGTGTAATCATAAATATGACCTTTAGTCATATTTATTATTTTTATTGCCATCAAGTATAATAATGAAATGACCAGACGGTGGCGGAACAAGGACGTAGTCGATATGCCTCTGCTGCGCTGTCTTCGCTGAAAGTAAATGAATGTCGGCCGCAGTCTACATGTCGTCGCTGTCTTCGCTGAAATTAGATGAATGTCGACCGCAGTCTGTATGTCGCCGCTGTCTTCGCCCGCAATCTATATGTCAACACTGTTTCCGCTGAAAGTAGATAAATGTCGGCCGCAGTCTACATGTCGCCGCTGTCTTCGCTGAAATTAGATGAATGTCGACCGCAGTCTGTATGTCGCCGCTGTCTTCGCCCGCAATCTATATGACACCACTGTTTCCGCTGAAAGCAGATGAATGTCGGCCGCAGTCTGTATGTCGCCTCCGTCTTCGCTGAAAGTAGATGAATGTCGGCCGTAGTCTATATGTCACCGCTGCTGTCTTCACTGATAGTAAATGGATGTCAGCCGCAGTCTATATGTCGCCTCCGTCTTCGCTGAAAGTAGATGAATGTCGGCCGCAGTCTATATGTCAGCACTGTCTTCGCTGATGGTAGATGAATGTCAGCCGCAGTCTATATGTTGCCTCCGTCTTCGCTGATAGTAGATGAATGTCGGCCGCAGTCTATATGTCACCGCTGTCTTCGCTGATATAGTAGATGAATGTCAGCCACAGTCTGTATGCCGCCGCTGAAATTAGATTAATGTCGGCCGCAGCCTATGTCACCGCTGTCTTCGCTGATGGTAGATGAATGTCAGCCGCAGTCTATATGTCGCCTCCGTCTTCGCTGAAAGTAGATGAATGTCGGCCGCAGTCTATATGTCACCGCTGTCTTCGCTGATAGTAGATGAATGTCAGCCGCAGTCTATATGTCGCCTCCGTCTTCGCTGATAGTAGATGAATGTCGGCCGCAGTCTATATGTCACCGTTGTCTTCGCTGATATAGTAGATGAATGTCAGCCACAGTCTGTATGCCGCCGCTGAAATTAGATTAATGTCGGCCGCAGTCTATGTCACCGCTGTCTTCGCTGATGGTAGATGAATGTCAGCCGCAGTCTATATGTCGCCTCCGTCTTCGCTGAAAGTAGATGAATGTCGGCCGCAGTCTATATGTCACCGCTGTCTTCGCTGATGGTAGATGAATGTCAGCCGCAGTCTATATGTCGCCTCCGTCTTCGCTGATAGTAGATGAATGTCGGCCGCAGTCTATATGTCACCGCTGTCTTCGCTGATATAGTAGATGAATGTCAGCCACAGTCTGTATGCCGCCGCTGAAATTAGATTAATGTCGGCCGCAGTCTATGTCACCGCTGTCTTCGCTGGAAGTAGACGAATGTCGACCGCAGTGTATATGTCGCCGCTATCTTCTCTAGAAGTACCTAGATAAATGTCGGCCACAGTCTATATGTCACCGCTGTCTTCACTGAAAGTAGATGAATTTCGGTCGCAGAAATACTCGTACGTGTTAGCTCAACTGGTCCCCTTTCATGTTTGGGATGAGCCTTCAAAGGAGAACGCTTTATAAAGGGAGATTATGCGCTAAACTACACAAGGACTTCGTTTGTCTCGCTTTCTCTAAATGTGTCACCAAAATTAGTAAATATGAAAAATATTTTATGGAATCTATGCTCAAATGTTTTTATGGTTATTGTGTTTTCAACGTTTTTTATCTTTATCAGTTGCTTCATTTCTGGTTTCACTTCAAATGCCAACGGCTATTGAACATGGATTATCTATACGCCGTGTTCATGATAGAATAGAATAGAATAGAAACTCTTTATTGCACACAATTGAAAGAAGAACAGTACAGTACAAGACAAGACACAGCAACACAGGAGTGCGCAAATGTGGACTAATCACTTGATTACACATTATTACCCTATTCCTGAAGTCATACCTACATATCGTTCTACTACTATTCAAGCTACATTGCCACTTTGTCTAGCTAAAACGTGATTCAGTAGTCATCTCTACGCTAACAATTCACTTCCGCTCTTTGAACTTAAAAATTGGTTCAAAAGGCAAAGCCCATTCCATTCCAGCCATTTCGTCAACTGTGCGGCCGAATCAGCTCAACGCCAATATTTATGCAAACTGCTCCCCACCCCTCCTTCCTACTTCATGTGCCTACTCGCTTTCGTGTCACACCCCACCGCCCCCCTCCCCGCCGCCCTGAAGGCGATATTTTGCCAAATTTTCTGTCGTGTTTGAACATTCATTGAGTTTTTGGAGACACAGGGTAGAAAATGAGATGGGATCGTGTCCAAGAAATATAATATCGATGGGCCAAGAAAATGGGTCAATAGTTTTATTATTGGAAATGGGAACTTAACATTAGGGCGGCACTTTTAACGATAAATCGAAAAAAACACACTACCTACCCAGTTATGTCAGCACTAGATGCCAAGGTGAGCTAGAATGAAATTCCTTATGGTATTAAGCGCGCCTCTGTGCCAACTTTTTATGTAAAATGTGTGTGATTGATTTGATCTGGCAATGATGAGGTTTTCTGGGTTATCGCTGCAGGCGCTCAATATGTCTGCGCGTACACGTATAGGTACGAGTGTTTGCATTGTTGCTTGTAGTACGTCAAATTAGATGCATCTTGGACTTCGGAGCGAACTAATAAAATTCTTACTATTTTTTAATTCAAAATGAGCCTCTATTTAATTAATGTTCAAGCTCGCTATGTCGCCAGCGCGAGCTACATAGCGAGTGTATGCTTTGTATCTATTCTTACCTGTAATATAAGATAATTAACTTGCATGTAGGACACACGTAGGTATAAAATATAATATAATGTGTTCATATTTTGCCATACTGTATGCGTAAACGCATACAAAACTAAATATAGAACTTACTTTTACGGTTTAAAATTATGCAAAACGAAATCGGTTGTGACTTGTGGCGCCGCCACCCATAAGGTGTCTAGCGACGCCCATGGACATTCGTTCGCATGCGAGGGTAGCGAATGCCATGTCGGCCTAACAGGTGCCGAATTTGAGGATATTTTTGTACTGTAACATTATGTTTTTTTAGTTTTAATTTATATTTGTTTGCTTTAGTTAGACATATCACGAAGAGTGCAACCATTGGCTCAGGTGAACGTGATGAGCGGTCCGCAGTTCCTGCATCCGATCCTGCCGTGCGAGTTCCTCGACTCGCCCGAGTTCGAGTCCAGCCGCGCCGGTATCGACGAGAAATTCAAGGTATACATACATACACTACAACTATGGTGCGTTCAAACGTAAAGTAAGAAAATATATATTTGCCCAACAGTTAAACAAGTAATGTTAGTAATGTATATAAAATGTTATTCGAAATTAAGGCCTTATGCTCCCAAAATTGTTAATTGGACATGCAGACAGACAGACGGACGGACGAATGTATTGTGTATGTTGTGATGTATGCGTTTTATAACTGCGTTTATAACTGTTCTTATTACTTTACTATGTCATCCATTTATTTACACATTTTTTTTAATATTAATTTTACATAATATTTACAAACTTAAAATCTAAAATTAATACAAAAACAAATGGTTACTTTACTTATTATTATCCTTTCTTCTGCTTACTGTGGTTAGATTATTGTTATAGTTTGTTGTTTATTTATTGTTAGTTGGTTTAGTTTAGTTAGTTTGTTGTTTATTTATTGTTAGTTGGTTTAGTTTAGTTAGTGTATTTCAGCGTCCCTCTCATCAGCTCCAGGGCTCGGTGGGGAGGGACAAAGGCTGTGTCAGGTCCAATTTTTCTTGTATATTATTGTTATAATATGTGTTATATCGTCGAGTGTGTTAAACAAGAAAAATAAAACTTATTCATTTCATTTCATTTCATTTCATTACTATTGGGCATAACACATAAACTTATTAACCTATTGTTTTCATGTAAAGCAGCGGATGTTAGTATTAATTGAAAAGCTGGTCAGAGAATTGTATTTTAGATTTTGTTATAAAATATTACATTGGTCAAAAATAAGGTGATGATTATGATCCCTTTCTTTCCTTGATAAATATAATTATAGGAGTGTCTATAAGCGTGATGGAAATATGTATAAATACATACTTTGATTAAGTTTGTAATTTATAATGACTTTTTAGGGTTCCGTACCTCAAAGGAGAAAAAACGGAACCCTTATAGGATCACTTTGCTGTCCGTCTGTCTGTCTGTCTGTCTGTCAAGACCCTTTTTCTCAGGAACGGGTAGAGGTATCAAGTTGAAATTAATATCAAACACTAAGGTCTACGTTTCCTCAGAAGTGTAAAAAATTTTAACTTCTAAGTCAACGCACACACAAAATACGGCAATTTATGTCACATAGTTTGCTACTGGCAAATCAAATCAAATCCTATAGACTAGGTACTTCCCGTTGACCTGAGTAATGAAATTTGGCAAGAAGCAAGGTCTCACAGGACAAGTAAAGGAAAAATCGGAAAATAGTTTTGTAGTTATGTATGCCATATAATAAATATATATTTGTATATTTAAACTGCACGAATGCCTGACAGTCAAACTATTGGTGTAGTATTTACTTAGGCGTTTCGTGTTTTTAAAAAACACAATTATTGTTGTACATACAAATATATTGTGTGATGGTACGGAACCCTCGGTGCGCGAGTCTAACTCGCTCTTGGCGTTTTTTTTTTCTTTCTCTGTACTTGTCGTTAGAGATTATTAAACTTGATCAAATGACTAACTTCACGTTCAATAGGTGCCGGTCAATAGGTTCTATATTTCATACTGTATATCTAGCTAGTGTGCAAACAACGCACGGCGAACGAGACGGCCAGACGGGGTCGCGTTAGTGCCGGGCATGTGCCGGGCGGACACCGGGGGGTGAGGGCGAACATTGCTCACCCCGGGGGCGCGGTGGCAAAACACCTTCAAAGTGCATTCTGCTAATAAGGTGCGACTTCCGAGGCCGACCTACATAGTCCACTTTATGAGCGGTAGCGGCTGCAAGCTAAGGAGTTTCGTGAATATTTTAATATTCTACTTTGAGTTTACTTTTAAACATAACTCAAGACAAAAACATATTCTTACGATACCCAGTTGGGACAGCCGCTTATTACGTTTACACTTTTTCTTTTATCGCACGTGATCCTAGTTTTCGGTTATGTAGCGAGTGCTCGTTTTCGGCTACCCTCATCGCAGTAACAGTTGCGGTCACTATTCCATTGTAGGTATTTTCTCATTTTTAGAATAAACCTTATGCATATTTAGTTCAATTATTATGATAGAACATCATGCAACTGACAAAATTGTCAAACAATCACAATTAGAATAAAAAATGCCGGGGGCTTGCAATACTGGCACCAGTGCCAGTGCGGCGCGACAGCTTTTAGTGAATTGCCAATAGGGTTTACCTTTCCGGAATTCCGGAGCTTTTTACCGTTCCTACGTAAGCTAAAGACATGCAGGAAAGCGGAATGTTTAATGGTATCGCGTTACCTACCCACGCGAGCTACACATCGCTCGCGTTTCGGTAAACATGCGAACAAGTACATTATAGGCACTTAGACATTAGATATGCGGGCAGAAAATATTAATATTTCGTGCATCGACGATTTTGTAAATACAGTAGTATACCAGGATAGTCTCAGAAGTACCCGACCTGACGTATAGATGGCGGATGTTGTTTGAAAAAACTTACTGCGTTCGAAAGTACAAATAAAATAAAATTTAAATTTGAAAAAAGAACGCGCTACGTTCTTTTTTTATTTTTGTTTGTCAGCCATCAATAGTGAACGCTCTCAGTGAAGTTATAAACATAGATAAAATTGTTCACCGTTATATGATTCAATACTTTCATGTGAAAGGTCTGAGTCCAACAAATATTGAAGCTGAACAGGGTTCAAATCTGGGGGAGTCTGCCCCATCGTTTACGAAAGTAAAATATTGGGTGGTAGAGTTTAAACGAGGTCGTACGAGCTGCCAATATGAACATCGCAGTGGATAAAGTGTGGTAACCAGAACCGGGGAAGAAAACTCATAAAAAATATATATTTTTTAATGGAATCTGACACGGTTGGCTACATCACCTACAACATCCGTGATGTCTGCCCATAACACCGGGTGAACTAGGTGCCATGTCAGTGCTTCCCTTCATTTCATGTCGGCTACACTGAACTGGACGGAAAACACGAACTATTTACATAGCCGTTTCGACCGACGTTTCGCTCAGTGCGGTGGTATCAACCCGGCCGGGATAAACCCTACCACCTAGTAAGGTAAGAAGGGAAGGTACCTACAGTTTAACGTGGAATCTGAACCACACCTGTAACTTATCTTTCGTTTCACACCTGAAACGAAAGAACAGTCAAAATAATGGACTCAAGGGAGTACCGGCTCCAAAGAAGGCTAAGATAGTTCTATCTGCTGGCAAAGTCATGGCGTCAGTTTTTTGGGATGCGCGTTGGATATTTTCATTGATTATCTTCAAAAAGACAAACCAATCAACGGCGAGTATTATGCGAACTTATTGTAGCATTTGAGTGATGAGCGCATTTGAAGAAAAAGCGGCCTCATTTGGCAAAAAAATAATTAGTTTTGTTTCATAAAGAAAATGCACCAGTTCACACATTCGTAATTGAGATAGCCAAAATCAATGAGTTTAAGTTCGAATTGCTTCCTCACGCACCGTATTCGCCAGATTTGCCCACCTCGTATTATTGTCTCTTTTCAAACTTGAAAAAATGACTCAAGGTAAATGATGTGCCAACAATGAAGAGGTAGATTCGGCAGTTGATGGCTATTTTGAGCAGCACGACGGTTCTCACTATAAACAGAGTATCAAAGATATCGAACATCGCTGGCAAAAGTGTATTGAGCTAAAAGGAGACTACGTAGATAAATAATGAGAAAATCTAAAAAAAAAGTGTTTTCTCTGTTACGAGTAGGTTCGATATTTTTGGCACGTGCCTGCCCTGCCGTAACTATAAGCATCGATCCTATAACTAGAATATTAGAAAATATACTGCAAAATAGTGCATACGAACAGAAAACAGCGAATAATAAAATGAAATATTCAATGAAGGCAACAAATGGAACATATCGTTGAAATGGAGTGGCACAGCGCGATACAGAGGAGCTGTATAGTTGCAACATGGCTGTTCCTGTTCTATCTACGACACAACCCAACGTTAGAACAGCTTACCACGCTCCCGTACCATAAACTACTAAAAAGACACCACAATCAGAATTTTCTGAAATTCTCCTGAAAACTAAGACATCTGAAAAGCTCATCCTACCCGGCTCACGCCCGCCTGCGTCGTGTGACCGATCGACAATAAGTAATTAAAAATCGCAAATAAGTAATTAAAAATAAAATAGATTTGTCCAAGCGCAACGCCTCTATAATCTGATTATACCCCCGTAACACCCCTATATTTCATGAGTCAAATCACAATCCGCTCGCTTACACATACGTTAACGTCATCATAGACTTACGAGGAACACGGAACTTCCCAAATCGGGGCGGCCAACAAAAGAGCTCTCACGCAAATTGAGTTATAATTCGGAGCGTCGTCGGAACGAGGGAGCGCCACTCAAAACTCTCTGATGGCTTTATTATTCGCCTTTTGACATGAATAATGCTCGGCGCTGAAGACATTACACCGTCTTAATGCGCAGCGAGGATAATTCACTGGGCGGGAACGTTCAGCCACAGCGCCTCCGCTGCTGCGCTCTGCGAGCCGTGCCGCCGCCCGCGCCACCTGACCTAGTAAAAGCTGCGAGTCTAGTGGCAAACCTCTCATGAAAGAGGCCTTGGGCTCAAACCATTCATATTAGAACAATGTAACTATACTATAATTTGTGCTATTGAAGGAAAACACGTCGAGTTCTGCTGATCGCATTCACGTAGGACAACAACTGTCTGAGGTAACGACGAAAGGGATTGCCAAATGGAGCCAACCCAAGTTGAACCCATGCAGAGCAGAACCACTTTCAGACCCAGCATCAACCCTAGTATTAATCACCCAACCTCCTAACCTAGTTTCTGTAACTGCTCGTCACAACACTCCATACTTATCTTGTTTTTTAGGGTTCCGTAAAAGCTGGTAGGGTAAAAGCGGACAGGTTTTTCTCGAAAACTAAGTACCTAACGTAGAAATATGGTCAATAACTAGATAAACATTTATTTTTCAGAATAGAATAGAATAGAAACTCTTTATTGCACATAATTGAAAGAAGAACAGTACATGACAAGAAACAAGAAATATAGGAGTGCGCAAAGACGGACTTATCACTGCAAGTCATTTCTTCCAATCAACCTATGGCTGGTGAGGAATAATATTATAGAGAAAGAAGTATGTTAGAAGATTGTGTTCCACTGAAGTGCAAGTACAGTCAAATAAATAACGATTCAATGTTAAATTAAACATTCTCATGTTATTCATCGTTTGAAAAGGTATGTCGGTAAACACTGGAACATTTACTTTGATACCTAATTTTCTTTTTAAATATAGCGTGACATCAATTATTAAATTATCTCATACATAATGTATAAACCGTAAACGGACAGTAGCATTTTAAATCACACGTCGGATTAAATGGAGTATGTCAAATGTATTTATGAAACAGTTTAGTAGGTACTATTCAGTCAACGATA
This sequence comes from Nematopogon swammerdamellus, assembly GCA_946902875.1. Classification (NCBI taxonomy): domain Eukaryota; kingdom Metazoa; phylum Arthropoda; class Insecta; order Lepidoptera; family Adelidae; genus Nematopogon; species Nematopogon swammerdamellus. The sequence goes on along the minus strand of OX336340.1, from coordinate 12,127,409 downwards.
AAACGATCAATCACTCACACTATTATTAGTATGCATAACTCATTTCAAAATAAGCACCTTACTTACTCAATAAAACATTATTTTAGGCAAAGGCGTCATTACACAAATTGCTTCTATACTTATCCTTTACATGTTTTGATTGCATTAAACTACTTCAATTACATTTTGACTTATCAATTCTTATTTAATAAATTATGTGCACGAGACTTATCCGTTCTGAGGTCCGAGGTTAGAATCCAGTCGGCGTGTACCAACAAGTTGTTTTTTTTTTCTGATTCAAAAAAACAAATACTTGTATGCCTTCACCGGCTGATCCATTTTTTATTTATTTATGGAAACTGACACGATTGGCTATATCCGTGATGTCAGCCCATAACACCTTGGTGAACTAAGTGTCATGTCAGTGCTTTCCTTCGGTCGTGCCGGCTACACTGAACTGGACGGAAAACACTAACTATTTACATAACCTTTTCAACCGACCTTTCATTCATTGCGGTGGTACCATCCCGGACGGGTTAAACCTAACCACCTAGTAAGGTAAGAAGAAAAGGAACCTACATTTTACGCGGAATCCGACCCACGATCATCCTCCAATGGTCGAGCGGTCACCCATCCATCCACTGACCGCGCTTAGGTGTGCTAGTGGTGCTGTCGGCCAAACGACAGTCGACCGACAGCACATGGGCTTAAATAATTTTAGTATTTTTCCCCAGTGAATTTTTCGACGAATGCTTGCTTCGTGTACTCCTGTTTTTTCCTCGTCGTCCCCCTCTTAGAAGAGGGGTTGGAATTTTGAGGTCGTACTATTTCAATAGCAGAGATACTTGTAGAGGTCTATAAAGAGCCTGAAATGGTTCGGATTCCATGTAAAATCAGGACCACCGTATTGGCTAGAGGCAATTGCCTAACGCAATGACTCCGCCCTTGCCATGTGGCATAAAGTGAAATATTATTATTATTATTGGCAGGTGTCCATAGTAGCTGCGTCCTCCTGCCGCTACCTCTACTGGCAGCGCAGCTCCCTCGAGTACCTGTTCGTGAAGGAGACGTACCTGGGCACGGTGGTGACGACCCTCATCGCGCGCGACATCACCACCAAGCTCTACGCCATGAACAACAAGATCGTGACGGACAAGGGCTCGCATCTCGACATACGCCTGCCCAGCATCACGAGCACCCTCGCCGCCGCCGGCGAGTACAGGAGTCCGCCTCGCTTTATGCGAGCCAAGCAGATTACTAGTGAGTAGAATAGACGACACGTAACTTGGCCTCTGTGCGAGAGGGACGGCGTTATACGCATGCGATCGTTGGTATAACGCTGTCCCGCTCGCACAGAGGCCAAGTTACGTGCCGGGCAGTATAACTACATAACTACTACGCACTAAAGTAGCCGTCAGCCTCGATAGCTCAGTGGGTGCAGACAGTTGTCGCTATTGATTGTTAAGCAAGGCCGGGCTCGGTCAGTACTTGGATGGGTGACCGCTCGACCGTTGGAGGCTGACCGTGGTTCGGATTCGACGTAAAAATGTAGGTCCCTTCCCTTCTTACCTTACTAGGTGGTAGAGTTCAACCCGCCCGGCTTGTTACCACCGCACTGAATGAAACGTCGGTCGAAACGGCTATGTAAATAGTTTGTGTTTTCCGTCCAGTTCAGTGTAGCCGGCGCGACCGAAGGGAAGCACTGACATGGCACCTAGTTTACCCGGTGTTATGGGCTGACATCACGGATGTTGTAAATAGGTGATGTAGCCAATCATGTCAGTTTCCATAAAAAAATAAAAAAAAAAACCTCCTACGCACCAAAGTAGTCGATACTGAACACCGGGTGGCTAAGCTCAATAGTGAACGTGGGCCGGGCACGTCAGCCGAAGAGACGACGACCGTTGGAGTAACCGTGTCCTACACTGGCGACCGTGGACAGGAAAACGGAGTGTGGGAATAGCACCCGCCAGGTGCGACGACATCAAGTACGTCGGTGGAAAGCATTATGGCTCCTTACCGCTGAAGGCCGGGAGCACTGGAGGAAAATTGGAGAGGCAAATTGGATCCAGCAGTGGATTTATAGAACTCTACAAGTATCTCTGCTATTGAAATAGTACGACCTCAAAATTCCAACCCCTCTTCTAAGAGGGGGACGACGAGGAAAAAACCGGAGTACACGAAGCAAGCATTCGTCGAAAAATTCACTCGGTAAAAAATACTAAAATAATTTAAGCCCATGTTGTCAGCCTCGGTAGATCAGTGGTGCTGTCGACCGTTGGAGGTTGACCGTGGTTCGGATTCCACGTAAAACTGTAGGTCCCTTCCCTTCATGCCTTATTAGGTGGTAGTGTTTAACCCGCCCGGGTTGGTACCACCACACTGATGGAAGGTTAGTTGAAACGGCTATTTAAATAGTTCGTGTTTTCCGTCCAGTTCAGTGTAGCCGGCACTACCGAAGGGAAGCACTGACTTGGCACATATTTCACCAAGTGTTATGGGCTGACATCATGGATGTATAGTAGGTGATGTAGCCAACCGTGTTTTTTTTTTTCATAAAAAAATCCCTTTGAAGCGTTTAGAGTTATAGTGGTGCTAATCTGCCATGCAAAACTACAATCTGTTCGATAGCGATCGTAACAATTTAACTTCTAACCTCGTAGCACAGCAAAGGCCCGAAGATGGCATGCCCGATACGTCTGAAGCGACGAAGCCGACGCTGACCGCCTTATCTATGTACCTACAGTAAACCCTCTATCGAACGTGCAGCTTACTGAAAACGACCAACCCTCTTACTCGAAAACAGTTGGTCGCTGAAACAGTATTTAACCCTCGATTGTTCTCGCCCTGGGGGATGGTTCGCTTCGACCGTGTTGTGTTCGCGCCTATATTTAGTGCGATCTAAGCTCGTACAATACGTGCTTCGCGAAACGAAGGCTAACCTAGATAACGTCATTCGTGTACCGTCAGCAACGCGCGCTTTTTGTTTACCTATTACACTTGTATACTCCTCTGCTTGGCTTACAAGTGACTTGCCAGCTCTACCGTACATCACCTTTTAGTGATGTTAGTTTTTTTTTTATTTCTTTAATAGAAAAAATTGTACTCTACACCGCACCGTAGTACTTTTACTAACTCTATCGCAAATAAATTTTTGAAGTGAAAACTTCTTTAGCGGCGCTTGGGTAAAAAATTTTAAACTCGCGTCATCGCGTCCTCGTCAGTCTCAAAAAGCGAAATGTAACCTTAAGCCATTGCATTAAGGGTTAAGTTACAGTGGCACGGGATAAATTCCTTTCGCGACACCGCGACAGCGTCATTATTATTTAAAATGTAACCTTAAGTCATTGCATTAAGGGTTAAGTTACGATTGGCACGGGATCTGCCGGCACTCCCGGATTGCAACTGTTAAGTAGGGTTTCGTAACACGTTTATGTCTGTCCATTCTACTAAGTTCTGCAAAATGAATGTAGGGTTCCGTAACAAATGCATGTCTGTCCGTTCTACTAAATTTAACATAATTTTTTTTTATTTTTTCTTATTTTTTTTAAGCAATGTTACGGTGTTGTTTTCACTTCTGCCGGCACTCCCGGAGTGCAACTGATTACAGCACAACATCAACCACCACGCTGAGCAAAATATTAGGACCAGATCGAGCAGCAAGCAAACTTATCTACTGTATGAGAGATGGCTAATCTATCACCCCTTAGACAGCATCTTGTCCTTATCCCAAAGTAGCCTTTTCCAACATACATGGAGAGAGATGCAGTGGGCTCATTCTTTTCAAGAACCGGGCCACACACGGTTGAACTAATTCTATCAATGATACTTTATGATTATACTTTCAGTCAAGTCATACAAAATCTCAAGTTTGCTATGAACTTGTTTTTTTTCGAAGCATCTATGAAATCAGCCAAATTATTTTGATCTCCGTAGTAATGGCGTCACCCTCCAACTTTTTGTTCGAACATGGCCGCGGGTCGTGGAGGAGGAGGAGGAGGAGGAGGATGGGGGGGGGGGGGGGGGGGAGGGGAGGGGTACTCAAATGTCACTAGCTACCTACAGCCCAGCCACGTCCAGGGGAGGGCACAACCGCCATTTACGTTTGATCCATAGTCAAACAGGTTACGCCGTAACCGTTACGGTGCCAGCAAACAAGTCTGACCACTTACTTTATATGACAACGTATAAAGTAAGTGCTCATATATAAGGATATTATTCCTAGTTATTTGAGAAAGTTGGAAACAATTACCTATATCTATTACTACCTATATTAATTTATATTGTAATCTCAGAATTGTAATACTAAGATTTAATATATTATATACTTTTCCCATGAAATTTAAGAAAAAACCAAATCTTTGGATATTAAATTCTTTACTGCAAAACAAACAATAACAAACAAAACATGCGGAAGAACAATATAGAAATATAACAATAACACACTGAGAGATGAAAGAAAGGACGGACTTATCACCATAAGTTATTTATTCTAGTCAACCAATTGTCGATGAGAGTAAGGAACAAGAATAGAGACAAGGGAAGTGCAGACAAATAGCAATAACATAAAATATAATAATTTTGGTTTTTATTTCAAATAAATAACTAAAATGTGATTTAGCTGCCTGCACTGCACCCTCCAAGTTTGCGGACACGCTCTCTGAAACTAGGTTATGTGAATTCGATAGACGATTAGTAAGCGCGGGCGCGCCGTCAATCTACCGAGTTACACACTGCACCTCGCTCCGACATGACGATGCCCTCTTGTCGATTCCCTCGCACCTCGGTCGACTTTACCGTGACCCGCAAAGAGGTCAAAGGCATAGAACTGCTGTTGTCATATATTACATACAGTTAACTTTGTCGCCAACATAGTCTACAAATGCACACAATATGCATTAGACAGCTCGTAACGCGCGTAGATGTACTGATAAAGATACAAGAGCCCATAGTTTTATTTTGTGCATACCATTAACAATCGCTTTCCGTCATCACGACGAGTTGTACTTATGCCCTTCCTATACTTTCCACTTGTTCGACGACGCCGCTTGTCGATCCCCTAGCACCTCAACGGGCGAGCTCACCGTGGCCCACTTAACTTATTCGGAAACTCATAACGGTTTTAATGCCTTCGCCGATCACACTGACAGCAACTGACAGCCCCCCTCTGGGAAGTTTATCATTTGTGGCGTGCCTGAATTTCGCTTGCACTGGCCGTTACGTCCTACATTCAAACATTCATACAAAGAATTCCAAAAGATTAAATCGAATCGCCAGAGTGAAATAAAATATATAAATGGTCATGCTCATTATAACTTTGTCCACCACGATTTTATCCCATAATTCCATTTATTAGGAAATTTCACATATTATGTCTATCGATGTCAAATATTTTGTGAACCCACTTACCTATGTACACTATGTATGACAATAACAGTTCTATCCGTTTAACTCTTTGTGTTAAACTGTAACATGAAATTAGCATTTGCAGTTGATTAACTCCGTAAATAGAGTAGGCGTTGCCGCAGGCAGCCCTTCCCTCCCCAGGCGATTCAGAACGGGTCAGCAACATGCTATCGTAAAAAATTGCATTAAATTGGTTTTGCTTCGCAGCACGATAACCTAGCGAAATGGACGAACGATCAACGTGCTTAATTGTTATAGTTGCGATTACTCTACCTAAGAACCTACTACTAAGAAATTGCTACTACCTACATTTTTTACTACATTGGGTATTCTGGAAGAAATATATTCAAGGAATAAGCCCACCTTAGCATCCGGCACCTATAAATTTGAAAGTTTCGCTATGCTATAACCGTTTTACATGCGGATGGGTACTAGGCGCGCAGAAGAACTTTGGAGAGCGAAGGCGGAGCGCTGCGTGGGTGTATGTGTATGCTAGTAAATGCAGCACTAGCTGCACAATAAATAAGAAAGTGGCCTCCGGTGCTTCTTAGCCTTCGTACAAGTTATCCTGACCAGTACTTCCGCTTTCCGTTCTCCACAAAAATGTTGATTTATGTCGCGCGACGCGTCGGTGTTGCTCGGGAGAAGTGTGCTTCCACTAGGTCACGAAGGAGACGTTATACTTTAACATCGTCCTTGAACTTTCGCGTAGGGAGCGCGGAGGGTCTGTGCAGGCCGGCCGGTGCGGTGTGGGGAAAGGGAGCTAGGTAAAATTCTTCATTATCGTTCAAGTAAAGTTCTTGTAGGCGAACCTCCCATAGTCGAGTCGGATAAAGCAGCTTGTAAAGTGCGCTACCCCTTCATCTGCAATATACCCACCCACTCTATAAGTATCATACGTGAATTTCCTCTAAATAAAACGTAAAATAGTATATTAAAATGTATTGAAAAAATTCATTCAATATGTTTCTTCATTAGGCAGATGCAAAGCCGAAAATGATGAGAAAAAAAAATTAAGAGAAAAAATACGACCCGACCAGGATTCGAACCTGGAACTCCAGCTTGAGCCGCCAGCGCCTTCTTCTTTCAAAGAATCTTTTGCAATTTCGCCACCGGTTCGAATAGTTGCATCTTCTATAGTAGGTATGACGCAATCGCCTGCGTTTGTAACAAACATAATATGCATGAAATGCAATTACCTATTAAATTTAATTTATCTTGTGCGTCCATGCGTACTACAGGTGGTGTGTGTGTGTACCTCCGCATTTATAAGGTCAAAATAACGATAAATTATTATTACACATTAGTTATTTATTATATATCGATTCGATAAGCGCTGTCTTGCTCTCGGACGGAATACTGTATCGCTTCCTTATTCATCGAATATTATCACTTGTTCGTTTTCGTTCAGTTCGTGAAATAGTAGCTCGATTCCAAGTTCAGCACGATGTGTGGCACAATATGCCTCTAAGCAGACGCAGGTAGTCGCAGGAACATTATTAATAATTAATGCAGAGTGATTTGATTACCCTAAACTTGGCAGTTTATAAGAATTATTTGGAAGACCTAGATATCAAACGTATCTGTCACTCCGTGTTTGAATCTTATTCTGTAGTAATTTCGTCGTCTACAAGGCGACGAAATTACTACAGAATATAATACGTACCATATAATAATATAATACATGCCATATTTATTGAAAGCGCGACATATGGCTCGAGCCACCCATAAAGTGTCTAACGACGCCCATGGACATTCGGTCGTATGAGGGGGTTACGAATTCATGCCGGCCTGACAGGTGCCCATTCACGTTATATATCATATATAACGACCTTTGTATAAATTTTTTGACCTTAGTAAAAAAAATTATACTTACAACGGTCATTCCTTGTATATATTTTTTTTAATATCGGCCTCGAGAGCGTAAACGTGTTTACCTGTACTAGAGTTGTACGAGTATTACTTAGCGTAGTAGGTTCACATAGCGTACACTCCACTCCATCTATATGATGTTTCATTATAAACTTGGAATGAAGTTACAGGTCAGTAGACCCGTGCCGGGTATATTATACAGGGTGTATTTTTATTGACTGCGTTCCTTTTAGGGGGTTGTTCTGTATCTTAAACTGAGCAACTTTTATTTTTTATCCCCATACATTTGGAGGTTAGGTCTGCCCTTAAATGTATGGAGAAAGTGATTTTTTTTCCAATTTCCAAAAGCTGTAGAAAAAAGTTACTCAGTTTAGGATACAGAACAACCCCCTGAAAGGAACGCAGTCAATTAAAATACACCCTGTATATCCAGTCCGCGGCATGTTGTTTTAATATCAGAGGCCCGGCATCACGTATTCTGCCCGCCCTCCGCGCCGGCTGGCTGCCTCGCGCGGCCCTCACACCATCTGGTCCGCCCCGCGCCATCTTGCTCTCGCGTATACGGGACTACGGGATTACACGACCCTATCCTTGTACCTACTAAATGTCAGCAAAACATGTTTACAAGCGTTTTACTCAATTCCTGGTTAGTACAATTATTACTAGACACCGATGTCGGGGCATTGCCCATTGGTGGTGGGGATGAAATGGGGTGCCACTCTAATACATCCCTGTTGCTCGGCGAAATCGCCCCGATTTCGTAACACACGTAGCGATTCATACGGACTGCGAGTCAGTCGCCCCGAATCGTGTGTTTGCCCGTTCCGATTTCAATAATTATTTATTCGTTTATTGACACATTTCTTTTTTATATTAATTTTACATAAAAAACTTAAATCTAAAATTAATATAAAATAACAAAATGGAATTTCCACCACCGGCGGCGGGGCGAACCCAGGCTACCGATGGTCGGACCCGAGAGAGAGAAACCTTCGGACAATTCGAGCGGTGTCGAGCAAGACCGCCTTCTGCATCTGACCCTTGATCCAAGCAAGTGGCTCTAGTGAGAGCCTCTTGAGATGATGGTCGAGGCTCTTCGCTATCAGCCCATGCGCAGACACGACTATGGGCACAACGATCGTCGAGTCCACGGGCCACATGTCGGTAACCTCATGAGACAGATCGATGTATTTTAACATTAATAATTATTATTATTACTGGGTCCGTACTACGCGTAATCCACACACAACCTTACTATATGATTATTTAGTTTAAAATAAAAGAACGAATTATTGTATTTCATGCAAGAGCAACGCGCTGGTAGCAAATTCCCTCAAAACTCCAGTTCAACAGTCCCAAATCCGATCGGGAACGAATTCCCTTTATTTTCTACTTCGCTTATATCTACTTCTTCTATGAACAATTTCAAGAAAGCAATATTTTTTGTATTTAACTTTCGCTATATATTTAGAATTATAATGCTGCAAAATCACTTCGTAGAGTGTATACTTTCTATCCTCGTGACTCTTTCGTCGTAATTAGTCTACTTACACTTCATATCATAACTCTATACAGTGAAGTCAAAACGCGTGATTTCTGGTCGGGTAAACCGTATAGATAGACTGAATGGAGAGGGCCAAGTCGAATCCCGAATCCTGACCGCTGTAAAACGTCCCCTCTGACCTTTCCAACGAACTCTTCGAGTAGCCGTCGTCCCCTACAGGTTCCATTCAACCTATATTGGCACACACCGCGAACCAGCTTCCTTTATTTATGGACATGAACATTCATAGTAAGGCTTGACAAGACATATCAAATGAATTTTATCTGTAAACTGAACTTAGGTACACGTCGGACCGATGTCTTCCTCTTTATTTCTACCTACCTACCTATACTCACGTTCTCAGTGTGTACATGACAAAGCTTATCGAAATGGTTTAGCTTTCTGAGGTCGTGGCTTGAATAGAAGCAATTTAGATAATTTGAATCTTGTCTTGGTCGATGTCTTTATAAATATGAAGCGATTCACTACGATAATTCATAATATCGATCAACATACTCGGATCTATGAGAATTAGAGAGAAATAGAAAAGAGGCGGCGCGGAGGCGGCGCGCGTGGCAGTCTCTCAGATTTCATTTAGTTCCCGTGTCCTTTAGTTTGCAAACTCGCGAAAAGCAGCGAAACGCTTTTACTGCTCGCAGTCCAGTTGGAAAAGTTGAAGAAAACTGAATCTTATCTATTTGATATTCCATTGACGCATAGCCGCATAGGTTTGGCTCCGGCGACGTCTCTGTAGATGTCGATAAAGTTTTTCAACCCGTTCGTACCTAAAACAGCCAAATCCACCGGACCTCGCGAAATCACACTCAGCGTGATAGCCAGCAGATTTGCAGACTATAAAAGGGCCATCCAGCTTGTAATATGAAGATTGAAGACTCCCCTTGAAAAGTAATTATAACTGAAAGTACCTACCTTGCATGGTTTTATACTAGTTGCGATGAATAACCAACAGGTGAATGATAAACGTAGCCTCGGTAGCTCAGTGGTGCGGTCGGTTGACTGTTGTTAAGCAACGCTGAGCACGGTCAGTACTTGGATGGGTGACTGCTCGACCGTTGGAGGCCGACCGTGGTTCGGATTCCACGTTAAACTGTAGGTCCCTTCCCTTCTTACTTTACTAGGTGGTAGGGTTTATCCCGACCGGGTTGGTACCACCGCACTGAGCGAAACGTCGGGCGTAACTGCTATGTAAATAGTTCGTGTTTTCCGTCCCAGTTCAGTGTAGCTGACATGAAATGAAGGGAAGCGCTGACATGGCACCTAGTTCACCCGGTGTTATGAGCTGACATCACCAATGTTGTAGGTGATGTAGCCAACCGTGTCAGTTTCCATAAAAAAAATATATGTAATGACAAAAACAAACAAATATATTAGTGTCTACTTGGTAGTGGCAGCAAGTGGACTTGATACCTAAATGCATTCTCACCAGTTAGTCACAATTTTTGGATAATATGTAAAATTTCGTGGCTATGGCAATTTTCTCTATTATCTGCTATTTCTCTCTCTGAGACGGTGAGCTTAGGAGGGCGCGCATAGAGATTTAAGCTTTAGCTATGGCCTTTCGTCGTCGTGTGATACTATCGCGACAATGGCCGCTTTATCTCTCGCCATCTGTATTGGCACGGATAGACAGGGTTCCGCCATCGCGGCGGCAAGGGAGATGCTTCTTTATTGAGGTCGCCGCGCTCCAGTCACAAAGATTATCTTCATAGAAATCTAATATCGCGAGCTCTACCTACCGACCTGCATCGGGGAAATTATCATATTCATTTTAATGAATTTCATTTCAATGAAACCCGACGTTGCATTTCATAGAGTTTTCTGTCCCTTTGATTTATTCTCAACGGGCATAGAGACATATTTATTCTACGATTTTCGGTTTATCAGTAATTGTGTGCATGTTTCCATAGACAAACTTTACCTCCATAAGTATAAAAACCGGCCAAGTGCGAGTCGAATTCGCGCACCGAGGGTCCCGTATCGCCATGTCACGGCCAGCGCTACTCACGCCATCTAGATGGCGTGTTATGAAATGCTTCATATTAGTTAATGTCATACTTCATAATCTATTCGGTAGATGGCGCGCGCGCATACACTTTTTGGTTTCTTCTATGGGAACCCCCGTGAATTTTTTACTTTTTCTTATTTTTATTATTTTATATCTTTATTAACACATTTACAATATTTACATTAATTTCAAATATACAAAGTATAAAAATACAAATATATACCTAAAATTAATATAAAAAATATAAACGGAGTTTCCACCACCGGCGGCGGGGCGAGCCCAAGCTACCGATGGTCGGGTCCCAAAGAGAGGAACCTCCGGACGATGCGTGCAGTGTCGAGCAGGGCTGCCTTCTGGATCTGGCCCTTGACCCAACCACTCAGCGAGAGCCTCTCAAGGTGGTCGTCGAGGCTCTTCGCTATCAGCCCATGCGCCGAAACGACTATGGGCACAACAATCGTCGAGTCGACGGGCCACATTTTGGTAACCTCGTGCTGAAGATCCAGATACTTTAACATCTTCCCTGCTTCCTATATTATTTGTTGTTATATCGGCCATAATAACACATTTTTTGTGAAAATTTCAACGGGCTACCTATTACGGTTCAAAAGATACAGCCCTCGGACAGACGGACGGACGGACAGACAGACAGACAGTCAGACGGCGTAGGCTTAGTAATAGGGTCCCGTACATGATACGGAACCCTAAAAATGTATAATTTTTTAACAAACAAAAGTGGCATTATGTTACTATAAATAATAGCACCCGTGCCACAGAGTACTTAATAGTTACTTCGTCCCGTGCATTGATGTCTAATTTTATAGATCGAACGTCGCGCGATTTAACCTGTACTACGTTTCGTCTTAACAAGTGTGCGTGCATTCACACACAGTATTGTGATACTCACACAAGCACACACTTACATCATATAGTCGTTTCATGTCCGTAAACGGCGGGCATCGGAGCGCGCCGCGCCTCCTGCCACGAGATACTTTCGTGTTTGCATTTCACACACCGCCATGCTGTCACGTGACGCGATCCCTACGACGTTACTGTCGCGTTCTCACTTGCCTACAGATGATAAGAGTGAGCGAGAAAGTTGTCATCGCTCGCCCATCGGCGCGATTGTCGTATTTCCGCTCACTCTTATGATCAGTAGGCAAGTGGGAACGAGAACGCGATAGCTACGTCACACAAGTCAGCATGGCTTCTTAAGACGTCATAACATGCTCAGGCGAAACAAACAACAACGTTTGTCACTGTTACTCTTGCATAAAACACAGCTTTACTCTTTCTCGTTCGCTCTTTATATTAAATTACGTATACAAAAATCTGTTTAACATAAAATTTGAGAAAAAAAACCAGCAAAATAAATACTTACTGATGGAAGGAGACGCCATTCTTTACGTAATTTCGATCTGAGCTGTTACAATACTTGTAACAGCAACCGGGCATGCTGAACACACGCACTTTTGCGCCACAGACTCGGTACAGTAAGACTTACGCTCAACACGCGCTGCACACGCCGTATGAAGCGGCTGTCCGTGAAATCTGCAATTTATGCAGTTCTCGTCGAGAACAAATTTTTTCGGGAGTAATGTATGGGATGGGCATATCTCTAAATATACATCAATGGTCCCGTGCATTAGTCGGCGAGTAGTTAGTGGGCTGTGTGCTGTGTATTTATATGGTTACGCGGATACATACTTCATTCGCATCTACATACATAATGGCGTGGTAAACATAATAATGCAGTAACCGTGTTATACATAATTCGTGGTGAAATGGCATAGTTCCGGTGCAGCAGCAGTTCCAATCCAAAGTACATAGGTACAATATCACTTCCCGGGAACACCGCACAGTTTGCCTGAAGCAAGCTACATTATGTTGAAGGGGGGTACTAGGCAAAAGCACTTCGTATTTCCCCTAACCATAGCCATATTTCAAGTGATTTAACTATAATTTATATGCCTAATAGTTAGGTAAAGATTCAAGGTATAATGTGAATGCATTATTTTTAATTTAATCTTATAAATTCCCTTAAAAATATATGGTTGAAAAGTGGTAAAATCGTTCAAAAATGCCTTTGCTATTTCCCTCGCCATTTTTTACAAAATGCATCTAATACGAAAAATGTTTCATTGAGCTTAGAGTCAATAACACTAAGAATCATTTAAATAAATTCAAACGCTTACAGAATAAATAGTTTCATAATCCTTCAATTTCTTTCTTGAAATTTTTGCGTGTGGGTCCGGTTCTTAAAAAGAATAGCCCCACTGCATATCTCCCCGTGCATGTCGTAAAAGGCGACTAAGGGATAAGAACAAGATGTCGCGCTAAAGGGCGAAAGGCTAGCCACCTCTCACCTTGGCGCGGTCCTTCCACCTTGTCATGCAGTAGGTGGGTCTTCGTGCCTCACTTGCTGCTTGATAGTTATCTTGTCCGTATACTGTGCTAAACGTGGTGGTCGGTGTTGTGCTTTAATTTACCAGAGTACTTATGGGAGTGAAAGTTGGGTATGGCAGGCGAAGCATGAGAGCAGGATAAATGATGTCGAAATGCGCGCGTTGAGAGGAGTATGTGTGGAATAGGAGGAGTATGTGTATCTGTAGAATGGATGATAGGAGACTAATGAAAGAAATCTATGGAGCGAATGTTAGTGGAAGAGTCGGGTAGGTCGCCCTAGACGCACGTACCTGGACCAGCAGGTCTATTCTTGTAAATTCTGGCAGCGGAATCAGCGCTGTTGTGGCGCTGAGAGCCACTTACTAAAGTGGCTCTCAGCGCCACATCAGCGCTGAGTCCGCTGTCAGAATTTACAAGAATAGATCTGCAGATCGGGCATGTGCTCGAAAAGGGTCAGGTGCGTAGTACCCGTAACCGACGAGCATGTATGAAGAACATTATGAGAGTGGAAGAGGCGGCAAAAGTGTGTCAGGATCGTGGCGCGTGGCGGTTGGGTTGTTTGCGTGGGTTGGGTCCGTTGTCTTTGCCTGCCCCACTGGGAGGCAGGCAGGCGTGACGTTATTTATGTGTATGTATGTATGAACTTATAGCACAACACCGATTACTCTGCTTACCCTGATTGTCGGGATACAAAAGCGTGAGTTATGTCTGTATGTAAATGTTTCAAGAAATTTTTCAATTTCAAGTAAACTAGAAGGCTCGGTGGTAATAATAACAACACTCCAGGACTATACAGAATTAAATGTACCGGCACAGTTGTTCACCGGGATAGCTACACGGGAGGCTTCGCTCATCTATCATCCACCGCCGCCCCTCCACCCCCGCAACCACCGGACACTCCCTCGGTCCCACCGCGGCAGGAAACACTCGCCCTCATTAATAATTCTATTTTTGTACCCTTTCCTTTATATTTACTCGTAATTTCCCTTTAAAGTAATGCACGAGCGTTGTATTTAATCAATTACCCGAGTCTTCCGCGAGAGAGCAATCGGGAGAACGGGTTTTGGTTGAAAATACTTTTTGAAAGTTTTTATTACCACCGCAGATAAATTATTGATTAATTACAAATCTTGAGTGGTGGTATGTGTGGTAGTTTCGTTACACTGTATTGCTGAAGACTGAACAAAATAAAAGCTCATTTTTATGTCACAACTTTTCAACCGTAATTTATTTTTATTTTTCATTCTTTTTTTCATATCACAACATCTCATCTATTTTGTTTATAATTTGTAGTAACTCCACAAACTTCGGCAAGTTTTATGCTCACGACACCTCTGTTCCGGCCATTTTTCTCAAATCTGCTATATATTTCACACAGGAAAAATATAGGAAAACAATAGGAAAAAAATTTATTAAAAATAATGTCAAGTTGCGCAGGTGCGTGTTGGAAATGAGCCCGCACTGGAAAGTGAAAACACAAACACGAGTTCTGCTAGTGTGTTTACAAACAGAGACCGCTGCCCGTCCCCGCCCCCGCACCGCCGCCGCCCGCCCTACGACCCGCTTCCTTCCGTGTTCCGCCCTCGAGAACAACCTAATGTTTTAATTGCTTACATTCCACTATGCCTTGGGCAGATATCACGGTTCGTGTTTAAGGCTGAGCGATACTAAACATTGGTTTCTCTCGATTGGTGTTTGTAGTAAACCACTGTGAGTTTTAAGTGCAAAAACAATAAACATTTCATTGTAAGCGTAATATTTAGTAATAGTAATAACACTATATTTGACGGGAAGGAATTTTTAATGGTTTATCTATTACATATGTAAATTTACATGACCAAACACGATGGACGGCATGGAAACATGGTTTTTCAGAATTTTCGATAGCATATTTTGAAATTTTTATCTATCGAGTCAAATAAATTCAATTGCATTTTAGGCTATTGGTTGGTGACCAGTATGCCTTGTAGAAAGCCATATATTTTTCAACAACAAACTCACAGTGGCTTACGAGGAACATCAATCTGGAGAAACCGATTTTTAGTAGTACTGCTGAGCCTTAACACGAACATTGGTGTTACAAATTGTTCTGGAATCTAGATTCTTGTAATATGAAAAGCATGAGATCTACTAGTTAATTCTAGAGTAATTTGTATGTTAAGTGTAAAAATGTAATCAGTAATCAATTATTTATTTAAAATGATTTTTCTGTTTTTATTGTTTTTCTTCAAATTGTTACGTAGATGTATTTTGTATTACTGTTATGAGTTTCGTTTCAATAAACGGGGTTATGTTATCTTTTTTTTTTTATTATGGTGGCTGTGCCCAAGAGTTCATCGGGCAATCAGGAGTTGTGTTATTGGATAATAACACAACTCCTCGCAAAATCAAGCTCAGCGAGGTGCCATATCAGCGACAAGGCGGACAAAAAGGTTGTAGACGAATTTATTGACGGGCTTTTTGAAGACCCACAGCTTATAGGCTAGGGAACACACTCAGCGAAAGATCATTCCATATTTTCGCCGTACGATACAGGAACGATTTCGAAAAACTGTGGGTTCTGAGAAGAACGGTATGAGGAAGAATCATTCCCACTTAAATTCGAGTACGTCAAAGATGTAATGAAGTTTGCAAAAATACCAATGCTAAATTACATAGTAAATACTGACTCGTATTATCGGTCGGCGTCGACCGGTTAAATATTTTCGGAATCGCATAAGTACAATGAAAACAAGATATGTGTGTCCAAATAAATATCCTCATACATATCACTCCGTAATGAGGCGCGGCTCGCGGCTCGCACGTCACAGCATGGGGCGCACCCACCCACAGGCATACGCCTGGTTTATCGGCAAGGCGGTACGACGAATTGGCGGACTATAACTATGCATAATATGCTATCGCAAACGATAGAAGCCAGGCGCTGATCCAAGGCAACAATTATATTTTTTTGTGCATACCTACATAACTAAGAAAAAAAAATGTTGCTACACTGGAATTTGCAAGTGTTGGGCCGGTACTAGAAAACAAAAGCCCCACTGCATCTCTCTTTGTGCATCTCGTAAAAAGCGACTAAGGTATAAGGACAAGATACCGTGCTAAAGGGCGATAGGGTAGCCACCTCTCACCTTCGCGCGGTCCTTCCACCGAGTCATGCACACAACATAGGGTATCCTAGCGTGAGAGACAGGACTATAAGTAAAATTGCTAGTTTAAGCCCAGAGTGTACCTAATTATAGTTTGTAAGAAAAAAAATGTAAACTAGGTTAAGTTATAGTGAAAATAAATCTTATTCTTATTCTTATGCGCTGCAGCAGGTGGGTCTTCGTGCCTTATTGTCTTGTCCTACAGATGTTTTATCTCACGAGCGCGGGTGAGCCATACTTGTAGTTGTAATGCGTATAGACACGTGCTCCTGTGTGTGTAGCGTTAGCGCAGGTAGCGCTCCCGAGCTTACGCAGGCAAAGACAGTGTGCATGTATATTTACACATTTACACACACAAGCGTGGCTCACCCGCACTCGTGAGATAAAACATCTGTAATTCTTTATTGTGGTGGTCGGTGTTGTGCTGTAATTTGCCAGAGTGCTTGCAGTACAACACCAATCGGGATACAGATTGTGGTATATAGGTATAGAAGCCAGGCGCTGATCCAAGGCAACAATTATTATTTTTGTTCATAAGAAAAAATGCTTTACAGATATTCTCACGAAGTCCGTTTGGCTATGAATGTTGTCAGGAGTGCACATGCACATTTTTTTAGTGTGCGTAACCTCGAGAGCGCTCGGCTCATTCTACACTTGCGTTTATACGCCGGCGGAAAAACGCGCGAATACGCTGTTGCAGACCGTCATTCTACACGCTAGCGTTTATACGCCGGCGGAAAAACGCGCGAATACGCTGTTGCAGACCGTCATTCTACACGCTAGCGTTTATACGCTGTGATTGCTCATTCTTCAAAATGGACCCGCCCATGATTACTGCTCTTGCAGCGTTTTTATTATTAGAGTTAACGAAAAAGAAAAAAAAAACGTATTTGGGTGGAACCTGTATTAAGAAATCGTTTAACTTCAGGAATATTTCATTCAATAGTTTTGCCTTCAGTTCTCGATTGGCGTAGTCCTTCGTCTTTACATCATATAAAGCAGGCCGATCTTGTATTTCTACAATAAATCGCTCCGTATCGAATATTGTTCACTCACGGGGCGCACGAGCAGCCTCGCAGAAGTTCTTGCGTAGAATGACGCAATCGCGGAAAAACGCTCGTGTAGGTTGAAACTGCGTTTATCCGCTGCATTTTTAACGCTGCATGTTGCGTTGAAAAAGCAAACGCCCGTGAAACGCAGGTACAGCTGCGGATAAACGCCGTAATGTAGAATGCGTCGTTTACTTGTATGTAAAATTGTGTCTGCCGCGTTTCTCGAGCGTTTTTCCGCCCGCGTTTAAACGCAAGTGTAGAAGGGCCCACGATCGCTACGCGGTCCACGCACACAACACACACAAGTGCGCTTATCAGTACACGTCATTACTACAACTAGAGCCAAACGGACTTCGTGAGATAGAACCCTGTACTACACACGAATTTGCAAGCAGTTTGTCAGCCTCGATAGCTAGATGGTCGTATGCATCGGCGTTCGACCTTCAAAGTTAAGCTCGTCGCCGGGCGGCGTCGGACTTCAGATGGGTGACCTTCTGATAATTTCCAAAAGTACTCTTTAAACTTGCATGCTGTGTGCGATGGGGATAATTTCGTGGGGTTGGTTCGTGTGAAAATTGGTGAATGCGTGCGAATTCACCCCATAGATTAATTTTTATCGTACAAATCTCACGTCATATAAATATTTCATACAAAAGATAACAAAGCAGTTGAACTTCTAAATTATTTTGTAATTAATTCTCACTGAAGACGACATAAGTCGTAATATATGAAACTGTGTACATTTTATGAATAATATGAGTATAAAAAAATTATTCCAAAGAAATATTTTGTTAATAAAAATAATTTATTTCTAATAAATTATTTTGTAAAATAAATATGAATGTGCTAGTGGAAAGAACAGTGCATCGGATATACTGAAGCCGGGAGCGCCTGTCTCCGCTGCCCGTGAGCTTGTTGCCAAAACCTCGTGGCCCGTGAAACTAAACCTCTAACATTCATTATCTAAGCCCCACAGCACTGCGCAGCTGTATATTATCATGTGAAATGCTGCGAAAGACTATAAAACTAAACGCGCAAGATACTGAAACCGGAGGGTTTACAGCGGAGTAGCCACTTTCTCTGCTCATAGTCATGTTCGCAACGTTTTATGCGCTATAAATGACAAGCTGAGATTTAAGTACATCGCAGAATATCTGAGCAAGATCTCTCGCACGGATAGTGCACAAATCTATAGAATATATCACAAAGCGTTTTACAGCATGATACGGCATCGACTGCCGTCACTGCGAAATAAAGTTATTGAGCAACAACTCAATAACGTTTAACGTGTCCGGAACCGGAACCGTGGCATTGTGTGTCGAGAGCGTTGTCTCTGCCGGCATTTGGTAACACTAATAGTCGTGACTTCATATACTAGCTTTTTCCCGCGGCTTCGCTCGCGGTAGACTCGGTTTTTTTATGGAAGCTGACACGATTGGCTACATCACCTACAACATCCGTGATGTCAGCCCATAACACGGGGTGAACTAGGTGCCATGTCAGTGCTTCCCTTCGGTCTTAGCGGTTTAATAGCATATCCGATTTAAACGCAAATATTATAATAAACGACCGGCTTCTCCTATATTCTCTCTTCCTCTCTCCCGTCCATGCTATATATTTTCTTTGATACTGCTCGGCCCTAAGGCTATTTAGCGTGATGGTATATAGCCTATGTGAGCCTCAAGACCTACTCTTTCCATTGTTGCAAACCGCATCAAAATGTGTTCAGTGTTTCTGGAGTTTACTTCAAACATACAGACAGACGTTCCCTTTTAAAAGAAGTAGAGAGTAGAGAAAGAGATGCGTTTAAAAAGCTATTTACCTTATATAATAAATTTGAATCAGTTTTAAAATAATATAGAGATAGTGAAAATAGTAAAGAAAGACGTAAAGTTTCAGCCTCAATAATAAGAAACCGCGTAAGTGCAAGTTGCCGTTTGAATCATGCTGTATTCCGTCATGCCTGACCCGTTTGTCTTGAGAAGGGTGGATGGATTTGTGTTTCGGCGATTGAGATCGCAGTGTAAATTTGTGTTCACTGTGACTTGTGTGCTAAGCTTTTGCAGATAAAAGTTTCGTTTGTATGAAATGTAGATTACACATACAACCTTATTGTTGTACTACCTTCATTTTGACTTAGCATCTGCCTCACGGAAACCGTATTGGTACGGAACCCTCTCCACGCGAGTTCGACTCGCACTTGACCGTTTTTTCATATTTAACTGCAAACCACCAACATGACCAACTGGACCTCCTGGGCTTGTTGTCCAAAGATGTGGCCTTAAGGAGTTTCATAGAGGCCACCCTTGCCCCCAAAAAACTGGGCTTTCTTTACCGCATTAGGAGGTACTATAAGGCTCAAGTTTGTCCGGATGAACTTGCGCTGATAATAATAATTATGACCGGTAATGGAGTAGTTCAGTCACCTGTGGGACGGTTGCCTCCTTTACTTGTTAGCTTTCTTGAACTCTATTCAACGACGAGCTATCTGCCTAATCGGCTCCAACCGCCTGATCCGATCGCAAGCTCACGCATGTTCTTGAGTCACTACACCACAGATATCCACAGGCGAATCATTAGCATATTTCATATTGCCATATTTTATGTCGGTCACGGTCGTTGCTCTGAGGAATTATACATAGCTTCTCTTATCCCTTCTGCCCCTATCTATATCCGCCACACTCGCAGAAGATGCATATGGGGCATCCAATGGCGTAGACACCGATCTTCTCAGAAACCATCGTTTTGAAAATTTAAAATCGTTTCGTTTCGTACGGCGAAAATATTAAGTGGTCTTCCAGTGAGTGTGTTGTTGTGCTCCTATAACCTGCGACTCTTCAAAAAGCGTGTCAATGAAATCGACGAAAAACGAAATTAGTCGTTGGGCAAGCGAATTTGTTAAATAAATCGATTAATTTTCTTATTGTCGTCCATAACCAGTATTTTTTGTTTTCTTGAGCTTGTACATAGAAAGCTCACTTCAGTGTAAATATTGAGTATAGCATTAAAGAAGGCAACATGCTCAAAAAAATTACACGTTTAGTATCTCAAGGTAAATTATTGTCCTCAGGTTGCTGGCCGATGTCGCCGGAGTCGAACGGAAGCGGCGGGAGCGGGGCATGGCGAGGGGAGGGCGGCGGCGGAGCGTGGCGCGGGGAAGGAGTCGGCGGAGGCGGAGGAGACGGCGGGGCCGGCGGAGGGGGTGGGGGCGCCCTGCGCGGGGGCGGGGAGGGGGTGGACGAGGAGCTGGAGCCGCTGACGGGCGCGGCGGAGGCGGTTGCGGAGGAGCGCGCCTCGTCCGACGAGCTGTCTGCCGAGCAGGAGTCCTGCATGGACACCTCTTCTAAGTACCACAGCTGCGAGGCAGTCGAGACTGATGATGAACTACGTTAGCTTCCTCTAACTTGGAACCTGTCTATCTTTTATATACCTACTGTAAGCCTCTAGCTAGCTGCTAATAAAATTGGGGTGGCAAACTATACATGTAATTGAGCTATAATAACAAGTTTGTGCACATAAGCGTGTGTTATCGTTAATTAAATGATAAAGAAGTTTCAAAATAACTTTTTGGTTTATCTCAATAGTTGGTAAAATATGCACTTCTAAAGTCGTAAAAAGTGTGACCTTTCAACTATTTGGAAAATTGTGGAAAAATTTAAGGTGGTAAAACTTAAAACACACTTTCAACGAACATTGGTTTGAATGGGATATTTTCGTTTACATTATGAACGTTTTTCCTGACTACGGAACCCTTCACTGTGCGTGGTCCGACACGCACTTGGGCGATTTTTTTTATATTGACTTCTATAAAAGTAGCGGAAAGTGTTAACAAACACAAGTGTTAACAAGTGTTTAGAAAATGTATGTAGTTAAAATTGTTTGATCGTACTAAACATGAAATCGAACAAATTTCTAGACGTTTATATGTAGTTGCAAATAAAACAAATTAAAAAAATAAGCAAACATAGTATCAATTAAAACTTGCAAGAATATTACTGCACTTGTGTTGAATTTATTAATTTTTCCTCCCCTAAGTGAAACGTCAAACTATGTACATACAATGAGCTCACCTGAGGCCTGAAAACAGCAAAAGAAGTGTTGTGGTTTTGCCAAAACATTTTCCTGGTTGCGTATATACACAGATGCCTGCGGCTCCGCTCGCGTTAAGGATATCGTGATTTTATATAGCTTATAACTTATATAGCGTATAGCCTATAACTGTGTCAGTTTCCATAAAAATGAAAGATTAAGTTGAACACTGAACAGTTTCAGATAATATCAACACGATCTTTTCAAGCGATTTCGTCGCCTCGTGCTCCTCCGCAAGTGAATAATTCCTCTACGAAATTGTACTCATTTGCAAAAAGGATAAAACCATTTCCGTACAAGGAGCAGAAGGCTTGCTGGCTGGACGCCAAGTATTAATAGTCACGCAAACTATAAAGAGGTCACTTGTCTCACTATAAAGCGAAGGATATTTGGTTTCTGTGAATTCATCGTTGAAGATGGAATGGAAAAAATCAATACAGAATTAATTCGATGAGAAAAAAATGTTTTTATTACAAAGTTCAACTCAACAGCTCCAGGGGGAAAACATATAAAAGCATACCTTAGTTCAACGACATAAGACATTTAATGCTGCCAATCTTGAACGTGCATAATTCCCATAATCACACTATTACCACGAAATTGCCGTGCGATCTCAAATCTATGAAGCATAATATTTGGCAGGAACTTCTGTTTCAGATATTATGCAATTAAAGTGTAAATTTTAAAACTTCCGAACTTAATATATTATGTGGTTTATTTTAAATTACAGTGGTTGTTAAAAATTACTACTTGTGTTAATTATACCTAATTTTAACAAAATATAAATGATCAGTAGCTTCAGTGCATTAGCCCAATTAAACACGGGAAATATATTATGTAGGTATTTTAGGGTATATTCTCGTATAGTCTCGTATATTCTCTCACAATACATTTTATAGTAATAGTTCTCGAAGCAGTTTAGATTCCAATACAGAACAAGCAATTTGTCTAGGTTCCTACCTCAGATCAGGCTTATCTGAGGTTCCTGCCATATACATATCTTTATTTCAACAGAAAAGAAATAGCTTCAATTAATATTGACTAGAAGATTATTTCAGCCTCTCGCGCACGACTACGGGGCTGGAGGAAACAGGGAAGGGAGCAGATGTGTGAGCTCAATGTTGCGGGAACTTGAGTAATCTTCATCTTTAGTCAAACGCCCTAAACTCGAAACATTTACGCAATATTACGCAAAGCGCGTGGAATGTGAATTCTTCGCTAGCAATTTAGAACATTGTCTTCATATCGTTTTGTTTGCTAAAAGTGGGCAAAGGAATGTGGAGAAGAAAATTAGTTACAATGTGTACACATGTGTGCACTTGTGTAGACAAGAATATTTCCTATACTGACGTTTTCAGTGGTCGTCTTTTTTCGGAACGTCCAGGACAAAAAATGCTCTTTTATTTTTTTTAGGAGATTATTTTAGGAAATAGGATTATACAGAAGGAATTATTTTAGGAATTATGACAAAAAATCCGTCATAGCGCCCGCCTCTGTAAATGGCGTTTCCCCTAAACTTACTAACTAAACCTACAATCGAGCTCAGTACCCAAACCGATTAAAATAAAAAAGGGTCTTGAACTCTTGACAGACAGACAGACAGACAAACGGGCAACGAAGTTATCCTATAAGGGTTCCGTTTTTTTTTCCTCTTTTGCGGTACGGAACCCTAAAAATATACAAATGAAGTAAATTAAATATAACTGTTAATAGACACTAATTGGTATTAACGCGTGCTCCATCCCGGCGGAGGCGCCGGCGGCGGCGCGGCGGTGGCGCGGAGGCGCGAAGCGAGATAATAACTCAACAATAATTATTGTCAGTCTACCGGCCGCGAAATAACGACCAATAACGATCGTAGTCTCAACCATACCAAATATGATTTATTAGTAATGCATATAATCTTTGCATCACTTAATCAGTGGCAATTTTGCGTATACGCTCGTGTCGGCCGACAACGCGGCAACGACATCTTCGTTATACGTATAGCCTCTGGCAACTGCTCTGTATTTACTGTCAAATATAATATCCCATCAAAAACATATAATGTGAAAAATATGCCAAATCTCGCACGCAACCTTTCCACTGTAAAAAGTTGTAAGATCCCATGCACAGCCAAGGCTTTTCATATCATCGAAGCCCCAATTCAACAATGTTGTAATAAACTATTTAGTTACTCTATCCATTTAATATGTTCACTTCTATAAAAAATATCTTGTCTTGGCCATCACACAGCACAAACAAATCGCTTCGTAAATACTTATTTCTTTTCAGTTTACTAACAAACTGTAGTTCTATTGGATCGAATTAATATGATATCAACTTATTACGCGATCTTTTGCGTAACGAGGTAATCCGCCGACGTACCAAAGTAGCCGATATTGGTCACCGGGTGGCAAAGTTCAAATGGCAATTATAGGCTGGGCACGTCAGTCGTAGAGAGACGACGACCGTTGGAGTAAACTGGTCCTATATTGGCGGCCATGCACAGTGAAATAGGAAAAGGGAGTGTGGTTAGACCACCAAGTCGACATCAAGTACGTCGGAGGCAATCAGTACCGTTGAAGGGCGGGAGAACTAGAAAAAATTGAGAGGCAGTGGATGCATAAATGCTGACTGACAAGTTTGTTTCTTCAGAATATGCGATTTTGCAGGTTATAGGGTTTTGCACCTCAAAAGAGGAAACAATTTAACCCTTATAGGATCACTCTCGTGTCTGTCTGTCCGTCTGTCACGGTTTATTTTCTCAGAATCTACTGGAAGAAAAAAGTTGAAATTTGGTTCACATGTGCATGTATCAATGAAAAGGGCTCGTTATAAGGAATAAAATAAATTTTTTTAAGTACCGTGTGGGGCCGGTACTTAAAAAGAATAGCCCCACTGCATTCTCTCCCCATGCATGTCGTAAAAGGCGACTAAGGGATAATGACAAGATGCCGTGCTAAAGGGCGACGGGCTCGCCACCTCTCACCTTGGCACGGTACTTCCACCGAGTCATGCAGCAGGTGGGTGCCTTCGTGCCTTACTTGCTGCTCGATCGATTGAATTTTGTTCGAATACTTTGCTAAACGTGGTGGTCGGTGTTGTGCTGCAATTTACCAGAGTTCTTGCAGCACAACACCGATTACCCTGCTTACCCCGATTGTCGGGATTCAGCGTGTGTGATATGTATGTATGTATATAATTTTTGAACATATATTTCATAGTGGTCATTTAAGCCCGCGGGCCGAGTGGGCTGTGGGCTGAGTTGACCAAAGAATTATTAAAACATATTGAAAAATCTAGTATCCGCCCCCCCCCCCCCCCCCCCCCCATCTCTGAAACCAGTGTCTAAAACTTATAAAAAATAGTGAAGTTTACAGGAAAACCTAAACGATAAATTCTAAAGTTCTCACGGAAAATGGAATGGTAAGGAGGGCTCCTTACCATTATCCATGCAAGTTAGACTCACAATTGACCACTTTTTTTTATAAAATCGAACGCTATTGGCTACATCATACAATACCCGTGATATCAGCCCGTAACACCTTGGTGAGCTAGGTGCCGTGTCAGTGATTCCCTTTGGTTGTGCCGGCTACACTGAAATTATCTGAAAACACAAACTATTTTTACAGCCACTTCAACTGACCTTTCATTTAGTGCGGTGGTATAAACCAGGGCTAGTTTAACCTTACCACCAAGTAGGTATGAAGGAATCGACCTACACTTTTACGTTCAATAATCAAGGTAACACTTATTAGCTTTTTTTTAATGATGTAGCTAGAGATGAATAGTTTAGGAAATGAAATAAAATTAAATGAAATTAATTGAAATGTTTATTTATTTCTTTCGTCCAGTACACACACAATGGATACAAAAAAAATTCACAGATCTCGTGCATTGCACGACCTTCGAGGTACATTGAAAATGAACTCAACAAAATAAAAAAAAAGTATTACATTTATATATTTTTTATTATTTTTCAAAAACACAAGCACCTTAAAAAATGTAAACTAAAATGTAGACAGAAAAAGAGATAGGCTTGACATTATGTATAGCTAAAGTAACAAATTAATAAGACACAAACAGACACAGCCTTTGTCCCTCAGCCATTGAGAAGGACGCTGATTTTAAGTCACGCCCAAGTACACAAGGAAGTAGGAAGATTAGATTGTTATTAGCTATTTTAATTGTGTAAGTAAACCTACCCATGGTAGGTACTCGTATGTACCTATGTGCCGCACGCACGCTGGGCGTAAGCACCGACCAACCGATTGTAGTTAGTTAACTATTATAAAATATACAAGATTGCACTGGGTACGATGAGGAAAATAAAATTGAGATAGACTTCGTTGGGATAACGTGCAGAGATGTTCCAAATCGCGGTCACCCGAGTGACGGATGTTTTGGCAAGCGGACAATTTGCGTCGAGTGAGCTGCGTGCGGGCGGAGACATTCAGGCTCTCGGCACTCGTACAAGCACATCGTACGCCATATCGATCTGCGAGCTCATCACATCTCCACTATGTGAAATTTAAATGTGAGCCTATGTGCTGCGGTAGCGGCGGCGGCGCGCGGCGCCTTTAGCTAGAAACTCATTGGGCCCACGTACGCTACGCACGCGTACGTGGGCGCGTCGGTCTCCATACATTTTATATGGAAGAGTGCAGCACGCAGTGTGTCGCGTAGCGTAGGGTGGCGTGGGCGCAATGAAACTGCGTGCTGTACTCTTCCATATAAAATATATGGAGACCGACGCGCCCACGTACGCGTGCGTAGCGTACGTGGGCCCAATGAGTTTCTAGCTTTATGTTAAGGCGCCGCCGCCGTCGCGTCGTCGTCGCGACAACGCAACGGGACTACCTCAAATATCAATGTTCGTTCTACATTAGCGCTAGCCCGCCAAGGGGACGCATATCTCGCATGTACACGTACAGAGTAAAATATTTTGCTCTTTTTCCAATGAAGATTATATCTCCCGATAAGTTAATTCAAATGAGCAGCCCTCCCAGCACGCAATAAATAGATTTCGCTCGGCGATATCGTAACTCACTATTCGTTAAACCGACAACGACGAGCGCCTATCGACACGTGAGCACATTACAGCCGAGCACGCGACGCGACGCGACACTCGGCGGCGGAGAGAGACGCGCGCAGTGCGAGGAGTACACGTGAAGCACTCCAAGCGACAATTATTTACTGCTTTAGCGATGACGACACGGTCCATTGACAGGCAGGACGATGCGCAGCAGCTCCGATTGTTTTATTGATGTAGCGCGGGTCGGTAGGTATAGCGGCGATAATATTTACCGGGCGGGGCGGGGGCAGGGCGGGCGCGGCGCGTGCGTACGGCGCGACGACGGGGAGGCGGGACGGGGCGCCGAGCGAGCGCCGCACTCGCCTCGCCCTAGTCTCGGCCGCGCTCCGTCGGCTGAGCGGCGCTGCACGCTCTGACTCCCGCGAATACGCGACGCGACGAGACGCCGCGATGTCGGCGGTACACGCGCGAGTCGGAGACTAGCATGGTGGGGGCGGGGTGCGCGCGGACGTGTCGCCGTGCGTTATGATGATACGACACGAGCGTGCGGATGCCGAGTGCCCCGGAGCAGACGTCGCGCTGTGAGAGAGACGAACGGCTACAAGTGGGCGGACGCAGCCGAAGACGCGGACGCGGACGCGGCGGGTCGCGACCTTTGTAGCCAGCCCGCGCCGGCCGACAGGTGAGCAACCGAGCAATCCCATCTTCTTTCGCTCCGCTCATCACCTCCGAGCTCTGGTTTGGAACACGGGCGGCGGCGTGCAGGCCTGGTGTCGTGTGCCGCGACGTGCCGCGCTGCCGCCTCCACCGGACGCGTCGAGCCTCTCACATCTCACCTCGTCTCGGCACACTCTCATCATCGCACTGTGTGCACAACATCGATGGTGCACAAGACAAAAACTCTGTAGAGCTCTACGAGATGAGTCTCTGAGATCAATTCGTTACAGGACGCTCCCCGTATACAATTATTATTAGTAAGGGTATCTAATTTATAATTAAGATAAACGATATAAAAGTACATACCTACATTACATTAAAAGCGGCCAAGACAATCAAACTTCCCGTTATCGTAAAAACTTTAAGACTTAAGATTTTCGTTTAGATTTTCCTGTAACTATAAGAGAGGCCCTATTTTTTGAAATTTTAGACTCAGTGGTTTCGGAGATAAGTTGGGAATGCTCGATTTTTATATATTTTCTTTAATATATTTTAAACTATGTATTTTAAAATTATACAAAAGATGTATTTGTATTCCTTATAATGATTAATTCCATTGACAAGTCACATACGCCCGTGATTGGGACAACCAAGTCTATATAGAACAGATAGAACAAATTGTGACAAGTTCGAGCGCAGTCTAACTGCCATATGAATGATCAATAAACAATACAATACAATAATGTACCTAATTTAAACTTTATTTGTCCTGTAGTTTCGGAGAAGTTAAGCTATGACGGACGTAGGACAGAAAGACAGACACGAGAGTGATATATATAAGGGTTCAGTTGTTTTCCTCTTTACAGGTACGGAAACGTTCATTTTAAGAACGGAAGATACTTCATAGACATTGGGGAATATTTCTTATGCATACCAAATTTATGACTAATCTTGCAGTACATATTCACATAGCTTTAGACATTGATGCTGACAACTGATGCCGCGATAGATGTTACTAAATACGAACATTAATGTGAGCTTACACTCAGTTTAAGTCTTCACCTAGCTGCTTAAGTAGGTCTCTTGCCAAATACAGACCTAATTCCTTAGTCGTCCCTCTCTGACTTTCAAACGTAATCACATGAATTTGCATGATAATATTATTATGTACGCACAGTGACAGAATAACTTGTTCAATCAGATAAAACATTTTCGTGAGGGTACTACAGGAGACGCAGGCTACAACTTTCTGAGAGCAACAACTACTTAACTACTTTATGCTGAAATATAAATGGTATGCTATCAACATATTATATGGCTACCAAGTATAAGAAAGTTAAAGAATGATACGAGTACAATCACAGAAGTTATGACCTTGGCGGGGTGTTATAAGAGAGGTAGTTACTTAATATGTATGTCTGTATTAAGAATAATACCAGCAATACTTTTCTTTAACTTGTAGGTACATTATGTGTACGAAATCAAAATTCAGGCCCCCTACGAGAGGTGCTACGAGACGAATAAAGTCGCCTACAAGATCCTACAAGATAATTGAAATCCGGTTTTACGGTGATAGTTTCTGAAATAGAGAGTTTTACAAATTGTATTAGACAATAAGCAACAGTCAGTAGTGATATTATAAATAAGCATCAGCTACGATGTGCTACGAGCCGCAACGGAAGAACTAAAGGAATTCTACGAGGTGCTACGATTTTGCTACGAGGGTTACGAGACAATTGAACAACTTAATGTGCTGCAAAATTACTACTAGACAATCGAACAAATGAAATGAAATGAATGAACAAATACTCCTAAACTCTCCCAATTTCTCCACCATAGACGCCCAAAGCCGAAAATAAAGAGAAAACATACGTCCCGGTCAAGATTCGAACCTGGAACTCTGGCACAAGCCGCCTAACTATTAAATACTTCGAATTTATGACGTCACTATGGTCTACGAGACAATTAGACGACAGCTAAGGCGTACTAAATGCAAATTCAAATTCAATTCAAATTCTATACTGCGAGACACTGCTACGAGGTGCTGCAAGACAACTGAACGACTGCTACTGGGCGCTACAATGCCTCTACGAGGCTATTTAAGTAAATACTACAAGGAGCTACGAGGCAGCTACGAGATGACATGAGAACACGCTATAGGAGTGAAAGGACGTCGTCTGTATTCTGACTTACTCGCACTGTATGTCATGCCAAGCGGGTGCGATACTCAGTAATATTAAGCTGGGGTTTATGGTGAAATCTTCTGAGGTCGAAGGTGTACATTTTAAGTACATTTAAATACATAATTATACTAGCTTTTGCCTTCCACTCGTCTGCATCTGGACGCTTCGCATCAAAATGTGTTGATAAATTTCAATGTTTAAATTTTGTTGGGTATTTAATGGATATTTATTGAACACACAAAATTAACAAAAATAATTAAACCTGGTTTAAAATACATACCAATTTAGTTTAATATGCTGTTACTTAGTAAATGGATTAAATTTGTAAGTGTTTAAACGGTTTTGTATTTTTTTTTAATTGACACATAAGAGTTATGCATGTGTATGCCGCACAGACAGGAGAAAGCCAGACGGCATGACGCTGGTGCCATGGTGCCAGGGAAAGGCGCTCTTGTGGGACGCTACGTGCGTGGATACCTTGGCCCCATCCATCCCATGTACTCGACTCCTCCAAATCTGCCGGAGCCGCTGCATCTAAGGCAGCTGCCATTAAATTGTCTAAGTACAGCCCGCTGCACGACCACTTTGAATTTCAACCTTTCGCCGTAGAAACGTTGGAGCCGTGGTCGCCAGACACCAAAACATTCTCGGAGAAATTGGTAAAACTTTTAGTAGATAAATCTGGTGACCGACGTGCCAAAGCTTCCTTTGTTCGGCGAATCGCCATTGAGATTCAGAGGTGTAACGCGGTGTGCGTACTTGGCACTTGCACCGGTGCAGCGACTCCGACAAATTTAAATGAAATATATTATTTATAGGTCTATTTTTATTTATTTTTTTTAAATTTAGGTTTAGTTTATAAGTTATTTTAGTTTAATTTTATCATATTTCTTAATTTTAGTTTAGTTTTATTGTATTAGGTTATTTTGATTAATTTAAATAAAGCTTTGATAATATATTCATTCAAGCTTATTTTGCCTTCCCATACTCAATATTGTTGCTACTACATACTTATACATGCATACCCAATATACGAATTTCAAAAATACCAAGGTTAGCTGGAAGAAATCTAGGTAAGGGATAAGACCGGTTTTGCTTCTGATGTGAATTATATATCGCGCTTGTTCCTGTAAAATGTGTTTGGGGCAATAAACTATTTCCATATATCATTTTGGAGGAGTAGCACCTCTAACCAATCGACGAAATGTCTCGCAGAACTTCGGAGTTTTTTGCGTGATTTTCATATGAATTTTGTATCACATTGTTGTTCCGTAGCACCTCGTAGCTATGATTTATTTGTGTCATAGCTCCTCATAGAAGTCGACGAAATGCCTCATAGCTCATAGTAACACCTCGAAGCCTCGTAGGATTTCGTAGCAGTCATCCAATTGTGTCGTAGCTCATAGTAACACGTCGTCGTAGCAGTCAACGAAACTCGTAGCACCTCGTATCAGTCAAATAAATATCTCTTAAAACCTCTATCAGTCAAATAAATGTCTCGTAGCACTTGGTAGGAGTCGTCAAATTGTCTCGTAGCCCATAGTAGTACCTCGTAGCAGCCGCTGAAATGTCTCGTAGCACTTCGTAGCAGTCGTCTAATTTTCTCGTAGCTCATAGTAGCATTTCGTAGCAGTCGACGAAATATTTCTTAGCACATAAATAAATACGGCCCGTCATGCATGACGGACGTCGTGGACAAACGGCGTTAGCATGCCTACACGAGGTTCAGCGCAGCGGATATTGTTAGCACGGCTCGGCGCAGTAAGGCACAACATATTTGTGCAGAGTTTATTGCAGAGTTCTATTGAGAGCGACCTCGATCGGGAACATCTGCATATTGTTTGCGTGAATCGCATTCAGGAGAATTCCGTCAACAGAAAAGTAATAAAAGGAGACGCAGTACAGATGGAACGTCAGTCTAACGGGGGCAGTGTCGACTGGCAGTCCTGTAGTGAACGTGGAATTGTAGTTTCGAAAAGTCGCAGTGACACGGTACAACGGTGTAAATGCAAATTGACGTAAGTACTCGTAATTCATCCAGCGAAATATGCATCCATCGGTGTTTACAGGTGTGTGCGTGCAAGTGAGTGTGTGCGTGTGCCTAGTTTTATATGGTAGACAAAAACAGAACTCCTTCCTTTATGGGCATTTGAAAGAACTTTTATAATTAATTAACTTCTCATAATGCTTATTGAGAACTTTATTAGTAAGCACGTGTGATATTGATAGTACATCTACTATTATGTACTTACGGTTACTGAATGTTGGGATTGATTATTCCTCATTTAGACTCGTTTAGTGCTACGTAAATAATACGATTTTGATTTATAATATTATCACATCTTTCGGTAAAATGTAATTTACTAATAATAAATTGAAATAAAACTGGACACATGCACCGCTTCGCGTTATGCAATATAACATTCTGTAGTCGTCTTGTTGATGACCGTACAGGCCAATTAGGCACAGCACAACATAGTTCCCTCCAGAAAATATACTACTCCCTACCTACTTGTGTGAGTTTTATTGCTTTTATTAGTCCATTAAGAGAAGTGCTACTTTTAGTTACAAACATTTCATAATACTCATTATATAGTTGTAATTCATACTACCTAGGTATCAAAGAGTTTGTATTACGAGGAGCGCAGCGACATAATACAAACTCAATTTTTTTAAATGTAATACTGCATGATTGGCGAGTCGGAGGGGCCAAAGCACATGCTCCGACCAGCCAATGTCACCTCCGAAAAGGTATGCCATACCGGAGATTTCCCTGGATTGCTGGCTGTTTGATTTTAGAATAAAAAAATCGTCATGGTTACAATTTGTCAATATGGCTGTCAGGAGGGTCGAACTTATTTTCATCTATCGAATAAATTCTAATAAAACATAGTCCTTTCATTGTACATTGGTCCTGTCGAGCCTGGATAAAGGACTAGATAATGCGTGAGTAAAAAGTAGTAGTAAAAGTGGTAGAAGTGAGTTTGATTGTAAAAAACCAGATAGTAAAAAATTTTGCAAAATGGAAACAATTGTCGCACAACAGGGGATGTTCAAAACAACCCAAAAGTTTTACTCGAACTTCAAGAAAGCCCCAAAGGAACGATTGACGAAGTCGTATCTGGAGACACGATTGGAAATGTTAGAACAGTACTGGTCCACATTCTTTAAACAACATTGCAACATCACGACTGCTTTCGAAGAAGCTACACTCGAGGCAGATCCATACATATTGAACGATGTGTACGAGAAGTGCGAGGAGGTATATTTAGAAATGAAAACAACAATAAAGGAAAAATTACAAGAGTTTCCTACGCACACAACTCCTCAGCTTCAGACAAGCCAACGCTCAGCTCAACCAGTTTTGACAAAACTTCCGCCAATTCTGATTCCCAAGTTCTCCGGCGATTACAAAGAGTGGAAAACCTTCGAAGATCTGTTCACATCTGTCATTCACAACAACACAAGTCTGTCTGACATACAAAAATATCACTATCTGAAAACAAGTTTGTGCGGTGAAGCTGAACAATTACTGAAGCACTTTCCCCTGACCGAGTCCAACTACCTCAAAGCGAGAGATGTACTAGCACAACGTTACAACAACAAACGAAGCATCGTTCACACACATCTCAAAATACTTCTAGACCAGAAGAAGTTGAACAATGAGTCACCACGTGCACTGAGAGAGCTTCTAGATACAACAAGGGAAACACTTCTTGCTTTAGATAACATTGATGTATGCACAAGCGGATGGGATCCTCTGATCATTCACATCACAATCTCAAAACTAGATCAAGAATCACACAAGCAGTGGGAGCTGTCACTCGGGTCATCAATAGAACTGCCCAGTTTCCAGCAGCTTTGTAAATTTATGGAGATGAGGTTCCGCGCATTGGAATCAATTTCAACATCTGCTAACAAAACTGTCACGAAGACGTTCACGGTCTCTGAGCATGCTTGTTCATATTGTTCTCAGTCACATTACATATGTCACTGCAAAGAGTTTGCTGCACTCGAAGTACCTGCGCGTTCACAGTTTGTCAAATCAAACGGCCTGTGTTTCAACTGTTTAGTCAAAGGCCACGGAGTAAAGTCATGTAAGCAGAATACTTCATGCAGAATCTGCAAACGAAAACACCACTCTCTTCTTCACTTGAAAACGGAAAGAAATATCACAGAAACTACTACTACTCCAGAACAGCAAACTACTACTACAACAAGCACATCACATACATATAGAGAGATGAACCAAGTTATTCTACCAACAACACTCGTGAAGGTAAAGACACAGGATGGTGCGACACACGTGTTGAGAGCGCTTGTTGATCAAGGATCTCAAACATCGTTCATCACTGAGGCAGCCGCACAGCTGCTCAGACTAAAGAAAACACCTATCCAAGGAAGAGTGACAGGAATTGATCCAAAGTCAGTTGTAATCATCAAGTCCCAGGTCGCCTTTCAAATTAGTTCCCTCACTAACCCTTCATACCACACTAAGATTGAGCCATATGTAGTGAAGAAACTCATGTCAGTACTACCTGCACAAAATATTCCAATCGACCACTGGCTACACAAACTGAAGAACTTAGCTGACCCTACGTATCACAAGCCAGGAAAGATCGATCTAATTTTGGGTGCAGAAGTATACGCACAAATATTATTGCATGGATTAAAGAAGGACGTTCAAACGTCATTTATAGCACAAAATTCACACCTAGGTTGGCTTCTCTCGGGAGGAGTGACATCACAATGCAATAATATAAACAACAATCATGTAGTCATGCACACTCAAGTTGAGCAACTTCTTAGGAAGTTTTGGGAGATCGAAGATCAGACTACAGAAAAGAGAGAACTTACACATCCTGAGAAGGAATGCGAGAAATACTACAAAGAAACTCACACTCGTACCGACGAAGGACGCTATGTCGTTCGCTTGCCATTTCACACTCCTGATTTGTCATTTGGAGATTCACGGTCTGTGGCAGTGAAACGATTACAACAAATGGAAAAACGTTTTGATAAACAACCTGAACACAAAGAGGAATATGTAGACTTTATGAGAAAATACGAGCAGCAAGGTCATATGGAACTCGTATCAGACGAAAATAAAGAAGAAATCAATAGTTATTATCTACCACACCACGCAGTAATCAGAGAGAGCAGTACCACTACAAGACTGCGTGTCGTGTTCGATGCTTCATCAAAAGATTCTAACGGCTCGTCATTGAATGATATGCTGCATCCTGGACCATCACTATTGAATGATATTCGAGACACAGTCCTTAGATGGCGCACACACCTCATTTGTTTGGTGGGAGATGTAAAGCAGATGTACAGACAAATCTTGGTTGCGAGAGAAGACATACACTACCAAAGAATAGTTTGGCGTGAATCATCGGAAGAAGAGATCAAAGATTACAACTTACTTACCGTCACATATGGCACGTCTTCCGCACCTTATTTAGCCATTCGCACCCTAAAACAACTCGCCGATGATGAAGTGAATAACTACCCCCTCTCGGTTTTGAATATTCTCCGTGATGATTTCTATATGGATGACCTGATGTCAGGCAGCTCGTCTGAAGATGGAGCTATAGAATTATATCACAAAATCACAAGTTTGATGAAGAAAGGAGGATTTGAATTGCGAAAATGGGCTTCGAATAGTCCTACCGTACTTGAGAAGATTCCCCCAGAAGATAGACAACTTTCCCTCTCAAGAAACATTCCCATCGAAGACTCTATAAAAGCACTCGGATTATCATGGAAACCAACAACAGATAATTTCGTGCTGAGAATTGATTTACTCCCTGAACCACCCACAACCACAAAACGCACAGTGCTCTCAGACATCGCGAAACTTTTCGACCCACTCGGATGGTTGGCACCAACTATTGTGATAGCCAAGATTATGGTTCAGAAACTTTGGTTAGCATGTATAGACTGGGACGACGATTTACCAGATGCTTACAGACAAGAATGGCAAACTTACCGAAACGAACTGACTAACATGCAGGAGATCAGCCTAGACCGATGGATAGGTCTCACAGAAAAGTCCGCTCGTTTAGAATTACATGGATTTTCTGACGCATCTACTGCAGCATACGCAGCCGTAGTCTACGCTCGTGTGATCAACGGAGATGAAGTAAAAGTTTCCATACTATCAGCCAAAACAAAAGTAGCCCCTATCAAGCAGATATCATTGCCTCGTCTGGAGTTATGTGGAGCACTTCTACTTGCACAACTACTGAAACGCATCAAAGCTTGTCTGCACGTAGCGGACGAGAACGTGTTCGCTTGGACTGACGCGACGATCGTCATGGCTTGGTTGCAGCGTGCGCCGAGTCACTGGAAGGTATTTGTTGCGAATAGAGTAAGTGAAATATTAGGTGTGCTAAATAGCAATAAGTGGCATCATGTGTCCTCTAGTGACAACCCTGCAGATTGTGCAACTAGAGGCGTGAATCCCTCTTTGCTAGGTTTACATGAATTGTGGTGGAATGGACCGAAGTGGCTACACACAAAAGAACTAGTACTTGAGAAATGTAATGTACCAAGCACTAACCTGGAGTGCAAAGTTACTGCACATACTGTAAAGATTGAAGACACTACGTGTTATTTTGAGAGATTTTCTACATTATGTAAACTTATTCGAGTCACGGCATATTGTTTAAGATTTTCTAACAACTGCAAGGCACAGAAAAATAATAATAATGCCCAGAAATGTAATTTTTTGACTGTCGATGAGTTAAAATATTCTATGCAACATTGTGTTAAACTTTCACAAAATCTAGACTATTCAGATGAAATTGCACAACTAACTTGTAACAAATCTGTAAGCAGACAGAGCAAATTAATTTCTTTGAATCCCTTATTGCAAGATGGCATTTTAAAAGTAGGTGAGAGATTGTGTAACTCTTTGCTTGAACCATCAATGAAACATCCTATCATACTGTCGAGAAATACTCACTTGTCATACTTGATAGTACAAAATGCACATAAGAAAACTCTGCACGGAGGTCCACAAATAATGTTAAATTACATCCGACAAAACTATTGGATTATTGGTGTTAAACATATCATAAAGAAATATTATCACAGTTGTATAACGTGCTATAGACACGCACCCAAACCACTGTCACAACTAATGGGTAATTTGCCTGAACCAAGAGTAGTACCCAATAGAGCCTTTAGCCAATGTGGTGTAGACTTTGCAGGTCCGATATTATTGAAAATAGCTCAAGGTAGAGGTTTGAGAACTACTAAGGGTTACATATCGCTTTTTATTTGTTTGTCCACAAAAGCCATTCATCTCGAACTCGTTAGTGATTTGAGTTCTCAAGCTTTTATTGCAGCTTTTAAGAGATTCACAGCCCGACGTGGTCATTGTGAAAATATGTATAGCGATTGTGGTACTAATTTTATTGGTGCAAACAATGAATTAGATGTTATGTTTCAAAATAGTCAAATCAATTTGCCTCAAGAAATTATTGCATTACTTGCTAATGATGGTACGTCGTGGAATTTCATTCCACCTAGTTCGCCAAATTTTGGTGGCCTTTGGGAGGCTGGCGTTAAGTCAGTTAAGTATCATTTGAAACGTGTAATTGGTGAAACTAAACTTACTTATGAAGAGTATTACACATTGTTAACCCAAATAGAAGCTTGCTTGAATTCTCGTCCAATCACACCGATCAGTGACTCTACTGACGATATGTCTCCTTTGACACCGGGACACTTTTTGGTTGGTCAAGCTCCTATTACGGTTCCCGAAGAAGATTTACTAAATGTACCTACTAATAGACTAAACAGATGGCAGCTCACTCAACGCCTGATGCAAAGTTTTTGGCGTCGATGGAGCTCTGAATATTTGTCAACTTTGCAAACACGTTACAAGTGGAAGGTTAAAACTGCAAATATTGAGATAGGCACACTTGTTCTTATAAAAGATGAGAGAATCCCACCTGGGAAATGGTTACTAGGACGTGTTATAGAGAAACATCCTGGCACTGATGGATTAACTCGTGTTGTCACAATACAATCTAAGAGTAACAAGCTAAAGCGACCCATAACTAAACTTTGCCCTCTTCCACTTGAAAGTGTCGATTAGAATTTTGTTTAACTGTTTTGTCTACTTATATACATTTCGATTTTATTGTTAAGAGTTCACAATACCAATGAATGTTGAAGGACATTGAAGGTCCTTGGCGGGCGGTATGTTTGATTTTAGAATAAAAAAATCGTCATGGTTACAATTTGTCAATATGGCTGTCAGGAGGGTCGAACTTATTTTCATCTATCGAATAAATTCTAATAAAACATAGTCCTTTCATTGTACACTGGCTATACTGGACTAGAGTACACAACCGAGGCTGCTATGCAGCCATCTTACAAACAGTACGGTGGTACCAACCCAGTCGGCTACAATTTGAGCCTACCACCTAGTAAGGGGCAAAGGAAGGGACCTACAGTTGTACACCAGTTCCGAATGGTGAAGCAGCAGGTGTATGTACAAACGTAATTTTTTTCGTCAGAAAAAAATCATTGGTACACGCCGCTCTGATTCGAACCTCGAACTTCTCGCATGAGAATCCGATGCCCAAACCACTCGGCCACCCGCCGCTCGATAAAATATTCTTCTATATTCTTCAGTATTCTTTCTATAACTAACTATGGTGTCCTGTAGTTTTAATTGTATGTTTATTTAATAAGTATCTGCACTGTAAGTTTACCGTAATAAATAAAATAAATAAAATAAAAATAAAAAATTCTTATTTATCCTTTAAGAAATTCTATTAATTTAAAGTACATAATTGAAATAAATAAAATTAAACTTCAAAGGCACAGAGCAGCACGGGCCTATGCCGATGCCGAGAATGTGCCCATAACACTCAACCACAGATTACTTAATAGTTACTTCGTAACAGATAAATCACTCCATAGAAAATGTTCCTACCTTCGGGCTTTAATAGCCTATTGTTCCACGTCGTCAATCGCTACGTGCGAAAATGTACCTTAACGATCGAGTGTAAAGTGGTTATTGCTTTGCAGCTGCGCGCAGTTGCGTGGGCGAGCGTCTATGTATACTTCGCGCGGCTGACGAATTTCCACTGAAATAGTGCGTGAGGCCTGACTCGACGCGTCACCTCTTCGAAATCAACAAAATAAATATTTTTTGTGCTAAATACATATTTACATATTTATAATGTACGACTAGATGAACGTTTTAATTAATTATTTGTATTGGATTTCGGCCCTCAAAAAGGTGAAAACGGAACCTAATAGCGTGACTCGTACGTCCACCTGTTTGGCTGTCTGTCACATGGTCGTAACTTTTAAAAAGTTGGTCGTATTAGCTGGAAATGTGGATCGAACAGTCAAGAAAATCTAAATTAAATGAAAAATTGCAACCACAGAGTAGTCTAATGTGTCTGAAAAGAAAATCATTTTTTTTGTCGTGTGTGCACTGACTCGTGTGTGTGCAAGTGACACATCATTAGAACCGGGCCGGCCACAGATTACTGATATATCTATCACCGAAGAAAAAATTCGGAAATCTAAATAAATTATTTCTTTAAGATTATTGCTGCGAAAATATGAAAGCGTGCGTTATCCCGTAAAACAATCGATAATCCTCGAGTTGGAACATGTTCATAACGAGATGACGTTTTTAATGAATTTAAAACAGCGCGCGTGCGTGGAGGCTGAATGTTCCACACTCGCCGAACGCGATAACGGAAGGGCGCATCACACACGTGCCGAACATAACCACATACATTACGGGCGATGTTTGAAATATCTGGGCGTGCTGTGAAAATACACTTATATAAAATTAGATGCAAGATCTTGGTGGGAGTGTTTAAAAATACGGAAAGTTTTCTTAGCCATTCAAAAATACAATGGCGCAGAAATTCAAAGTAGGTATTCTTTTTAAACACCTAAAAAATTATTAAATATGTAATACCCTTGAATACATGTACTGAACCGCATAGTGTAACAGTGCTGTTCGCCCACGCATGACTGGTGGGGATAAGGCGACCGTAATTCGCGATTTTTTTGTGATTCTTTGTTTATTGAACAACTATTCAATAAATAATTTCACTGAAGGCGAAATTCTGGGTTTTTCTGGTTTAGACAAAATTCTTAAATTTTAATGTGTAATATTTTCTTAAAACCTTTCTTATAATGAGAGCTGGGCGATAACGTGGTGTGGAAATGTCTCAACAGCGTAGTAAATGTTAACGAGTCGCTTTCGAGCGGCAACGAGACTCGGCGCGGGGGTGGCGCGGGGGTGGCGCGGGGGTGGCGCGGGGGGCGGCGGCGGCTCCGTGTCGGCCGCTAGTGGTAAATATGCAGATTTGCATAAAATTGTGGTGAGCTGGAGGAAATGCAATTAAGGATAAAGTTGCGATGCAAAGACCGATATAGCGCCAGCAACGGCGGAGGTGAGGCGGCGGCGCGCGGAGGCGGCGCGCACCCGGTAACAATCATATACACGCACATAAACACGAGTACCTACCACGCCACGATACGGCTCCACATTTTTGATCGCAACAACTTATTATTTTACGTCCAATGTGTAGACCTATGTGCAGCGAAGGGAAGATATTATTGAATCGCAGCCACTCCCGTGCCGGCTGTTTATATAAAATAAAAAGAAAATGTAAGAATTTCTACGAGACTAATCAGCATGAATAGCTAAGAAAGTTTTCCATATTTTAAAACAATCCAACCTTGTAGTAAACATTCCAAACTAAATTGGTATTATTTTCTTTGATAAGTGAAACGATACAAAGAAAAGTTTCGCAGACTTGTAATTATGTGCCGACCAACTGTTGGTAGCAGTCACGCTAGGAGCGGAGAACCGCGACCCGCGCGGTCAACCACCGTGCCACGCCACACCGCTCCGCCGCCCCGCACCACCCCGCGCCGCCGCCCCGCCGCGGCCGCCGCGCCGGCACATGCACCGACACTGCGCGGGGTGGCGGCGCGGATCAGTTGGCGGCGGTCATCGGAAGTGAATCGGAAGTCAATGCACTGCTCTAGGCTCAACTGGTAGTTGTCGTAAATACATAATGACACCAATACAACACATGAACTGTCCGCCGCGGATACACTCGTTTGTTTTGTACTTTGAGCTCGTTTGCATGTTTACATCGTTCAGCTGTCTGCGAGGGGCGCGTCGGCGGACCGTCGCGCGTCAACGTCGCCGGACCGTCGCGCGTCAACGTCGCCGTCGCGTCGTGTGAAGCTTAACTGGCACTCGCACATTTTCTCAGTGACTCTTTCGCACTGCGATCGAAAATACGTATAGATAAAGTGAAGTGAGCGAATAATGTCGACTTAGCACTTAAACAATTATACCTATAGGTATATGAGCATTAATAGTGTGTTATGTTTCTTTGATTTCAGAAAGAAAAACAGCTTTCACCGGAAGTCCTCCCAAAAGTGTTGTGATGGAGGTTGTAATGTTGAAAGCGAAGGCCCAACTGCAACGTTTCCTTCTGCCTCCGCCGCCGCCGCCGACGCGGACGCCGAGAGTGACGAGCGAGCCGCCCAGCCTTGCGAGGGGGAGCGAGGGCGCGGGCGGCGCGGCAGGGGACGAGCCGGGCATGGGGCACGGCGCGTCGCAGGCCGGTGCCGCCGCCGCGCTCCCGACGCACAACGCCACCGAGCTGTACCTCAACGACTACTGGCTCAACTCGAGCCTCGCCTGGAGCGCGAACGCGACGCGCCTCGACGCCTTCAACGTGAGCGAGCTAGAGCTGCTGAACGCGACGAGCGGCGGCGGCGGCGCGCCCGGCGGCGACCCTCACACCTACTGGTTCTGCGCCAAGTGGGCGAGCGCCCAGCAGGACCTCTTCCAGACCGCGAACCTCTGCTTCGCGGTCGCCTTCCTCATCCCGAAGAGCTTCAAGCAGAGCATCCTCGTGCTGCGCGCGCTCGCGGTGGCCGGCTTCGCTCTGCTGGCCGCCTGGGCCGGCACGGACATCTGCGCTCCCGACGTGCTCGCCTGGAACTTGCTCCTCGTCACTGTCAATTCTATTCACACCGTCTTCTTAATTATAAGGTTGGCCCCCTCGCACTCTCTAAACTTTATTTGTCGCTGATTTGTCGTGGTCGGCGACTTCCGTCACGTTTTTGGTTTCGAGGTAACGATGACGGCTGATCTTCAACTTCGTCTGCCTGCTGGTATCCTTAAGCTACTTGTTAAAGTTTGTACATTGTACACTAATGTTCTTGACCATACCATTCAAAGGAGATTTTCCTTTGAATGGTATGGTCAAGAACATTGAATGTTCTTGGGTATGGTTCTATCTAAGAACGGATAATTCTTGGTAAATTATTCAAGCACCTCTCCTGCTTATTAACTTAGACATTAACCCTGCAACTTTCTTCCAGGTTTCTACCGCCGGCGTTGTCGCTCGAGCTGACTGAACTATATTTAAAATTATTTAAGCCGCTAAAAGTGAGCAAAAAGCACTTTCAAGAGCTGACGCGTGAAGCGCGCGTGGTGCGACTGGAGCCAGGGGAGGCCTATGCCGTGGAGGAGATGACCCCGGCGGACGAGCGGCTCTCCATACTGCTCAAGGGCAAGTCAGTGTCGCCTTCCACTCGTCATCCCTCATATCTCATTTTCTTCTAATCTGAATCGCTCGTAGGAACGTTCTGTGGAATCTTCGCAACTAACGTTAAACTAATTTCTCTTAAATTCTTCATCGACAAGTATGTTTTTGGAAGAAGTGTTTTATCGCACGTTACCCTCCAGACACTTGGCGAATGAGAGCTAGGCCGAAAAAATCTAAGACTTCGACCGTCACGACACTTTTGCTGCAGTATGTGTGTGTGTTTTTTTTTAATGGGAAGTGCGACAAATGGCGCACGCACAAGCCTATGTCTATGTATAGCTATATAGGTGCAGTATAGATGTTTTTTTATGGAAACTCACATGGTTAGCTACATCACCTACAACATCTGTGATGTCAGCCCATAACACCGGGTGAACTAGGTGCCATGTCAGTGCTTCCCTTCATTTCATGTCGGCTACACTGAACTGGACGAAAAACACGAACTATTTACATAGCCGTTTCAACCGACGCGACGCGACGACGTTTCATTCAGTGCGGTGGTACCAACGCGGGCGGGATAAACACTACCACGTAGTAAGGTAAGAAGGGAAGGGACCTTCAGTTTTACGTGGAATCCAAACCACGGTCAGCCTCCAACGGTCGAGCGGACATCCATCCAAGTACTGACCGCGCGACCGCACCACTGAGCTACCGAGGCTGACAAAAATGTTGTGTCAAGATGTCATTTCTTTTTCATTTAATTACTCTCAAACGTTGTAAATGTATTTCAATGTGCCTGTTATTTAGTACTATGTATATTGCCTTGGAATATATTTCCTCCAAGTATATTGAGAAGGGAACTTCGTTCCAACCGGGTGCCCCACGACGCCTCTCGTCTTTTTTTATTGTTTTTGTATAATTAATTATGAAACATAAAACGTGAATAACAAACGCTGATAGTTTTCAGATATACCTATTGAGTGTTGTCGGAGAAGGTACTCATGTACAGTTATGTAGTATAGTTGGCGTTGCACGGTGAGATAATGTGGTGGTGGCGTGGTGGGCATGTTGCAGGCTGCGCGTGTCGTGTGACGGCACTCACCTGCACTACATACTGCCGCACCAGTTCGTAGACTCCCCCGAGTGGGAAGCCAACACCGAGACCTCCGACGACGTCTTTCAGGCAAGTTCCCATTACGCCTGCAGTACTTGCTCAATACCATCTACAATATTTTACCATTCGAATTTGCCAATCATAGGGGCAAGACGCCGAGTATGTATATTGTGTATATTTCAAAGTATAGTTGTTTGTGTACAGATATGGGTGTATACCTAAAATAAACATTTACAAGTAATAATAATATTATGTAATTCACTCTTCTAACAAAATATTTTAAATCAGGGGTTTTTTTCTTTTGTGCTTTCTCATCAATTTCTTATTTCCTCCAAGTTCACTATCTATATTATTATAAGGATAAACGCTTGGTGTAATTGTTCTACTTTGTTGCTAAAAATTAAAGGGTATCCCCAGTTTTTGTTTTCCATTTGCATTGTTCCACACACATTAAACTTTATTGTGGTTTAATACGAAAATAATGAGTTCTTCCTTCACCGTAATGTCTCCAAAATTCGTGGTCGCTATTCGCATTTGTAGTTCAATCATCACCAAAGTGCTATGCTAATCCACACGCACCATCGCCGTTCCCCAGTTCCCAGTCCTGATAAATGTTTCCACTTTCGAATAAGCGCGTTGGCCTCACCCCAGGGAGAACCAACACACCGGTATTTTTGTACTGGTATGTATTAAATAAACGTCGTATTGTTTCTTCTCGGAATAGCCTGGCCCGGACGTCTCGGGGTGGCGGCGCAGCATCGCGGCGGCGTAAGAGAGAAACGGCTACATGTTACATCGCATGTCCTCGCAAGTGGCGGGTAGTTTTACAACGACGAAGCGTAATGCATTATCACCGCCCCATTTAAGATAGCAAACGCTCCGACGACTTCTCAGGGAACAAACCTAACTAGCGTTCGCCTTTTCTCGACCGT
The DNA here is from genome assembly GCA_946902875.1 of Nematopogon swammerdamellus. NCBI lineage: Eukaryota > Metazoa > Arthropoda > Insecta > Lepidoptera > Adelidae > Nematopogon > Nematopogon swammerdamellus. Next base: position 12,083,418 of record OX336340.1, on the reverse strand, counting down.
TCCGCCTTGAGATTAAGCTGTTTAAAGTCAGCAATTTAAAGATTGCGCGGTTTCACATTTTCGGATTCCTCTTTTCTCTTTTCGAATAAATCTTTCGCTTATTATGTTAGACTTTTTATTTTACGTTTTATCACACATATTATTGCCGAATATTTTTATACAATATATTCATAAAGACAACCTATAAATAAAAGATTTCCTCTATAGGGGTCAAACACATTGTCCATTGTTATATATCTAACACACTTCATATAATTTACCCGAGTGTATTTTTGTCTAAAGCAGCGGCTCCCAAATAGTGGTACGCGTACCCCCAGGGGTACGCGTACCCCCAGGGGTACGCAGGTTCAAGAGAAGGTGTACGCGTGGGCGCTCTTAATAGCCACGTTTAGCTCTACATACTTAAGTAAAGACAAAGTGGTGAAAATTATGTCCACTGATGAATGGTTGATTGGGACCTATTGCATACCTGTATCCCGACAATCGGTGTGGTGTTGCAAGAACTCTGGTAAATTATAACACAAAACTACGAAACCATCTTTTACAACTAAATGAAGTAATAGGTAACTGTGTGGTGTGCTCAGGTGTCGGTGGTGGCGGAGGAGTACTGCACGTGTCTGTGTTGGCCGCGCATGCGTCTCGAGCGCGTGCTGCGACACCGACCCATGCTGAAAATCGTCTTGGATTCTCTCATAGGTCAGTCTCATCTCCAACCATCCTCTAGCAAGGGTCTAAAAGTCAATGGTCTAAAGCACAACAGAGTAAATAGGGTGAGATTTATTCTTGTCTCGGTCTTCTTCAATTTGAAGATTTCGCTGTCATAAATTATATACCTAGCGTGAGTTGGCGAAAACGGCGTAGAGCTTCGCAATATAGTCTCAGCTAGTGATGCGGATATCGATTTTCGATGTATTATGTAGGATCGTGCATAAAATTCCCGTCGTACGAAGCGGAGGGCTGTTTTATGTCAACATAAAGCGACTTGGCCCTGCATTAATTCATGCTGCTATCGAATCCGGCGACGACGGCACGCGAGCTCCGCCTCGCTCGCCCCGCGGGACTACAACCGTCGATAAAAGAAGTTACATCTACCTTCCTACCTTAAGTTCGCTTATACTTTACTGATATAATTATACATGTAAGTCACAATCAGTTCTAGTAAGGCCGCGCCGTAGGTCACCAGAGTCACCGTATCAAAGTAACCTTATTTCCCTGGTCCCTTGGCTAGACCGCTTAAAGATACTGATAAAAAGGTTACTTGGATAAAGGTTAAAGGATGATTGGATTTATCATTAAATTCAATTTCACACAAATCACCCGAAAAGCCACCCTTGAATGTGCTTTCCAGAGTCTTGACAAATTACTGCAAACCATCCGATTAAACATAATACTATTATTGTATTGTAGAAATCCCCAATCTGGCAGCGCCAAAAAAAAATTTATTCTCCGCAAAATTGCATTTAATTTCGCCATTCATTCCTGACATCGTTACGAAAAATAAAACGGAACCGCGGGAGCGGCGAAGCGTATCGCGGCCACAGTTGATGGCGACTCTTCTTGAACGACCAGTATCGATTTAGTTAGTCAAAGCAAAGAACTATAAAATTTTGTGGTTCTCACACCCTCTAGTTGATTTAACACAGATTTGATGAGAGGAAAAAAGCTGAGTCATCAAGTTGAATGTGTTTAACGCAACTATTAACCGTCGAAGGCCATATCGGATCGTTGTTGGATCCTAATCGCTGAGTGACGTCGCTCCTAGTGGCATAACAAATTATGTCGGCTAATTCAGTTTATACCTACTCAGTATTATTTTGCTTCCATTGCTGATTAGTGTGTATCGTTATTTAATTATTAATATGTGATTCTGTTATATTGTTATTATGCTTGTATTACAATAAGAATACTTTGAAGCTATTTCTAATATTTTGACATGGAATCAAATTACATGTCTTACCCAATCGGGCAGTAGTGTTACGTCGACATAACTGAAACTTGAGCGTAACGAAAACGTTATCCGTACGTAAGAATTGCTATATGTACTTATATCGATAATTACAGTAGCGAGGAGTAAGTTTAAAATTCCTTACTATAGAAGAAGGATGCCCAAGTAATACACGTGTGTTGAATATAAGTATTATTTAGACAGAGAGGGTTTATGCAAAAATTACGAGAATATGACAATTCTCAGACTAGATAAACGGGCTCAAATACGCGTGCGCGTAGCGAAAAAACTGAAGCTACTCGTACGTACATAAATTTGATTCCATGTTCGGCAGATGTCCACAGCAGCGGCCTGATAGGCAATAAGTTGATTCCAATTAGTAAGATAGACATTACACTTTTAGGACTCGTTGAAGAAGGTCATGTGTGACTTCACACATGCAGTCTTTCATTTGGCATGCAATTATAGTGTCGTCGTGGTGGGTACAGGCAAGGATATAACTCACAAGCTGTACTCGTTGAGCGAGGCCGGGGGGGCGGTGCATGCGGCGGCGGCGGCGGCGGCAGCGGCGGAGGCGGCCGGGGGCGGCGGCGGGGGCGGCATGGCGCGCTCCGCCAGCGTGGACGCCGTGCACGAGGGCACGCGCGGCCGCCTGCGCAGCCTCGCCTGGCGCGGCAAGCCCGGCAAACCCGGCTACAAGGCCGTCGAGAACGTGCCCGGTTCGTATCTCGCTAGTTTTTTTTTTCCGACCTCTGCCTTGGTGTTCTCCAATGCTTTGCGAAAGCTTCACGTCGACCCATTCTGAATGGAGTTTTGCACGGATCTTTCTTTTTAATGAGTTCTCGTCGCAGGGTCGACTTCGTACTGGAGGCCGATGGTGGCGCGGCAGTTCCCGCGGCAGTCGCCGTTCCCGGGGCGCGCGCTGCCGGCCGGCCCCGCGGTGCCGCCCAACCACCGGCTGCTCGCGCAGGCTTCCTCCGCGAGCCTCCAGCCGCCGCTCGCGCGCAAACGCAGCTTCACGCGCAAGGCCACCTCGTTCCGCAAGACGCGCGAGGTGAAGTTCGCGGAGCCGACGCCGGCGCGGGACGCCTCCTCGCCCGAGGAGTCGCCGGACGGCGGCGGCGTGTGACGCGGGCTGCGGCGCCGGCCTCCCGAGCTGGTGCCGCTCACCGCCGCGCTCTCCCCGCGCCGTCACTGCTGAGCGCCGAGTCCGCACTAGCGCCCGCTCACCGCACTCCACTCCGACCGAACGTCGGGCGAGCCGCAACGTGCGCGCCATGGATCTTTCGTCGCTCCGCGTCGGAAATGGCAGTTTTGGCGGAAGACATGCACCTGCGATCCTCGTCACTAGACACTCATATCAATCGAGCTCCGCTACCGCGTCGTCTCGGGCTCTGCGCCGCCGACTGTGCAGGGACAACTGTGCGTGCCGTGTCGGTATTCCGATGGACGCTTCTGTGGCCGAATTATTAATGAACAATTAGATAAGATAAATTGCATACTACTCGTAAGTCCCTGTGCTGGTTTTCGTTATTTTTATATGCGGTAAATTTAAAATGTGTATAATAATATGTGTGAAGTGTATGAGACACAATTGAAAGTAGATGTGTAGGCACTGCTGCGGTTGAAAGACGATGCGAGGACGCGGGCCAGGGTGTCATGTCTAGAATTTCCATAAAAATGCTTTAAAGTTTTTCCATAAAAATCAATAGAGGCGTCATCGTTCTCTATTTGGACAGCTTCGCTTCTTGAATCCAAAATCATACAAAAACCACCAATAAACGATAAAAGTGCGTGGATTACCGAGTACAGAATTGAAGTAATAATAATATTGTGAGAAAGCAATACATTTCAGAAAGGACTGCGCATTTGTAGGTATTCCGCAAATACATGTTGCAACCCTGCGTATGAAACTTATGACATGAAACTTCAGAACTTGTTCTAAATCACTTCACTGCAAGATTAAGACGTATCCCACATTTTACGTAAGTACATTTTAACTAACTACCTTATTCCAATATTTTCTGATCAAAATCAAGTACAATACGTTTTAATTGCATCCGTATAACCACTTCCTGTTACTGGTATATCCCATTCACCGAGTATTTACAAACAACGTCGATATCTTTAACAAGACCCACTAAAGGATCTTATTTCACTGTTTCAAAAATATATAAATGTTAAGAACCTACACACAATAGGTATATCTCGCAGAAGTAAGTACGTCAAATAAATTACTGCATTACTATTCTACTTCCACATTCAAACTAATAATAGCGTCTTGCTGAACAAATGCTGCCTGAAAAAAAGATCACGTAGAACCTTCGGTAAACACACCCATCTTGTTTGGTCTACATGTTAGACTTGTGGCCTTTCAAATAACGGAGAACTCATTCAACACAAACACGGTATAAAACATAATAAACTGTCAGGTATTCCACCCAAAAGTTATTAAGCCAGAGGAAACCACGCTACTTTGGATAATGGAATATAAAAATGATTGGTTTTTTTTTATCTTAAAATAAATGTAAGCTATACTTAAAGTGGACTTCACAATACCCGTAAGACTTTCATAATTTAGTTAGGCATACTTTAATGTTACACGCCGCAAAACTTAATGACTTTTGAGTGGTTTGATAAAACATCGTCTAGGTAGCTCTCTAGCTGCGGCAGGAAATGTGTCTAGCGAATAATCTAAGTAAGATAACTTAAAATGTATTTAAGCGTTAGGGACGACAGTCGTGTTCCACTTTCTTCCGATCTAAAAAAAAGTTTCTAAAAATATTCAAGAAAAAGTAATTATATCGATGACTCGCTTATTTTTTTGATATAGTTTTGTACGCTGCGAATTTTAGGATAAGACTCTTCGTACGGTAGGATAAAAAAAAATCTCGTGTGAAACATCTCCGCTGCATCTGTCGGCCACTTAATACTTACATATTGTGAAGCCATCACTGAATCGTAAATTTACAATGTAGTAGGTCATTAGCAAGAATGACAACATACTGTGGACACACCGAGCTGTCTGAACATTCTCTTGAGCGGTTTATTATTTTTCACCAAGAGTATAGAGAATGTAACAACCTTCTCGCAGGATGTAGAAGACGCTCGGAACTGAAAGCCGCGTCTCTGCTTTCGCTTTGTGCGATGATTTCAAATAAAAACATAGCAATAGACTTTCTTTATCAGTCTTGCCTTCTAAACTTATCTTCTAAGGCCCAATTGCGCATTCCGCATAATTCAGTTCTGTTTTCTGTTGACAGACTGTGTCCGCATATAAAATTTCACTCGCAATAATAACTCAGACTGACAGACGGACAGGCGTACGTGCAAATAGCATCACTATAACTGTAAAACCTTGTGCGTGTAATGTGTGGTTGGTCTACCAGATTGTTGGCAGTAGGTACTCAGCGAAATAAAACAGAAATTGCAGGATTCTTGTATGTTTCCCTTCGATTATATCACCGAAAATTTATATCCTCTTCTCTAACCGTGAGATAATCCGAAGGTTAGACAATCAGAGGATAATCCTGCTACGCGGAATTGGGCCTAAGTGTCCACTCTATTAAAGTGCACATGACTTATCGACATATTTTGGATTTATTGTTAAACATTATATAGTCAATGTCAGAAAGTTCAAATTTTCACAAACTTCATTATGCCGGTAAGACGGGACACGGCGCGAGTGAAAGAGCAATATTATGTCTATATATAATTACAGCTGTACTGTATATAGGTACGAATGGTGTTAAGAGAACAACGAATAAAGTAAAGGGAGGCTCGGCCGACGCGTCTACGAATATTTTGAAACGTGTGTGTGTAGTGTTGGTGCGTAGGTTCATCTGTCTAACTGTGTGTATGTAGCGGTGCACTCTTTGTAGTATTTTCATTTGTCCGTAGATATTATTGCTATTATCTATACGTTCCTGTATTGTACATAGGAAGATTTATCGTTCCTTCACTTTTGACCTTTCGGCCAGATATAACATTACCATTTATGCATAACGCCTGCCAATTAGTCTGTCCATTTCTTTAATTCCGATCGTAAATACATAATTCGATTGAACAAAATTTTGCCCCAATTAGTCTTAGCTTCACCTTTGATAAAACTGAATTCGTTTCGTTCAATAATGTACATAATGAAACTAATTTGGATAATCCAAATGAGATTAGGATCATTGTGGAAGCTGACATGGTTGGCTACATCGCCTACTACTGCTACACCCGTGATGTTATGGTAACACCTTTGGAATTCAGTCTTTGTTTCGATCGCAATATGACCGCACTTTTGATAAAGTCTCCGGAAAATAAATCAGTCAACTTGCATTTCCCTTGAACATTCGTACAACAATCATAGAAATATTGTCAAGAGTGGGAATACAGTTCGTAATGTCCACACCAGAGGTCCACACTCTTGAAAATTTTCCACTTGCAGGTACCTATGTACTTAAATTGAGCTCTAACTACGGCTCTTGACATCGGATTAATCACTATAACTTCCACTGAAGCTTCCGTATATTTCTGAAACCGGCCAAGTGCGAGCATTTTTGCAAATATTTTGCAATGCAGGCAAAATTTTAAATGTTATTATATTTATGTTAGTAATAATATGTTTATAATGGTGTTGATATCGCTTATTGACTTCCTTCTATTTATATTTCTTGTTCGTTCGGAGATGATCTCGTATCGGCAAGGTGCAGTAGCTAACAGGTGATAGATATGAAGCACCTCATCCAGTATGGGCTGGAATAATTCCAATAAAACATATATTTTTACTTCTTTCCTTCTTTTTACTTATGAACACAATCCGTTAATTTGTCCAAAGATTAGCAGAAGAGAAATCTAATCTAAAGCCCTAAAACCACAGATAATGACAACCTCAAAAGGTATTATTCTATCGAACAAATACAATTTTCCAAGCAACTAAAATGCAATCGACTGATTAAGTAATAAAAGGAATTTTAATAACTAACACTATTAATGAAATAAATAAGGCTAGTGAACGTGTAATAAAATGTTAAATAAATTGTAATTACAACTACGTGAATTGAATAACAATCTTACTCTACCTAACGCAATAGAGCTGCGAGAGTGTTATTATCCGCTTTCCATTATCGCAAGTTTTCGGCATTCGAAATTTAGGTTAAGGGCTGACATGTTATGCAAATTAGAGAAATCATAAAAATATAGATACATATATAAATGAAAAGTGTTGTTCAACGATGACGAACCATACTGAATATGCATATATGTCTCAATTAAATATTGTTAATGTTGTGTGTGTTTTTATGGCGAAATAAATAACTGAATCTGAATCAACCTTGACCATCGGAACCCGATGGAGTGAGAAGAGTGCATTTACGTGCTCTGTCGGAAACTGTGGTACACTTTACAAACTTTTTTTTATTGTGCAAAACTTTGAAGTCATTACTTTATAAAAAATACTATTATTGTCTCAAAGTACATCTTGTATAACGTGTCTCTCCGTAATTTACAGCATTATAACATAAATTTACTTGACATTACATCAATTTAAAAATATGTTGTTGTTACATCGCGCAGGCGAAGCGACGAGCTTGGAATGTTTATTTATAGTCAGCTTGCGTTTTTTTCCCCTTCCATTCGAACACTTTGCTTGGGCGCATACAGCTTGCCTTTTATCCCTAAGAACCCACACATAGGCATAAGAATAGTCATAGCAGATAGGCTTTGTATTTTTTAAACTACAAATCCATAGTACGTACTACTGTGAGTTGTAGTTTTAGTAGAATAAAATGGATATGCTTCATTTATTAAAAAAAAATCTAATTTATTCAAATGATCATTTTATGCCGTAGGCGGCAGTTTCTTCCTCGTATGACAGTGGATCTTCGAAACTCTGGCAACATTGATCACCAAACTCTCACCATTTGTACCTAGTGTAAGGTTACACTTCAGGAAACAGATACAAATTATAACTTTCAACACTACTGGTGATTCTATTGTGCGTTTAGTTGACTTATATACCTACAATGTAGATCCTACATACTCACAGCTCTTAGCTCTTAAGAAAAGCGTAATAATGAGAGAACGTAATTTTATTATTTTTATTATCATCTCAACAAAAGTCGAACAAGTTTTAGTCCCTGAATTATTTTTGTAATGAAAATGCCTGGATTTACCTTGTTTATATATGCAAATTCCTCAATCGTACGACATAATTATAACTAACGCGCTAACATGTGAACGAGCTTAAGAAGAAACTTAGTCATGAATTATTTCATAACTTTACAGCTACAACGACGAGACGGAGCTAAGCCATAACACAATCCATAATAACTCTTCAAGCACAATATTGAAATAGTAATTAATCTCGGCCCTCGTGGTTTAATAGGTATCTAGATCGCGCACGCGCAATGTGTCTCTGGTTGTAGAGTCCTGGAGGATCACACCTTCATCTTTCAGTTTTTGTTGTGTGAGAATATATCTCAACACTTTATTCGTACAACTCGTGAGTTATTTCAAACTGTAGCTACATTTTATTTATTCATCGCGGATAAAAGAATACGAAATTCTAAACGCTGTAACAATATTATGGGGCCGAAATCCCATAATGGGGAATTTAAAAATTACGCTGCGGTATTATTTTCCCTCGTCGTAAAAAGGTCACCAGACAGCAACGACAACCTTTGTATTCGATTTTTTACTGAATGTACTGTAAACTTAGCCTTGTCGAGCCCTACCCCTCTCGCAAAATGCTGAATGATAACGATGAGACAGTTGCGCTTTCTGTGGCACTTGCCGTATTTGCAGTGTCTACGAGTACATTGATAGTCACCTACCTAAATTTTTAATATGTTATATACATGTCATAAAATATGCATATGCATATTTTTGCAGATTGCATATGCAATATGCAATCTGAATTACGAGCAGTTTGAATGTACTGTTGTTAGCTCGGTCTCAGCTTAACCGGTATGTAATTTAATTTATGTATTTTTATCTCGATATCTCTTAGGAACCGTAGCATGCTACGAGGATCGACGACGCGCGCCAATTCCAAGAAAATCAGGTTATTAATGGTTCATATTTTTTATAAGAAAAGCACTAAAATTTAAAAATGTTTGTACCAATTTACCATCTTGTGTCAACTCAACGTTGATGATTTTATCTCCTTGTGAAGTGTGAATAACAGACAGAACGACGAATCGCATTCATGGGTTACTTTGATTGTGTTACCCCACAGAGCACGAAATGCCGCGCGCCGCGCCTCCTAGAGGCGCCCTGAGCGCGATTTCTCTACAACAACGGCGTTGAAGCCTGTAGGCGTGGCCTATGACTTACATAAGTGTGTTGTGCGTGTGCATTTGTTTTGTGCGTGTGCCTAACTTGCTCCTCTTTGTGTGTAGTGTCGATACTAACACACACACACACATACGAAGCGCTAGTAGCACTTGTCTTGTTATGCTTAGCATTAACAAAATTAATTCATAATGAATACCCCGTTAGCATTTAGCACTGCTAAGCGCGCTGATGAATAAAAATTAATGCTAAATTCTAAGCAATAATCACATTTCATTTTAGTTAGCATTGCTGTTTCGTTCGTAAAACTTAGTTGGTTCGTTTGTTTTGGAACGCACAAAGCAATGAAGTATGTGCTATTTATCGGTGGTACTGCTAAGTGCTAAATGCTATATTATAGCTGCCTGCGTTCTGCTGCTAGCTAGCTAGCTAGCATCTAAACGCGAATGCGATGCGATCATGCGAGTGAGGGATCGGAATTATCATCTGTCACGTGATAATTTGTTTTGGTCATATCTCGAGAACCACTGGGCTTAGACCCATCGTGTTGGTACTCAAACTGAACGTCTCGATGAGATCTACCCATCTGTAACGTGATCATTTGTTTTGGTCATATCTCGAGAACCACTGAACTTAGACCCATCGTGTTGGTACTCAAACTGAACGTCTCGATGAGATCTACCCATCTGTCACGTGATAATTTGTTTTGGTCATTTCTCGAGAACCACTGGACTTAGACCCATCGCGTTGGTACTCAAACTTCAGGTCTCGGTGAGATCTAACCATCTGTCACATTAACTTTTGTTTTGGTCTTAACTCGAGAACCACTGGTGCTAGACCCATCGTGTTGGTACTCAAACTTCATGTCTCGGTGAGATCTATCCATCTGTCACGTGAACTTTTGTTTTGGTCTTAACTCGAGAACCACTGGTGCTAGACCCATCGTGTTGGTACTCAAACTTCAGGTCTCGGTGAGATCTATCCATCTGTCACGTGAACTTTTGTTTTGGTCATAACTCGAGAACCACTGGTGCTAGAGCCATCGTGTTGGTACTCACACTTCAAGTCTCGGTGAGATCTAGCCAACTGTCACGTGAACTTTTGTTTTGGTCATAACTCGAGAACCACTGGTGCTAGACCCATCGTGTTGGTACTCAAACTTCAGTTCTCGGTGAGATCTATCCATCTGTTACATGAACTTTTGTTTTGGTTTATTCACATTTTTTTTAAACAAAAAAATATTTTTTCCATACAAATTTTAAATGCCTATTCTCAAAATGTATGGAGAAAAAAAATTTTTTTTTTCTTCAAATCAAAAAGTCGTACAACAAAAGTTCTATTTCACGTACAGAATCATCCCCTTTCGGGTTTTACGATTGGGGTTGCAACACCGTGTATAAGACATTCATTGTGTGTGTTCATTCCATCGTGAACTGTTGAGCGATATTTTTCGCATTCGCATTTAGCATTTAACGTTAGCATGTTAATGGCGTAAGATTCGCAAGTGAATTAAATTAATGCTTTTTCGCATTAATTAACAACACTAGTAGCACTGCGTCCAGTTATTGGGTTTCAAATATTATCGCTTAGGGCGTCTCTAGGAGGGGGCGCGCGCGGGGGGTATTCCGTGCTCTGTGTGCTACCCTAATTCCATCTCATATACGTGTATTGTTGTTAGTAGCGCGGTGGCGGCGCGGAGCCGGCGCACGGCGTGCAGGCAGCGCGGGGTGCGTGCGTGCGAGCCCGCTTACTATTACTATAGTGTTGCTGTGATACGTGTTGCTGTACTATGTCTGTTAGGCCAAATTTAATCTTTAAAATTAATGAGAGAGGTCGACATAGTTGATCGCTGTGATTTAAGTTAAACTGTTTAAGTTTTCCCCGCGTCTCGTCACATAACAATTTAGATTAAAATAAAATGTATTATTGTATTTATTCACTTTATTAAAACATGTTTATTATCTTTAAAAATCGACCGATGTAGTTTTATTTCTTCAAGTCCTTGTATCATTTTATTATGAAATATTTTAATCATCATTTTTATATTTTTATGTACATTCAGAATATTTTTTTCGAAACGCATACTTCATCATCAAGTAGAAAAGAGAACCACTCGAAGCACTGCGTGCGTTAGGGCCTCCACCACTACATCTATTATTTATAGTATGTTTTTGTAATAACTAAAAACCGGCCAAGTGCGAGTCGGACTCGCGCACCGAGGATTCCGTACCGCCACGTAATTGGCTCGTTTTATTTGATGTTTTACTTCTGAGTTCGCACTATTATCACACCAAGTTTGACGCTTGTATGTATGTATTATTGTTTTTACGATTTGTTTATGTTATCCGGTATGGGTGGCTGAGTCGAAGAGCCCAAAGCACATACTCCGACCAGCCAATATCACCTCCGAGGAGGTAGTTGCCATACCAGAGACTTCCCTTTGGATTGGTGGCTATACTGGACTAGAGGAGAACACTACCGAGGCTGATATGCGGACATCTTACATCCAGTACGGTGGTACCAACCCAGTCGGCTATTTATATCCTATACAACCTAGTAAGGGACAAGGGAAGGGACCTATAGTTTTACATCGGTTCCGAACGGTGAAGGAGCAGGTGTAGGTATGCACGTAAATTGTTTCGTCAGAAAAACTCTCTGGTAAACGCCGACCGGATTCGAACCTCGGACCTCTCGCACAAGAAGCTGACGACCAGACCAATCGGCCTCCCGCCGCCGCTTGAATATAAGATAAAGTTAGAGCAAGAACAAAAAAGACTTTGAAAACACACATTTCTTGTATGTGCTGTTTCCTTAATTATTTTCTTTTTGCTTTTTTTAGGGTTCCGTATCCGGTACGGGACCCTATTACTAAGCCTACGCCGTCTGTCTGTCTGTCTGTCTGTCTGCCCGTCCGTCCGTCCGTCTGTCTGTCTGTTCGTCCGTCCGTCTGTCAAAGGGCTATTGAATCGTAATGGGTAGCCCGTTGAAATTTTCACAGAAAATGTGATATTATGGCCGATATAACAACAAATATACCGAATATATTATGAAGCATTTTAGGTAACTAATCATGACATTTAAAACGAATATGAAGCATTTCATAACACGCCATCTAGATGGCGTGAGTGGCGCTAGCCGTGACATGACGATACGGAACCCTCGGTGCGCGAGTTCGACTCGCACTTGGCCGGTTTTTTATTATTTGTTAGGATATCCACCATAACAACATAATATAATATTCAGTGAAAATTACATTTCGTAAAAAAGATACAGCCCTTTATTAACGTTGGGACAGACAGACGGGCAGGACAGACAGACGGCTTAGGCTTAGTAATAGGCTTCCAATACGGGACCCTAAAAAGTACAGATTAATTACCTATGCTAACACATTTAGCATTTTCATTCAAATATTGACCCTGAGTGACGGCGCGCGGGCACGGGCGGCGGCGGCGGCGGCGGGCGGGTCGGCGACTCCACGTATACTCCTCAACCTATGACGTTTCAAATGAGAGTGTTTCAACATTGCCGTTGTGTATGTGAAATCAGCTCTAAAAATGTTTTACGCACTGAAAACTCTGTCGCACTCGCTGACCTAACACGCACACCAATAAGGACTGCATTCTGAGATAAGCGCTCCTGCTGTGACAAAGTTCTATAAACTTATCGTCATTTTTAAACACAGCTGTACGTACTAACACAGAAATGATATGATAAGAGAGGCTCGTAGTTGTTGATCGGTTACCGAGCCGCTACCACGTCGCCGTCTGTGCCGCGCCCGCCGCCCGCCATGCGAGCGACGATAACAACGCTTGCATAGATATTTTCGCGCTAGTCTACATATTTGTAACCCTGAAAATAATGGTCACTATAATTAGAAGAAAATGTGTTATCAATCTGCTGAACCAACTCAACAAACCGAAACAGTTCGGTGTATTTAGCCAAAGAAAGGTAAGCAGATTTCTGTTGACTTAGTAAATATACTGCTTCATTTGCATCATTCATACCTGCCGTTCCAATTTTAACTTTATAGAATATTAAATAGATCAATTTGAGTAAATGTTGCCGCGGCAAGTTGCGTCAAACTGGCGGCGGAGCGGTTGCCGGGCTAGTTTGCTGATTACGATTACTTACATTAAAATTATTAATATTACTCCTATCTTATCTCAATGAAGTTTTGGCAATGAAAGTAGAGATATTATCATTTACGTGAGATTCGAATACTTAACGCACTGAAGTCTCTCGAGAAATTCCAAACCTGTTAGGAAATTAGGACTACCTACTGTGGCACGGCACGGGATAAGCTAGCGCAGCTAATTATGTACCTCTCACCTTGGCACGGTCCTTCCACGGAGTTATGCAGTAAGTAAGGCTGCGTGTCTTGCTCTTTGTTTTAAGTCATCCTTTCCTAATAATTTGCTAGGATAGGATTTAGGATTTTCGTTTAGGTTTTCTGTGAATTCCTTTTTTTTTTATTTACACTCAGTAGTTCCAGAAATAGTGCTAATAATGCTCGATTAAATTTATAAAACGGAATATATAATTATATTTGTATTTCTTATAACGAGCCCTTTACATTGATATGTCACATGATGTCCTTACATAAAAAAATAAAATCATATCTTAATTTCCATTATTTGATTAAATTGGTTTAAGACAAATAATAACAAAATTGAAAATTGCTTATTCCACACCTTCTAAAACCAGAAATAAATTTTGCAAATGTGTTATATATATATATCGTTAATAATTGATGAAAAATATAGCAACAAAGTTTATTATTTCGAAGAAATTACAGATCGGACGTTTAATAATTTTTTTTATGATTATTATTTACCTATTGCAGTGCACATTCCAAGCACGATGGCTTCACAACAATAATATGGTGGTCGCATCAGCTCTAGTGAACTCTAGTCAGTACAACAGATGGCGCTGCCTGCACACGAGTAGTGCCTTGCACAAGATCGTTGCCTTCAATCTCTCAGACATCGGAGAAGGCATTCGGGAGGTCGTCATTAAAGAATGGTTGGCGATTTGCTTTTACTTCTTGCAATTTTGTCCATACAAATACCAATGTGTTCTAAGCAAGTTACTTCTATATAGCAATGATAAACTAGCTTTTATCTATTTTACTACATGGTGCTTTAGATGGAACGAAGGTTGTGATATCGGATTTCCTTTTTCCTAATTATTGACTATCTTAACTCATGTGTAACATCAGTGTACCTCTTTAAACGTATCTTCAAGTGATATTAGCGCTTGCTCTAAGTGTTAGCCTGAAGACCAAGCAAGAAGCTTATTCTAGCTTCACATCTTGACATTTAAAAATCGAGAGAGTCTGCATGTACACATGCAGCCGCCAAACTTAGTTCGTGAATTTTGATGTTTGCGCAGTTTGAAACAATTTTTTCGTAACAACTTTGGTAGCCCATATTGCCCCACCTAGGCTTCATACAAGGTTTTGTTTACAAGTATCGAATAAAGTTAAAACCTCTGTCTGTTCGTTAGTGTTTGTTCTCTTTTGTGCAGCGTTAACAACTAAAGCGCGAGAGGTGTTTGAAGTTTGCGTGTTTTCGCATTTTTCAAAACATGCCAACTTGGAGGGCTAATTTGGGCCAGAAGGGATGGAATGACAAAATAAAAATGTATTGCGTATTTGAAGTCGTCAGATGGATCTTTCATTTGACATATTTAGAATTGTTGTATGTAGTCTGGTTTCTGAGTACTAAGCGTCGCAAAGTACAAAAAAAGTCCAAATTTGTTTTAGTCGCACCCCCTTACCCGATCCCAAAGACATTTTACTCCAATCAATGAAGCATTTCCACTCGACGTAATTCCTCTGTCGCTGAATCTTTGCAGTGTGATAAAGTAGGGTTTAAAATACACGTTTGACAAATTATCTAGGATTTTTGATGTTTGGAAGTTAGGTATTTATACCTAAAGATGAAAATCGCTTATAACTGCTGGTGAAAAATTGCTCCGTCCGAAGTTCCTTCGGTATATGATATAAGAGTATAAGAGTATTTATAAGAGTATAAGAGTAGTTAATAAGAGTATATATATAACATTATCTATGAAAATTTCGATTTCGAATAGGCAGAAATTTGAAAATACCTATTTTGTATCACAACTTCTTCAGAAAAATTGCTCTGTCAATTTTTATTTTATTATATGTCTTAATTTATTTATATATATCGCTTTAGACAAGTATCTAGGAAATTTTCCTTATCGATCACACCTTTACAGATTTTCGGCAATAATTCGCTGTGAAAAATTGCTCCGTCCAAAATTCTTTCGGAATATGATATTATATATTAATAAGAGTATATATATAACATTATCTAGGAAAATTTCGATTTCGAACAGGCAGAAATATGAAAACACCTATAAAAATTACTCTGTCAATTTTTATTTTTTTTCATCTCCTAATTTCTTTAAATATATCGCTTTTCACAATTATCTAGGAAATTTTCCTTATCGATCACACCTTTACATATTTTTGGCAATAACCCAAGCACTGTGAAAAATTGCTTCGTCTGTTTTTATTAACTTATTAGACACAGAACATCAAAATATAATATAATTGTATATTATCCAATAAAATTTCTCCATTAAACATGAACTTTCGAGTAGTTTCGAGTATCGCAATATAATAAAACAACGTTTAAAAAGCGCGCGCTCGCACTACACTGAACTCGGGGTGCGGGAGGGCTGCGGGGAGTGGGGAAGAATAAGCCCGCCCGCCCGCGCGCCAGCAGCTCATCGTCCCGCACCGCGACCGACGAGACGACACGCGAGCGTCGTCGATGCTCGCGGCTCGCTATTCCGCCCGCCACCTCTGTCGTCCCACTACAACGCCGCTCCGCCGCGCCGTCCTGCCGCCTATGGAACGAAAATGTAGGGCCTATATAGTATTAGGAACTTTTAAAATTTAACTTTCGTTCTGTAATTTAATTTGTATGACAGTATGTCGAAACAACTTATTAAACATATTTCATGCACGTACAGTCTGTATGTAAATAAAGTGTATACATTTTTGTAAAAAAACGATTTAAAAAATTAAAAACCGCCTTCAAAAATGTATGAAATTAAAAAAATCGAACCCTAGAGTTGAAGGCGGTCGGTTATTTTTGCTTGCTTTAGCACCGCCTTCAACTCTAGGGTTCGATTTTTTTTATTTCATACATTTTTGAAGGCGGTTTTTATATTTTTTTTAATAGTTTTTTATTTCAGTTTTTTTAGTAATTTTTTGCTATTAATGAACTCGGCGGAATCGCTCGGCCCTTGGCTTCGCGAATCCGCCTCGCTTTCCAATCAGAGAATACATCGCATCCTACCCATGGAGAGAGCTATGCTTCAGTTCGGATGATCTACACCTCGGATGATCTACACCTTGGCTACGGCATTGGCGCATTCCGGCAGAATGCGCCAATGCCGTAGCCGAGGTGGTTCTGGGGGGAATGGAGATGTTCATTCCCAGCGCCCTCGTGCGCCTCGGTGGTAAAAGCCAGGCCTGGTACAGCCGCGACTGTGGTGAAGCTGTCGCAGCTAATGGCGCAGCTTATCGTGCATGGTCGTGCGCTCGTGCCAGACGCGATCCTAATGTATCCGAACTGAAGAAAGAATACAACCGCCTCTCCAGATCCTGCAAGAGGGCTATCGCCAGGGCCAAATTCGAGCATATCGGCAGAGTTGGTAATAGGCTGAACCAGCACCCAACTGGGAGCCGTGAGTTTTGGTCTCTCGCCAAATCTGTCGTATCGATTTTCTACCGCTCCTCCTTTCCACCTCTACAGTGTCCTGGGGGCTCACTTGCCCACTCCGCAAATGTAAATGCTCTCTTTGCGTAGAACTCCACCCTGGACGATGGGGTGCCATCCCCCCATCCATAACTAGGTGTGAGAACTCCATGCCGGAAGTACAGTTCCGACAACGAACTGTGCGGGCGGAGCTTATCTCCCTAGACACCAGGAAGGCGAGTGGGCCGGATATGATTCCTGCATTGGTACTGAAACGGTGTGAATTGGTCTCGATATTGCCAAGGCATTCGAATGGGTTTGGCACAAATCGCTTCTGGGCTAGCTTCCGTCGTACGGACTTCCTTCTGGCCTCTGCGACTGGGTCGCCGACTTCCTACATGGGCGTAGCATTCAGGTCCTAGTGGACGGTTGCTCTTCGGACGCCCTGTCAGTGAATGCTGGCGTACCGCAGGGATCTGTGTTGTCTTGTCACCAACACTGTTTCTTCTGCATATCAATGACATGCTGCCACTCGGCAACATAAATTGTTATGCGGATGACAGTACAGCACATGGATCCTATACCAGTGACCCTTCAGTCAGACGGGATGTTGTGGATGAAGAGGCGAAGACTTGTGTCTGATCTCAAACAAACGCTTAGGTCTATTTCCGAATGGGGCCGCTGTACGCAACAGTCGTTCTCACCCCGTGGTGTTAGTGGGTGGACTGTAGTTGGGTGGGGGTGCGACTGTGCACATGCAATATCACGCCGTCACCGCAGCGGTACTCATATTCTGGGTTTGATAGTTTCATAAGGGGTGAAATAGGGTAAATAAGAGACGATTGGGACTTTTACAAGTTTCCCCGAGGCTGGTTTACGCGGCGGCGACGGGTGTTGTCTACTGTTATCTATCAGTCAGTTCAGATCTTATTTTGCGCTTCGTGATAGGATTAGTTTGGCGTAGCGTCTGGATCCGTCTGGCTGACTTCGGAAATTCGCTTAGGTGTCGGGCTCCGTCTGGATGGCGTCGGGGAACGCAGGGCAGTATCGGGCTCCGTCGGGATGGCGTCGGGGGACGTAGGGCAGTGTCGGGCTCCTTTCGAGCTGCGTCGGGATTCGTCGGACTGGCTTCGAGGCTCGCTAAGATGTCAGACCGCGTCTGGATGGCGTCGGGGGAACGCAGGGGCAGTGTCGGACTCCTTCTGAGCCGCGTCGGGATTCGTCGGGCTGGTTTCGGAGCTCGCTTAGATGTCGGACTGCGTCTGGATGGCGTCGGGGGAACGCAGGGCAGTGTCGGACTCCTTCTGAGCAGCGTCGGGATTCGTCGGACTGGTTTCAGAGCTCGCTTAGATGTCGGACTGCGTCTGGGTGGCGTCGGGGGAACGCAGGGCAGTGTCCTACTCCTTCTGAGCAGCGTCGGGATTCGTCGGACTAGCTTTGAGGCTTACTTGGATGTCGGGCTCCGTCTGTATTGTGTCGGGGAACCCCAGGGCAGTGTCGGGCTCTTTCTTAGCAGCGTCGGGATTCGTCGGACTAGCTTCCGAGCTCACTTAGATGTCGGACTCCGTCTGAATGGCGTCGTGGGAACGCAGGGCAATGTTGGACTCCTTCTGAGCAGCTTCGGGATTCGTCGGACTAGCTTCCGAGCTCACGTAGATGTCGGACTGCGTCTGGATGGCGTCGGGGGAACACAGGGAAATGTTGGACTCCTTCTTAGCAGCGTCGGGATTCGTCGGACTAGCTTCGAGGTGTAGCGCAAAGTGTGTGGTGGTGTGGTACCTCCTACCTGGACGTTGATGTCTCCGCCCGCAGCCGCACCTTCGATAGCTCGGTCCTTCAGGTGGTGTTCGTCGATCGGCACGGAAACGTCCCCGTGTCCGAGGATCTGCTGGGCCCAGCTACGCACACACTTCGGAAACTACACTCACTATACTTATGCCGTATTAGGTCGCAACAAGCCCTGAGAGCCCGCGCCGCGCTCGATCAGGGTGGATTTTATCTTTTCCAGAGCAAAAGAGCGCCAGGAGGCGCTGTGTGCTTCTTGCATGAAGACCGCTGCAGGTAGAGTCTTGAGGCGAAGAGAATGGAGGAACGTTTTTTTTTATTTTTTTTTATTGAAAGCGCGACATATGGCGCCGAGCCACCCATAAGGTGTCTAACGACGCCCATGGACATTCGGTCGTATGCGGGGGTTGCGAATGCCATGCCGGCCTGACAGGTGCCCATTCACGCCCCTCTTGAAGGACCCGAGACTGTACTTGGGGGGAAATATATGAGCAGGGAGAGCATTCCAGAGTTTACCGGTTCTGTAGAGGAATGATCTGCAGAATCGATTAGTACGCATCCGCGGTAAGTCCAGCGTATAGGGATGCAATCCCTGCCCAGTTCATGTGGTGCGGAGATGGAAAGGGGACGGCGGGATTGCGTTAAACAGCTCCTCCGAGTACTCCCCATGGAATAACCGATAGAACACACTTAGGGAGCCGACATCCCTACGGTGTTGCAGTGGTTTTAGATCGCGGGACACTGCGGGGTCACCCACTAGTCGCACGGCTCGACGCTGGATCGAGTCCAGAGGCGCAAGCTGGTATTTGGCAGAGCCATCCCACAGGTGCGAGCAGTACTCCAAGCAGGACCTGATCTGCGATTTATACAAAAGCAGCCTTTGGTCCGGCGTGAAGTACCGTCGCACCTTATTGAGTACGCCCAGCTTTTTAGAAGCCAGCTTGGCCTTCCCCTCGATATGGCGACGAAATTTCAAGTCGTGCGACAGTTCGACTCCGAGGACCCCGAGGTGTTCGCTTAATTTAAGCGACGTGCCTTGGAATGAAGGAGCCGGTGTGAACGCCGCTCTCTTCGCACTTAACGTGCAAACTTGTGTCTTGGAAGCGTTGAACTCGACCAAATTGCTACGGCCCCATTCGGAAATAGAGCCGAGTGTGTGTTCGAGCTCAGACACAAGTCTTCGCCTCTTCTCATCCACAATATCCCGACTGGCTGAAGGGTGACTGGTGTAGGATCCGTGTGCCGTACTGTCATCCGCATAACAATGTATGTTGCCCAGAGACAGCATATCATTGATATACAGAAGAAACAGCGTGGGTGACAACACAGATCCTTGTGGTACGCCGGCGTTCACTGGCATGGCGTCCGACGAGCAACCGTCCACTAGGACCTGAATGCTACGCCCATGTAGGAAGTCGGCGACCCAGTCACAGAGGCCAGAAGGAAGTCCGTAAGCCGGCAATTTGCCCAAGAGCGACTTGTGCCAAAGCCGATCAAATGCCTTGGCAATATCAAGGCCAATTGCCAAGTATTTTTCATTTCATTTTTCATTTATTCATTTCCATCTTAGGTACCATCGGTACACTTGAGTTCGTCACATTTTAGTTTACCAAATTTACAATTGAAACTGTCTGGGTCTAGCCATGGTAAGGGACTAATAATTAGCAATAATATAGGTACATAACTAAAAATTATAAGAATACAGAGAAAAAAAACTGTTTTGTGCATGAAAGGCAATTAAAACTAGAGCTAAATTAAAATACTTCGCATCAATAGAATTGTCAAAGGTTAAAAATTCAATTATGTCAATATAAAAAAATATAAAATTAAAATAAAATTAAAATAAATTAAAATTCAAAATTAAAATAGGTAGCATCAATTCACCATGACCTTCAAGCGATTCCCCCCAAAGGTGAGTGACGTACGCTATGAGATCACCAGCAGATCGTTTTGGCCGGAAGCCGTATTGCCGATCGCTGATGAGGTCATTCGTCTCCAGGTACTTCATGAGCTGCGTATTGATAATGCGCTCCATCACCTTACAGAAAAGGGAGGTAATCGCTATAGGTCGGTAGTTTGACGGGTTTGAGCGGTCACCCTTTTTAGGGACCGCTTGCAAAAACGCAGATTTCCAGGCCGCCGGCAAACGGCAATTGGAGTAGGAGAGACGGAATAGGCGCGTCAACACTGGGGCCAGCTCGGGAGCACACCTTTTTAACACCAATGCAGGAATCCTATCCGGCCCACTCGCCTTCCTGACGTCTAGGGAGAGAAGTTCCGCCCGTACAGTCCGTTGTCGAAACTGCACTTCCGACATGGAGTTCTCACACCTAGGTATGGATGGGGGAGTGGCACCCCCATCGTCCAGGTTGGAGTTCCCCGCAAAGAAAGATACCACTAAGTCGGCTTTCTTCTTTGCGGAGTGGGCAAGTGAGCCTCCAGGACACTGCAGAGGTGGAAGAGAGGAGCGGCAGAAATTTGACTCGACATATTTAGCGAGAGACCAGAATTCACGGCTCCCAGTTGGGTGCTGGTTCAGTCTATCGCCGATTCTGCCGATGTGGTCAAATTTGGCCCTGGCAATAACCTTTTTGCAGGATCTGGAGAGGCGGTTGTATTCCTTCTTCAGTTAGGATGCGTTCGGATCACGTCCGGCACGAGCGCGCGACCATTCCCGATAAGCTGCGCATTTAGCTGCGACAGCATCAGCACAGTCGCGGCTGTACCATGGTTGGCTTTTACCACCGAGGTAGACAGAGGCGCTGCGAATAAACATTTCCATTGCCCCCAGAACCACCTCGGCAACGGTATTAGCGCATTGCGACGGATCGCCCGAACTGAAGCAGATCTCTCTCCAAGGGTAGGATGCGAAGTGTTCTCGCATCCCATCCCAATCTGCTGACGCGTAGTGCCAAATTCGACGCGTTCCTCCAGTACGGGACTGAGGAGGCGAAGATGGCACCGTGGACCACACTAAACAATGATCAGAGGAACCCAGCGGGGCTCTCACAGCGACCTTATATCCAGTGGGGTTCGTTGTCAGCAGAAGATCCAGCAGAGAGGGTTCATGACCGTCTATATCTGGCAGCCTGGTGGGCTGGTCTACCAGTTGAGACAGGTCATGCGTCAGGGCGAAGTCGTAGGCGGCTCTCCCCGCAAAGTCAGTTCTCCTGGAGCCTAGCCATGCCTTGTGATGGGCATTGAAGTCTCCAAGAAGAACCAAATCCGCGGTAGGGAACCGCTCTTGGACTTTGTCTGCCGCTCCACTCAGGTACTCAAATAACCGAGCTGTCTCTGCATCACCAGAGTGCGACCTGTACAGACAGGCGTACACCCGCGAGACCGTTCCCAGATCCTCGTGGACCCAAAGTACTGATAGCTCGGAGTCCTCAAGGCAGCGCAGGCGACGACAGCAAATATCTGCCCTGACAAACAAGCAAACCCCGGCTCGCGACCGGAAGGCTTCTGCCAGGGTGTAGCCGGGGTAGTGCAGGTCGATATATTTGTGATTCCGTCAGGAAAAGCAAGGCCGGCTTCTTCGTCTCCAGGTGGTGATGGACGGCATTCAAATTGGTATGCAACCCCCGCACGTTGGTCGAGTCAACGCTAAATAGTGGTGTAAGGGTGTGCACCGCTGATTGAACCTTTTTTTCCTTTTTTTTCGCTGCCATGATTTTTGTAAGAGGGAGGGAAAGAGCATGAAAGGGTGGCTGTGGTGATTCACGGGCAAAGCGTGGACCCTAGCTTCATCGCTTACTACTCAGGTTAGTGTTGCGCCGACACGGAAGACGGAAAGGCCCCCGGTCCCCCCCGGAAGTGGCCGCCGGAACCCCTACTCCGGTCACCAACCGGCACGACGGACCACTCCGGGATTATGCGCCGGTTGACCAGGGCAGCCTCTCGCGTTGGTTAGACGCGATTGGGCTCCTGTACTACCCGGCGGGCGGCCAGCGGAATAACCGTTTAACCGGGTCTCCCTGTCAACCGTGTCGATGCGTCACCTCTGAACAGCGAATCCGCGTCGGGATCACTGGCCTACTCCTCACCACAGCCAACCCCACCTGCTACTGGGTCCCCGGGAAGTACACCGGAACACAGCGAACTGTTATGCCGGTGTAATTGTTTGCAATTGTGGCGAACCCAGCCGATCCGAAGATCTCCCACACGCTGATTGCTGTTCATTTGGCACCACCCAGGAGGCACGTGTGACTTTTATATCGGATTTCTATTATTAATGATTTTAATTTTAATAGGATTCATTTATTATGTTTCATATTATTTTATTTTCTAAATAGAAAAATTTTAAAATGTGTGAATGTTAGTTTGTGACTTGTATATGTTATACAAATAAATATTCTATTCTATTCTATTCTATCTTCAATGGTTACGTTAGGCGGCGCGGCGTAGGCACCTGCTTGGACGACGACGTCGAACTACACTCTGACGATATGTCGCGATCACTACGTAGTAGGTACATTGAGCCACGTCGAAAACAGCAATTTACTTTACTTCGCGGTCGTGAACTGACACATTCGTCGCGGTAGTGAACTGAACTGAACTTATTTATTATTAGGCGTTCTGTTTCATAGAACGTAGACATGTTTGATTTTATTTTTAGAAAAAGAACTCTTATTTCCAATGAAATAAGACTCACTATAGGTCCCCAAAGGCAAACCAACCACATAAATTGATTCCATTTTTGCAATATACCGTTTGTTTTTATTATAAATGCCAAAAAGAACCACATAAATTGGTTGCACTTTGCGATATGCAGTTTGTTTTTATTATATAATGCCAAAAATAACCAGATATCTTGGCTCTGTTTTGATAAATACTTTTAGCGTACTTCATTAAAAACAAAAAAGTCCATCTCGCTTGGATCTTCTACGCAAAAAAAAAATCTGACCAGTTAGCTAGTACCAAGTAGCATAATTCTTTTCTGCTGTTGCGATATACCTCAATTGGGCGGATGGTTCTTAGACGAATGTGTAGAAACCTATTAGTATCATACCAAGTAGCCTGCCTGGGTCTTTTCTGCAAAAAATAGAGGGTTGATTAGCTCTCGATTGGTATATTTAACTCATTTTTAACCAATTTGTGGGTTGGTGCCTTTTGGCATTTATATGGTAAATTTTCTGAAGAAGTTGTGATACAAAATAGGTATTTTCAAATTTCTGCCTATTCGAAATCGAAATTTTCCTAGATAATGTTGTATGTATACTCTTATTAATATATAATATCATATTCCGAAGGAATTTCGGACGGAGCAATTTTTCACAGCGAATTATTGCCGAAAATCTGTAAAGGTGTGATCGATATGGAAAATTTCCTAGATAATTGTCAAAAGCGATATATTTAAATAAATTAAGACATATAAAAAAATTAAAATTGACAGAGCAATTTTTCTGAAGAAGTTGTGATACAAAATAGATATTTTCAAATTTCTGCCTATTCGAAATCGAAATTTTCCTAGATAATGTTAATATATACTTTTATTAATATATAATATCATATACCGAAGGAATTTCGGACGGAGCAATTTTTCATCAGCAGTTATAAGCGATTTTCATTTTTAGGCATTCATTCATTTTAATACCTAACTTCCAAACATCAAAAATCCTAGATAATTTGTCAAACGTATATTTTAAACCCTACTCTATCACACTGCAAAGTTTCAGCGACAGAGGAATTAGTCCGAAGAGCCCATACAAGGAATTTCCTCGTTTCCTGGACTATTTCATCAAATTCACGTCAAAATGAATTTGTTCCGCAGAAACCTCCGTGATTTGATCAACCTAAACTTACCTCTGTGATTTGATCAGCCTAAACTTTCATCCTTTTTTATCCATTCAAACCTTAATATATTCTTTAGATTTTTTTAATAAAATAATATTAAGGATTTTCTTGAAGAGATTTGCTGTCAATTTACTTAATCTACGGAACCGAATAAATAGCTCACTATGACCCACATAGCTCTCCATCAGGCTTTCATTTGTCATTTTGCCACATTTATGTAAAATGTTTTCACAATTTTCATTAGAATGCTTGCGTTTACTACCGCTGCAGGTTCGTGAAGGTGGGCGACAAAGTGGAACAGTTCGACAACATCTGCGAAGTGCAGAGCGACAAGGCAGCCGTCACCATCACCAGTCGCTACGACGGTGTCGTCACCAAACTGTACGGAGCCGTCGACGACACTCTGCTAGTGGGGAACCCTCTAGTCGACATTGACGTGCAGGGAGATGGCGACAGCGTAGGTTTGGAACCTCCTTGAATGTCCTCTCTATTTGTTTCACCTTCAACACCTATTTTATTCCAAGTTGGAAATTGAAAATATGCAGAAACAAATTCAAAGATAACGCCGGCTCTGTAAGTGCAGAAATTCTTTCAAAACCTTCACACTAACTGTAAATTGCACTAAAATTTCTTTTAAGCCTGAATGGACAAGTATATATATGGGTCGTTCTTCTTTTTTAGGTACAATAGCCTGTCCTTCATCGTATTATGGCATCTCATTAGAGTATTGATTTTCGGTTTTATAATGTTCGAATAATCATCCATATTTCTCTATCTATTAATATTATGTAATCTTTCAGTTTCTCTAACCACCATTTTTTTCAAACGTTTGTTTTTCGTAGAATGCCGTGACAGAGTGGTAAGCCAAAATGTGGTCTGCGCTGAAAAATACCACTCTGTCACATTATTTAAAAAAAACACAATAAAAAAAGCAGTATTGGCCGTAAAGGAAACTCTAATTAGTTCTAATAAAAAGTACAATAACAAATAATAATAAAAAAATAAGTTCAAAAACTAAAACCCGACTACTGAAAAATCACGCTCTAAAAAGTATGAAACAAGAAAATGTTCTCATCTGAAATTGTTATGTACAAACTATTCAATATTTTATCGTCTATTAAATAAACAACTTACACGTAATATATTTTAATGTATTTAATAAATATTCATAGTGTTGTTCAGAGGATAGCCATGGTCGTATGCCACTTTGCCCTATAGGGTAGGTGGCATACGACCACGGCTATCCTCTGAACAACACTATGAATATTTATTAAATACATTAAAATATATTACGTGTAAGTTGTTTATTTAATAGACGATAAAATATTGAATAGTTTGTACATAACAATTTCAGATGAGAACATTTTCTTGTTTCATACTTTTTAGAGCGTGATTTTTCAGTAGTCGGGTTTTAGTTTTTGAACTTATTTTTTATTTTAATTATTTTGGGGATATAATTTCGTGATAAAGTATTTGCAGAGCCGTTTTACATGTTTTGTTTGTTTAGGTTTTATTGTTTTATAATTTTAACATGTGTACCATAGTCCATAAGGGCGAGCTGGGTTCAGGTAAACGATAAACCGACTCGAAGAAAGTAAGTAACAAAGGGCGAGGCCGAAGGCCGAGCTGCGTTCAGGAAGACGACAAACTTTCTCGAAGAAAGTAAGCAACTATGGGCGAGGCCGAAGGCCGAGCGGCGCTCAGGAAGAGGATGAACCATCTTTAAGAAAGTAAGTAACTGAGGGCGAGGCCGAAGGTCGAGCTGCGTTCGGGAAGACTATAAACCTTCCCGAAGACAGTAAGTAACTATGGGCGAGGCCGAAGGCCGAGCTGCGTTCAGGAAGAGGATAAACCATCTTTAATAAAGTAAGTAACTGAGGGCGAGGCCGAAGGCCGAGCTGCGTTCGGGAAGACTATAAACCTTCTCGAAGAAAGTAAGTAACAAAGGGCGAGGCTGAAGGCCGAGCTGCGTTCAGGAAGACTATAAACCTTCCCGAAGACAGTAAGTAACTATGGGCGAGGCCGAAGGCCGAGCTGCGTTCAGGAAGAGGATAAACCATCTTTAATAAAGTAAGTAACTGAGGGCGAGGCCGAAGGCCGAGCTGCGTTCGGGAAGACTATAAACCTTCTCGAAGAAAGTAAGTAACAAAGGGCGAGGCTGAAGGCCGAGCTGCGTTCAGGAAGACGATAAACTTTCTCGAAGACAGTAAGTAACTATGGGCGAGGCTGAAGGCCGAGCTGCGTTCAGGAAGAGGATAAACCATCTTTAAGAAAGTAAGTAACTGAGGGCGAGGCCGAAGGCCGAGCTGCGTTCGGGAAGACTATAAACCTTCTCGAAGAAAGTAAGTAACAAAGGGCGAGGCCGAAGGCCGAGCTGCGTTCAGGAAGACGATAAACTTTCCCGAAGACAGTAAGTAACTATGGGCGAGGCCGAAGGCCGAGCTGCGTTCAGGAAGAGGATAAACCATCTTTAATAAAGTAAGTAACTGAGGGTGAGGCCGAAGGCCGAGCTGCGTTCGGGAAGACTATAAACCTTCTCGAAGAAAGTAAGTAACAAAGGGCGAGGCCGAAGGCCGAGCTGCGTTCAGGAAGAGGATAAACTTTCTCGAAGACAGTAAGTAACAAAGGGCGAGGCCGAAGGCCGAGCTGCGTTCAGGAAGACGACAAACTTTCTCGAAGAAAGTAAGCAACTATGGGCGAGGCCGAAGGCCGAGCGGCGCTCAGGAAGAGGATGAACCATCTTTAAGAAAGTAAGTAACTGAGGGCGAGGCCGAAGGTCGAGCTGCGTTCGGGAAGACTATAAACCTTCCCGAAGACAGTAAGTAACTATGGGCGAGGCCGAAGGCCGAGCTGCGTTCAGGAAGAGGATAAACCATCTTTAATAAAGTAAGTAACTGAGGGCGAGGCCGAAGGCCGAGCTGCGTTCGGGAAGACTATAAACCTTCTCGAAGAAAGTAAGTAACAAAGGGCGAGGCTGAAGGCCGAGCTGCGTTCAGGAAGACTATAAACCTTCCCGAAGACAGTAAGTAACTATGGGCGAGGCCGAAGGCCGAGCTGCGTTCAGGAAGAGGATAAACCATCTTTAATAAAGTAAGTAACTGAGGGCGAGGCCGAAGGCCGAGCTGCGTTCGGGAAGACTATAAACCTTCTCGAAGAAAGTAAGTAACAAAGGGCGAGGCTGAAGGCCGAGCTGCGTTCAGGAAGACGATAAACTTTCTCGAAGACAGTAAGTAACTATGGGCGAGGCTGAAGGCCGAGCTGCGTTCAGGAAGAGGATAAACCATCTTTAAGAAAGTAAGTAACTGAGGGCGAGGCCGAAGGCCGAGCTGCGTTCGGGAAGACTATAAACCTTCTCGAAGAAAGTAAGTAACAAAGGGCGAGGCCGAAGGCCGAGCTGCGTTCAGGAAGACGATAAACTTTCCCGAAGACAGTAAGTAACTATGGGCGAGGCCGAAGGCCGAGCTGCGTTCAGGAAGAGGATAAACCATCTTTAATAAAGTAAGTAACTGAGGGTGAGGCCGAAGGCCGAGCTGCGTTCGGGAAGACTATAAACCTTCTCGAAGAAAGTAAGTAACAAAGGGCGAGGCCGAAGGCCGAGCTGCGTTCAGGAAGAGGATAAACTTTCTCGAAGACAGTAAGTAACTATGGGCGAGGCTGAAGGCCGAGCTGCGTTCAGGAAGAGGATAAACCATCTTTAAGAAAGTAAGTAACTGAGGGCGAGGCCGAAGGCCGAGCTGCGTTCGGGAAGACTATAAACATTCTCGAAGAAAGTAAGTAACAAAGGGCGAGGCCGAAGGCCGAGCTGCGTTCAGGAAGACGATAAACTTTCCTGAAGACAGTAAGTAACTATGGGCGAGGCCGAAGGCCGAGCTGCGTTCAGGAAGAGGATAATCCTTTTCGAAATAAGTAGCTAAGAAGTTACTTTCTTCGAGAAGATTAAGGTCTTCCTGAACGCAGCTCGATCTTCTGACTCGCCCTCTGTTACTTACTTTCTTCGAAAAGGTTATCCTCTTCCTGAACGCAGCTCGGCCTTCGGCCTCGCCCTTTGTTACTTAATTTTTTTAAGATGGTTTATCCTCTTCCTGCACGCAGCTCAACCTTCGGCCTAGCCCTTTGTTGCTTACTTTCTTAAAGATGGTTTATCCTCTTCCTGAACGCAGCTCGGCCTTCGGCCTCGCCCATAGTTACTTACTGTCTTCAAAAAAGTTTATCCTCTTCCTGAACGCAGCTCGGCCTTCGGCCTCGCCTGTTGTTACTTACTTTCTTCGAGAATGTTTAGGCTTCCCGAACGCAGCTCGGCCTTCGGCCTCGCCCTTGATTACTTACTTTCTTAAAGATGGTTTATCCTCTTCCTGAACGCAGATCGGCCTTCGGCCTAGCCCATAGTTGCTTACTGTCTTCGAGAAATTTTATCGTCTTCCTGAACGCAGCTCGGCCTTCGGCCTCGCCCTTTATTACTTACTTTCTTCGAGAAGGTTTATAGTCTTCCCGAACGCAGCTCGGCCTTCGGCCTCGCCCTCAGTTACTTACTGTCTTTAAGAAGGTTTATCTTCTTCCTGAACGCAGCTCGGCCTTCTGCCTCGCCCTTAGGTACTTATTTTCTTTGAGTAGGTTTATCGTCCTCCTGAACGCAACTCATTTACAAACTTTCGCGTTTATAATATTAAGATGGTTTAAGTAGGATGTATTTGGGTAGGTTTGGAATGAGGCCGAGTACCGTGTGGGGTCGGTAGTCGGTACTTAAAAAGAATATCCCCACTGCATCTCTCCCCATGCATGTCGTAAAAGGCGACTAAGGGATAAGGACAAGATGCCGTGCTAAAGGGCGACAGGCTCGTCACATCTCACCTTGGCACGGTACTTCCACCGAGTCATGCAGCAGGTGGGTCTTCGTGCCATACTTGCTGATTGATCGATTTAATCTTGTTCGAATCCTTTGCGAAACGTGGTGGTCGGTGTTGTGCTGTAATTGACAAGAGTTCTTGCAGCACAACACCGATTACTCTGCTTACCCCGATTGTCGGGATTCAGCGTGTGTGATATGTATGTATATATGTATGGAATGTTTAGAAATTATTCCCAATTATCGGGTGCATGCAAGCAATTCCGAAAGCAATAGCTAACAATATATATATTTTTGAAATGTGCTAATTAAGCCCTTTCATTTGACACACAACACGGCATAAAAAAAAATTTTTTTTTAGATCATGACTTTTTGTCATCTAGAGGGCGCCATAGTCAATTTTGTGTAACGTCACATAGCCTATAACCAGCGGACGATCAAGACGCTTTCAACGATACCTCATTTGTCAAATTGTGATAAGTAGTTTAGAAGTTATGAGGGAACAGATGAACATACATACATACATACATACATACATACATACATACATACATACATACCGGTCAAACACATAACCCTCCTTTTTGCTTCGCCGTAGTCGGGTAAAAAACAAATGCATTTTTTTTATCGTACACTGAAACCACAATTATCGATAGTTCAAAAATCCAAAAAACAGAAAAACTTCGATTCATTGTACCTAAAAAAGAAGAACGACCCATATATTTAGGTATTATATATAACTTATATAAACTATCATTCTTATGCACTTATATTTCACGACATACGACACTCAAGGTTAACTGGAATAAATCTCTGTAAGAGATTCGTCTTTTTCCCTCGTGTAAATTATATAGAGTGCTTGTTTCTTTAAAAATATTCTTTATAAATATTTAGGAGCAATAAATAATAACATTAACTCACTTGGCGCTGTAAGAACGCATGTTATGAGATTTTATAGTAAAGTTGTCGCATATCACATCTTATTACTATGAACACGTTAAGCTCATCTTGTTTTGGTCTTGTCGCATTGCCTCACCCACTGATTTCACTTTACAGGAGTGCTACAATTTTTGTTTTAATTTTTTGTAAAATCACCTCATTCACACTAGGTACCAAAAGCAAAAGTATTTACGTTATGAACGTATTCCAACATATTCTCACAAAAGTTGTATGACTTATAGATGCCGAAAGTACAACGACATCGGGTGTGGACACCGGTTCCTCTTCGTCTGAAGATGAACCAGAAGCCAAGAGCGCCGGTGCACCCAGAGCGAAGATCCTGACGACACCGGCTGTTAGGAGAATAGCGGCACAGTACAATGTGGGCAAACCCTTTTTTTTTTCTAACAGTATATTGGCTTTGATGAACAAAGTGCTTTTCAAAATCGAGAATGAGCCGTAGACAAGGCCCCCATACTCGGAAGACGCAACAACCTTCTTCAATGACTCCTAAATATTGCATCCCATTTTCTTGTAGTTTTAAACATTAATTTTGATTCCGTTCGTCGTCGTCTTGTGAATATCCCGACTATTCCTCGAGTACGTTCTTTTTATTTTATTTTTTATTCTTTCTAGAACGGCTCAACAAATTTAGATACGGTTTTCACCAAAACAATTTAACAGTATTCAGATTGTTATAGTGGGGGATTTAGTGCGATATACCCTGCATTTTTACTTAGAAGGCTCATACTTGCAACAGTTGTTCCTTAGGTGCTCCTGAGTGGATTTCCATCGGTAGACATCGGGGGTCACCGCGGGGGTGGCGGGGGGAGGGGGTGGAAGTTTGCTTCTGCCGCGCTTCACTTTGTACCCTATTCCTTCAAAACTATAGGTATTAGGGCAAGTGTGATGTCATTTTCGGATAACTCAAGGACGAAGGATTCATTTCTGGAAGAAACATTTTGCCTTTCTATACAAAAAAATATAAATATTAGGCCAAACTCACAAAACGTGAAAATATTTTTTTTAAATAAACGCCGTTTACTTTTGAACTACTAAAGATAAAGATAAATAAAAAATATGGGCTAAAATCTGCATTTACAAGGATTACAAATATATAAATTTGGGATTGGGATGGCGTAATAATAAGTGAGTGAAAAAAATTTCAAAACAGTGCCGTGTGTTTACATTTTGAGGCGAATATCGTGCTAAGATGCGTAGTGAATTGAAAACAGTACCTATACGTGATACGTGATAATTATTATTATTATACATTTGTAAAATTATTGCTAATTAAAAATTAAATTATTCACATACACACATACCCACCCTCACATACACACACACATACCTACCTTACCCATGTTTGTGATTGCTACCTAAAGTAAATGCTTTATATTATTACCATGTCGTAATTTAAGATTTTTGGAAACTGACACGGTTGGCTACATCACCTACAACATCCGTGATGTAAGCCCATAACACCGGGTGAACTAGGCGCCATGTCAATGCTTCCCTTCATTTCGCGCCGGCTACACTGAACTGGACGGAAAACACGAACTATTCACATAGCCGTTTCGACCGAAGTTCTATTAATTTCATAAAGTTTTAACAGTTTATATTAGTTATATTAGTTAAAAAAGTCGTCCCGGAAGTGACGTAGAAGTTCTGAAAAGGGGGGCCCATATGGCGAACAAAGAAGTATCCACTTCAAAAAAATATTAGTAAATCTACATGTCATAAAAAATAACGACGTATTTTTCAATCGTCGTCATTGCCTATTCGAGCCGCCTTTCAGTCGCTGACACCAAACTCTCAGTTAAAGCGGGAAAGGCCTCCCATGCTTCAAAAGCACTTTTCTTGCCTTTTCCGCTGAAGCAAGAGACAGCGTCACACCCAGAAAACGCATGAAACAGAGGCAAGGCCCTCGCTCGCTGTGGTACTGTAAAAAAATTACATTATAATATAAAGCATCTATTGTGTCTATACTTAATATAGGTATAGGTAATGCAAACATTTAAGTCTTTACTTATGGAAGTCGCAATATCATGGCAGCAAAGTTACTGGCGGAAAGCAGTGGTTCCGTACCGCTGAAGGCCGGGAGGACTGGAGGAAAACTGGAGAGGCGTATGTCCAGCAGTGGACGCATACACGCTGACTGACTGACTGAAAGGTACTGGTGGTGTTTTCCAGTACCTATGTGCACCCACAGCTCTTGAAGCTGAGGTAATTTTTGCACCTGTGCAACTGCTAGCACTACGACATCGGTATTTACAGTACGTAGCATAATTTTTGTTAAGCCCATCATGCGAGTATCCGCCTCTTCATGATTACACGGGGCTAATCGCTGTGTGTCACGGGCACGGGTGATGTTGGTGAAAATATTTGGCCCATCCGTGATGCAAACTTCTTTCCCATTCTCAATTTCGTTTGCGAAGGATTGGCGGAGTATTGAAAGCAAGTGAAACAGTCCTTCTTTGTTTGAATTGTCCCTTAGGAAATTCGCCCAGCCTTTGGGTATTTTGGCCGTAGCAGCCACCAGTGTTTTTTGTCCAGTGCCACGTTTTTCTTTGGTTATATTTTTTAGACTGTCGCTATTATACGCTCGCTTATATACGCTCTTAAACGCGGCGGAGGCGCACGTACGGTGCGGCGCGGGGGCCGACTAAAATCATACGCACCCCGCAGCTATCCCCCGCCCGCTCGGCTCTAATGGATATAGGTAAGTAGGCATAGGTACGTACTTACTACGTACCTACCTAATAAATAATCTACAAATTAATAGAGTATAGTTAATTAGTAATTAATAGTCGAGTCGGCGACTGTCCTCCTGTGAAACTTGGAAGCGAAACCCTACCACACACTAGCTCCGTGCGTTATGTAGGAATGCACTTAGATAGGAGGCAGACATTCAAAGAGCACATCAGGCGCAAAAGACAGGAACTGAACCTACGGCTCAACAAACTGCACTGACTGATGGGCAGAGCCTCTAAACTGAGCACATCCAACAAACTCCTCATCTACAAAGCGGTCATCAAGCCGGTGTGGACATATGGCATACAGTTGCGGGGCACTGCAGGCAACAGTAACATTGAGATCTTGCAGAGATTCCAAAACAAAGTGCTTCGAAACATATCAAACGCACCATGGTTCTCTAAAAACGATGACATACACGAGCATCTCAAAGTGCCGAGCATAAAAGCTGAGATCCAGTCGAATCGTACCAGATACAAGACGAGGCTAAAAAATCACCCAAATATTCTGGCCACGGCACTCCTGGACCAAACCGGCCCTGGAAGGCTGAAACGACACCAAGTGTTGACCCTAGATCTTCGACACTAACAACCAAAAGGGAGAGCCGTCAATGGATGGCTCACCTCAAACGCCATACCCCAAACAACAAATAATCTGCTTATGGTATAGTTCCGATGGCAGATGGCTAAATCAGAAAAAAAAATAATTATAGAACTAATATAAACTGTTAATAGAACTTTATGAAATTTATAGAACTTCGGTCGAAACGGCTATGCGAATAGTTCGTGTTTTCCGTCCAGTTCAGTGTAGCCGGCGCGAAATGAAGGGAAGCAATGACATGGCACCTAGTTCACCCGGTGTTATGGGCTGACATCACGGATGTTGTAGGTGATGTAGCCAACCGTGTCAGTTTCCATAAAAAAATGACGACATGGTAATAAATATAAAGCATTTACTTTAGGTAGCAATCACAAACATGGGTAAGTATTTGAGGGTGTGTGTGTGTGTGTATGTGAATAATTTAATGTTTAATTAGCAATAATTTTACAAATGTATAATAATAATAATTATCACGTATCACCTAGGTACTGTTTTCGCTATGTTAGCCTCAAAATGTAAATACACCGCACTGTTTTGAATTTTTTTCACTCACTTATTATTACTCCATCCCAATAAAATTTATATATTTGTAATCCTGGTAAATGCAGCTTTTAGAAAATATTTTTTATTTATCTTTATCTTTAGAAGTTCAAAAGTAAACGACGTTTATTTAAAAAAAATATTTTCACGTTTTGTGAGTTTTGCCTAATATTTATATTTTTTTGTATAGAAAGGCAAAATGTTTCTTCCAGAAATGAATCCGTCATCCTTGAGTTATCCGAAAATGACATCACACTTGCCCTAATACCTATAGTTTTGAAGGAATAGGGTACAAAGTGAAGCGCGGCAGAAGCAAACTTCCACCCCCTCCCCCCGCCACCCCCGCGGTCACCCCCGATGTCTACCGGTGGAAATCCACTCAGGAGCACCTAAGGAACAACTGTTGCAAGTATGAGCCTTCTAAGTAAAAATGCAGGGTGTCTATACAAACTATCGCACTAAATCCCCCACTATTATAGGCTAGTAGACGGTTATGGTTACTTTCAGTTAGACTTACAAACGGTGAGAGCGACCGGCAGGAACGGCCGAGTGCTGAAGGAGGACGTACTGCTGCACCTGAACCTCACTTCAGATCAGTCCAACATCGTGCCAGACCCCGGCACCGTGCAGGCTCAGTCGCTGTCTATACAAACCGGATCTCCGCAGGCTAAATTCTTAACGGCATCAGAGGATAAAATTGTTCCAGTTAGCGGATTCACTAAGGCGATGGTGAAATCTATGACAGAATCCTTGGTAAGAATAATGATTCAATATTAATTTAATCCTAGATGATGCCTATGATTATGGTGATTTACACTGTACCGTACTTGAATATTTCTGTTCCGTTTAAGTGTATGTTATTTCACATATTTGCATCTCCTGGTCGTAGAGATATTTTTCCTAACACTACTCAACAATGAAGTGCCGAGAGTTTTCATACTATTCATTCTGCAGCGCTACCCCGCGGATGGAACACTCGACCACTCCAGTGCCACGGCGCGCCACGCGCCTTCATGCTCCATACATTATATAACATTTCTGTTTTATTTTATTTTTATTTTTTATATCTTTGAATATGACAAATAACCATATCACAAACTCCCAATTAATTATCTTTAATTAATTCAATTTAATTATATATTTACTAACAAATATTTTAAATTGCTAAAAATAAAATAATATCGAGCGGTAGAGACATGTTTTTTATGGAAACTGACACGGTTGGCTACATCACCTACAACATCCGTGATGTCAGTCCATAACACCGGATGTACTTGGTGCCACGTCAGTAAATTAATTAATTTCACATATTTTGAGTTATGATAATTGAAATATAATATTTCATGTATCAATAATTGCAGAAAATTCCCCACTTCGTACTGAGCGACGAGTACGAGGTGACAGAACTAGTCAAGCTCCGCGCTGAACTGAAGGGAGCGGCGGCCTCGAGGGGAGTGAGGCTCAGCTATATGCCCTTCATCGTGAAGGCGGCCTCGCTAGCGCTACGACAATACCCCATACTGAACAGCAGCCTCGACAGCAACTGCGAGAATATCATCTACAAAGCAGCTCATCATATCGGCGTCGCTATGGACACCCCAAATGGGCTCATCGTTCCAGTTATCAAAGTGAGACACAGTATTCTCTGCCTAAGAAATTACAAATATGCCTGCAACCATTAATTTATTTATTTATCGCATTTATATGCGTACCAATCGGTTCTACAGATCTTTCCTCCACAAGACTGGTAGAGTCTGGAACGCTCTCCCTGCCCACTTATTCCCCCGGCCAGGCCGGCATGGCATTCGCAACCCCCGCGTAGGACCGAATGTCATTGGACTTCGTTAGACACCCTATGGGTGGCTCGGTGCCACATGTGGCGCTTTCTATAAATATATAAATATACTTGCAAGCAATCAGCGGGTAATCGGTGCGGTCTTGGCTCGGGACTATCAGCCTCATGGTCCGAGGTTCAAATCTAACTGACATCCAACGATGAGTTCTTTCGAGATTTTTTCTTTTTGTTTTGCTTTGTTTAGTTTTGTTTTGAAAGTTTGCAGTAGAAACTGTTCTAGCATGTATCTTTGAATTTCGTCTTATGTAAATATTTTCCAAGCAAGAGGAACATTATAATGGTGCTTATGAGAGCGAATTTATAAAGTTATTCAATAATTCCAAAACGATATTCTCTTTTCAGAACGTGCAACAGAAAAGCATTTTGGAAATCGGATCGGAACTGAACAGACTCCAAGATCTCGGTTCGAAGGGACGTCTCGGTCTGGCCGAAGTTTCAGGAGGAACTTTCACCGTATCCAACATAGGAACTGTACGTTTTCATATCTACATACAAATTGTACACCTTCATAATGTCAGTCATCGCAATACTAAAAGTATTGATTTATGTTTGCAGGTTGGAGGCACGTATACCAAACCTGTTATACTAGCACCGCAAGTTACAATCGGGGCGTTTGGAAAAATTCAGGTAAATTTAATTATCTTATTTTAGCACATATAAAGGGTGCGGCAGCATTACTTCCTTTTTGTCAAAATGCAATAAAACGCAATTTACGAAACATATATCCTTATATAAGGTGATTCGTTATTCATGTCAATAACTTCGGGAGGGTTACATACACACTCAAACAAACACTTTACGCAAAAAAAACATATGTTTATAGGGGCATTTTTTCTCCTAACATCTCCTAACATAAAAATAAAATCAAATAGCTGTAAAAATCAATCATGCTATAACCCTTGCAAACACGAAACGTAGGCACGCACACACACCGCACACGTAGGTAGGTAGGTAACTACCTAGCGCGACGTCTAACGTCTCACACAAAAACACAACAAACAGCTGTTCGACGTTTGAACATATCATGTACGGGGTCATTGACCCCGTACATTGTAATTTACCTACTGGTACACACAGGTTGATCTATCTAATGTTTAGGTAGCAAACATGTTTTGTTAAATTTCTCATATAATTTTGTTTGAACATATAATTTTGTTTGCGTAACGTGTTTGTTTGAATTTGTGTGTAGCCCTACCGAAGTTTTTGACATGAATAACGAAGCACCTAATTCTTCTGTACGTGTGTCACCTAACTCCGCCTAAACGGCTGGACAGATTTGGATAAAATTAATTTTGTGTGGGTCCCTGGATGGTTTGAAAATACAATTGGACCCGGTAGATGGCGTGATAAGTCCACGCGGATGAAGTCGCGGGCAAAGCTAGTGTTTTTATAGATTTTTATAAAGTAGGTCAGCGCGCTCCCGATTTTGGTCCCAAGCGATTTCTTTTTGTAGGGTTATTTGAAGTTTCGCGTACCGCGAACCGGTATCTGCTTCATAAAATGCGTTTTATTGCATTTAGAAAAAAGGAAGTTATGCTGCCGCACCCGTTATTATATTTATATACATTTAATAAAATCCAACGTCTGCTTTCTGTCTGTCTGTTTGTCTGTCCGCTTATAACTCGAGAACCACTGAACCGATTTTAATAAAACAAAATTCTACGGATAGCTTGATTCTTCCCATCAACTATAGGCTACTTACTATCACGCTAAATGGCTTATGAGGTTAGCAGAGAAGTCAAATATGAGAGCGGGCGGAGCCGCGGGCACAGCTAGTTACATATATACATAAAGAAGTTATAATGAGATAATTGTAATGAGATTATTATTACCTATGTAAATATTTATTGTAGGGAAGGACATAAACACTAATCTACATCGTACAAGAGCAGGCGCCACTGTTACTCCAGCCTTAAATAAAACATTAGACCTACCTATGTTCTCAAGTAAGATGTTTGCATTTTACACATTTTAAAGTATTTCAATACTATTTGCAGAAGCTCCCGCGTTTTGACGAGTCCGGAGGGGTGCGCGCGGCGCACATAGTGAACGCTAGCTGGTCCGCGGACCACCGCGTCGTGGACGGCGTCACCATGGCGAGGTTCTCCAACGCGCTCAAGCTCTACCTCGAACAACCCAACTACTTCCTTATTGATCTTTGAACTTATGCAAATCTCCTCGCAACCTTGAACATTCAACTTGATCCGTTCTTAGGTTCATTCCATTCGGTCACATTTCCAGATGACACTTCAATCATTTAATTTTTTTTTTCATGAAAACGGTTGGCTACATCCCCCCTATAAAATCCGTGATGTCAGCCCATAACACCTTGGTGAACTAGGTGCCATCCAAGTGCTTCCCTTTGGTCGTGACGAATACATAGAACTGAACGGAAAATCACGAACAATTTCCACAGCCGTTTCGACCGACCACTTCATTCAGTGTTTCCAGTTATTAGAAATATTACAATATTTCGCTTGCCTTGCGTATGCCTAAACTATCTTGTAGGTACGTATACCTACAAATTGTTACTTTATTTAAATTGTTGATATAACAGTAGGTATAGATAGAACATAATATTTTATTTTATAGGTGTTGCTTTTTGTACTCGAAATAAATGTTACGTTTTCAAGCGTAGATTTTGAAGTGTATGCTTTTATTATTCAACAGAAAAGGCTGTATAATCAGTTTTGCCTGTCCCGGAAAAGGAAGAATAAATAAAAAAAAATTATACCATAGAGGTACACGCCGCCTCAGAATTCAAAGTTCATTTCTATGAGTCTAGGCTATTCTGATGGACCATACAAATCCGTACCTATGAGTAAAGGCCCGTTTACATTTATCACTTTGGAGGTCGGATGAATCATCCGACCTCCAAGTGGCTAGTGTAAATTTATTTTCAATGCGCGTTCAACCAGAGTGAACATCCAAGTTGAACGATGAACGAAGTGGAAAGTGCGAAGTAGGGGCACTTCGCACTTTCCTCTTACACACATGCCAATATTTTTAGAGCTATACCATCGATACGAGTGTTTGTGGAACACAAAGTGTTCGGAACACTCAAAAAGTGACGAAAGGGGCAAAGCTTAGGCTAGGCGTATGCTGGCGCGCAGACATTTCTGCGCGACGTAGATCTGTGCGGCACGGGCCGCACAGATTTTGTATTCTACAGACATGTATGAACCTGCGTATGCTGCTCGGCAGGGGCGTGCCGCACAGGCACACGCCTGCTTCGCGCAGTTTCTGCGTCTGCGTCGAGTTGTACTCAGTGTACAGTTTCGGCGCGCAGGCGACGCAGCTCCAAGTTGTTTTCTTGTATTTCTTGCCACTTGCTACATCAAAAGACGAAAACACACTGCCGCAGCCGCAGCATACGCAGAGTGCTGCGTCTGCATCACCCGCCTCGCGCAAAATCTGTAGCTACGATGTCTGCGTTGTCTGTGGCTGTGCCGCCTGCGCGCCAGCATACGCGTTGTTTTGTTTTAATAATTTTATCAGATTCTTCTAACAATCCTTGACAAATAATTTGCATTCCAGCACGCACGACTTCATTACGAACCCGCGACATTCTCACTTCAGAATGTTCTTTCAAAATGAAAATTGAACATGTGTAAACACACAAACGTTTAAAGTTTACCTTCACTCTGTTTTATTCACTAAGGATGTTTATTGTACATCCATAGTGACATAGTGTAAACGGCGCTTTAGGTCCAGCCGTTAAATTACGGTTGCACCTTCCTGGGTACTTTATACTATAATAATTGAATTAATTAATAATAAAGCAGTTAAAAAGTACTTAAATTATTATGTAGTCAAGTCACAGTCAAATACACCAAGGAAAAAGCGAGAAATGAATAATAATTGGTTTTAGGTATTTAGAATAAGTATTAAGCGTTAAATTTCAAAACTTTGGGTTGTAACATTCAAATCTATATATCTATGTTCTATAAAAACATATTTTAATTAAAAAATAGATGGGTGCAATAATCACTCGGTCAGATCTCTTAGACTATAAGGTTTAAAAATTCAGGGTCGTAGTTCATCAGCAGAAAGCTCCACCCGGTAAAAGACATAGCGGGAAATAACTAAATATTTTACCTCTAAATAATTACCTGAAGAAGAAAACTGTAGATACTGATTTATTGTATATCTGCTTTATTGACATTTTGTTATAGACTAATTACTTTTTCCGCAAGATATCGAACCGCGTGACCTTGAAGTATGCAATGGTCCACTCGGGAATGGAGTAGGCGGTGTACTCGCGGTGGAACCTGGCGAAGATCTCGACGAAGGCCAGGCCGTCGCTGCGGTTCGGAGACACCCACTTAAGGGCCAAGAATGCCATGTCCACGGCGCAATACTTCTTATCTAAAAATTTTTTTTCGAAGTAGTGAAAATCATTCTATGGCCATATAGCCGGTGGTAGTGGGATCAATATTGAGTTCTGAAGGAGATAAATGTGAACAGACGAAAGGTCGCGTAGATGGAGATTGATTTCTAATAGAAGTGACTAGAAATCCTAATTTACTCACGCTTTTCCTACTAAATTGTCCGTTATACTTACCCGCTACCCTGATAAAGTAAACCTTCCTAGGCGAGGTTATCTGAATGTCCTCGTTGGTGAGAGCGATGAGTTTCCTCTGCTGCTGAGTCCAGGATCGCTCGAGGTCCCTGAGAAGAGAAGCGCGCGCCGGCCGGGTCAGTAGTCCGCTGAGGTCGGCGTATCGACCCTCACTCACCAGATGGGTTACGCGGGATATGGCCTGGGTCATCATCACCAATCCTTTATCATCAGTGCTAGGCATGACGACACCAAATTGTCACGAGGGATTAACGGTGACACATTTACGTTGAACGACCGGCTTGGAAGAAATTTAACACACAATACTACCTACTGTTGGATATATAAACGGTGGGGTAAACCCTTAGAAAGAGTGTACCTAACCCTTAGAAAAGATGCACCGCGTAGTTGGACCGTGGGGAACTCTACCTGGTCCAACTAGGTGGTTCGAGTAACAACCGCGTTGTGTATTGTTTGGATCTTCTCCTTCCCTGAAGCTTTTGCCGGTGCTGATTACAATATGTTTACATACATATACATTTTTACAGACATAACGTCACACCTGTTTCTCAGTGGGGTAGGCAGAGACAACGGATCTCCACGTGCCACGATCCTGACACACGTCTGCCGCCTCCTCCACTGTCATAATTTCCTTCATACATGCTCGTCAATTACGAGTGCTAGCCGTTTCGTCGTTTTTGAGTGCATGCTCGATCTGGTCTAGGTACGTGCATCTAGGGCGACCCTGCCCGATGAAGATTTTCTTTTTATAATTTTTAAAGCATTTGCAGTCAAAATGAGAGGCGATACTGGTTAATTGCTTAGACCGATATTTATGAATTCTCAGTCACACTTAATGATTCAAAATTCCTCTTTAAAACCAGTTTTTAAATCATAGGAAAAATAAATCGACGTATAATTGAACGTGAGACTATTGTTAGCCTCAGACGTCACATAAAACCAACGGTTCGTCCACTAACACGACTACTGGACATTTTATCCTCATCGAGCGATGAGCTGGCTAGAATCGTTCAAATAACCTGCTTAGTGCCGATTTTGAACTCTTTTTCCTCGAACGTCGGATCCCACACGCTGCGCAGTACGATGAAATCAAACTTTGTGGCCAACCAAGTGAATGGATTTTGGATCAATATTAATCTCGGCACCTTACGACGATCACGTTCGTCGCCTTGGGGAGGTGAGGTCGAAAAACTTCTCATGCATTTCGTCACTATCCTTGATTTTGAACCGTTGACATATTTGTCAGAAGGCCAATAGAGACATTGTGCTAAAGTAGAGAGGAACAGATCTTGGTTTGACTTCAGTACGTCTTTACGGTGACTATTGCCAGGTACTCCGCGAATGATGGACCTGGATCTTTTAGTAGTGGTTTTCGAAATTAATTTCTGATAGACCTGAGATTCTGCCGTAGGGCAAAACCTCTTTATGGTGTTTGCTAACATACTGAAAACTATGACTTTGAACACCTTCTTAACTTTTATTATAATATATACATTTTTATGTTATTATTCAACGTCTCCACTTGCAATTTAGTTAATATTTGCAATACATATTACCCTAAATTTTACTCTGCTTGGTTTTACTTGAAACATTTTGACATGTTTTGATGTTTGAGTTGACATTTAAATATTCCAAATTATTTTATAATGATACTAGGTCACTAACAGCCAGTTATCTATGACACTTTGTATAATACATAATTCGATTAATTTCGTGGTGATTTTCGAAGACAATAATATTGTTATTAAGTATGTATGTATAGTATATATTTAAGTACTATATCTTATATAAATTATTCAATTGGGTTTATAGTTTTTTTATTCTTTGCTGATACTAATAACTATATAAATTGTAATTAATATGTGTTCAAATATACTTTTTAATTAACTATAGCTTGGACTTAAATGTATAACATTATAATTTTTTTTTTACCTTTTGCTCCCTTATTTTTTATTTGTTTACTTTTTTTAATGTACCTATATTTAATTTTATTAAGAAACTTAACAGGTTATTTACAAACGATTAAACAATTTATAAATTAAAATTATTAAATAAATGTGTATTTTACATTTACTACTTACTCGTATATTTCACGACATACGACTCTCAAACATCCAAAGATTGATTGGAAGAGATCCATATAAAGGATAAGTCCGTCTTTGCCCCTCAAATAAATTATGTATCGTGCTTGTTTCTGTAAAATGTTGTTTCTATTCTATTCCTAATGACGGTGGTCGGAGGTCATTATTTAGAGCTTCAATAAACTGTCAAACAGTACTAGTCCACGTGCCGAACCAACCCACAGCTCGAGAAGTTGCAATGAGGAGATGGTTAGCGGTCGTGTTGGCGTGTCTGGTCGTCTCCGCGGAGTCCGCGTGCCGACCGTCCGTGAGCAGGGCGAGCGGGACGCATGCGCCGAGACACTTCTGCTCCGGAGATCTCATCTTCTACGACAACTTCAACAGGCTCGACTTGGAGAAGTGGCAGCATGAGAACACACTTGGGGGCGGAGGTGTTAGTATCACTCATATCATATTTTATTTCGCCTCAACCTGCCTCATGAATAAGTAGGTATTTTGAACCCTAACATTGATTGGCTACATCACCTACTACACCCGTGGCAGGCCTCACGCACTCTATGTACTTGCGCGCGCGAACTACCTACCGCCCGACGACGACGGTCCGCCGGCGGTCTATTTCAGTGGAAATTCGTCAGCCGCGCGAAGTATACATAGACGCTCGCCCACGCAACTGCGCGCAGCTGCAAAGCAACAACCACTTTACACTCGATCGTTAAGGTACATTTTCGCACGCAGCGATTGGCGACGTGAAACAGTAGGCTATTAAAGCCCGAAGGTAGGAACATTTTCTATAGAGTGATTTATCTGTTACGAAGTAACTATTAAGTAATCTGTGCCCGTGGTATGAATCCATCACACCTTGGTGAGCTAGGTGCCATGTCAGTGCTTCCCATTGGTCGTTCCGGCAACACTGAACTGAACTGCTTCGACCGACTTTTTATACAGTGCATTACCAACCCGGGCGGGTTAAACCCTACCATACGACCTAGTAAGGAAGACGAGTGTGTGCGTAGATAATGAATGATCGTGCGTACGGATAGGATAAACGATAAAAAGACAATATGTGTCTACTTGCAACAGAACTGGGAGTTCCAATGGTACACCAACAACCGGAGAAGAGAGAAGAGCCGGCTACACATTCGACCCTCGCTCACGGCAGACCAGCTCGGAGCAGACTACCTCAGTCGGGGCACTCTCAACATCCAGGGCGGCGCGCCCGCTGACAGGTCAGTGACATGCGACCATGCAATTAGCATTATACAAGTCTACTATTTTTTATCAATATATATACATACATACATAGCGTCACGCCTGTTTCCCGGTGGGGTAGGCAGAGACAACGGATCTCCACGTGCCACGATCCTGACACACCTCTGCCGCCTCTTCCACTCCCATAATGTAATTTATCAATATGTGGTCCGGTAGACGGTTTGCGCGGAAGCTTCAACTCACTGTCATACATAACATGTATGTAGGTACATCGGACTTTAGTTAGAAAGAGATAATCCGGCTGTAGCATAGAAATTCGAGGTCTGTGGGCTGTACAGTGTCGTCTCTGTCGCAGTAACTCGCACGTCACTGTGCAGGTCCTCCCCCCGCAGTTCCTACTTAAAGGCATGATACATGCTGTGGCAATTCGTGCGTTGTGGAGAATGTGTGGTGTTACTATGAAATGTAGATTGAGAAGCAGAGTAGTAGGATTGTTAAAGGAAAGCGGTGGTTGGACGATGTTGGAAAAATCCATGGTAGTCGAGACTCGAGACTAACGAAAGAGATAAATGGAGTAGATGTTTTTGCAAGGCTCGGGAAGGGTTGCCCTTGCCAGACGCACGTACCGAATCCGCTTATTTGGAAAATATACCTTTACTCGACGCTCGTGACGTCACTGGCCGCGCTAGCATCGGGTATATTTTCAAACACAGAAAGTGAAAATTAAGCCCTTTAAAATGTACCTTCACCTAACATTTGTGACGTCACTGACCGCGCTGACGTCGGGTCGGGTATGCTTTCAAATGCAGGAAAGCGCGCGCAGGCACTTTAAAATATACCCGACGTCAACGCGACGGCACG
The DNA here is from genome assembly GCA_946902875.1 of Nematopogon swammerdamellus. Lineage (NCBI taxonomy): Eukaryota > Metazoa > Arthropoda > Insecta > Lepidoptera > Adelidae > Nematopogon > Nematopogon swammerdamellus. Next base: position 12,038,611 of record OX336340.1, on the reverse strand, counting down.
CGATTTCGGTCTCTCGGAGGAAGGAAAAAGGAAAGAACATTTAATTGACAAACCAAAACGACATGCGCCGCCTCAACATTAGGTTAGGTTACGCGACGCATCTTCTACATATTAACTCTCGTAATTTTTTTTAAACCACCAAAACATCACTCATACCACTTTCCTTCCTTCATACGGAATATTAATAACAGCATCATCGTATTGGGATCGGGTATACATTAAAGGAAGCCAAGCGGAGTTTCGTTACTTGAAAGTATACCCGAGAAAAGTGTTGCGCTCGGGTATATTTTCAAGTGACAAACTTGCTTTGCTACTTCTTGAATGTATACCTACCCGAGCTCAACACTATGGAGCGTTGGGCAGATGGCACGTGAAAATCCGATGTCTCTCCCTACCACAGTGGCAATCATGCGTCACGTTATATATGTAAATTGTGAATCACCAGCATTGTTGTTTTTTGTCCTGATTAGTTAAGATAGGTGAGTACCTAACTTCCAAGTACTGTGAATGTTTCACATAAATTATTGTATGTTTTAAGATGTACAAACCCCAAATGGTGGGGCTGCGAGAGAACCGGAACTGCCACGAATATACTGAACCCGATCAAGAGTGCGAGAATACGAACAGTGGAGTCGTTCAGGTTCGCTTACGGACGAGTTGAAGTAAAAGCCAAGATGCCTGCAGGCGACTGGCTTTGGCCAGGTGAGTGTTTGAAGAATTTAATAGAATCTAGAAAATATGTTAGACATGTACAAAGTAATCATCGGAGTAACGTCTATGAACATAATATCTTGTTCTAGGAATTTGGTTGATGCCGTCACATAACGTATACGGCTCTTGGCCGGCGTCCGGAGAGATAGACCTGGTGGAAAGTCGAGGCAATCGTCAGCTGACGCTCAATGGCATGAACATAGGAACAGAACAGGTCGCCTCCACACTGCACTATGGACCTTACCCCGATCTCGACAGTGCTAACGGAGCCAACTGGACCAGGAACACGAAGTCAGGATACGACAATCAGTTCCATTCTTATAATATGGAGTGGACGCCAGGTGTGTACACAGTCTCACCGCTCGTAGATATCCATTTGAAATACAAATATAAAATATTCAACACTTCTTGGTGCCGTACTATTTATAGCCAGAACAAAGTCTACCTACATAAATGCCAGGAAACATTATGAGAACTGTTATTTAACACGACCACTACTGTAAACTCCTAAACGACTAGTCCGATTTTGATCATTCTGCGTAACTAGATTTTTCTAACTTATGCAGGTGACGATAATATGTATGTACGCACATGAGGAGATATTGTTTAAATTGTAAAAATAAAACTTCTGCAAAACCTATCAAAATTAGAAACTTCATACAATATATAAATAATAGTAAGTACTCCTATCGAGTGAGGCGTCAACTCGAGATTGAACTCGTTGAATAGAATGTTCAAAAACAACCAAAACAAATCGATAATTATTTCAGGCACAGGTCCAGTAATTAATAGATACAGTTCACAATATTTATTCAACCAAAGTAACTTAAAACACTACTAAAACTCCAAGTACCTATCAATAAATATAAAACGTGTACATATTAAAATCTATTATAAAGAAATTATAAATTATTGCAAATTAATCTCGGACTCACGGACGGACAGATAGACAGATAGACAGACGGCATAGGCTTAGGCTTCCTAATGGATACGGAACCGTAATAACTGTTACATTTTTAAATGTAAACAAATGTTTTTAATAAAATATCAAAATTTTATAACGTGGCCAATAACTTTATACAACGCTAAAATTAAGGTTAAAATTATAAAACTATTTAAAACAATGAATTATTAAAGAAAAAACGTACGTAAACAAAATGCGTTTCTAAATTGAGACAAATATTATTCTTTAACTTATACATGGTTCAGAATCAGCTCTTGATATTCACCTATGTGAGAGGAAAATATCAAAATTTTATAATAGTCGGGTGACAATGAAAACGAAGATAACAACGAATGCTTGTCAGGCATATAGGATAAGAGGAATGGACGGAGCTTTCGATTTCAGCATTTCTACTAAAAACCAATTTTTTTTTTTTTTTTTATGAAAAGTGACACGGTTAGCTACATCACCTACAACATCCGTGATGTCAGCCCATAACACCGGGTGAACTAGGTGCCATGTCAGTGCTTCCCTTCATTTCATGTCGGCTACACTGAACTGGACGGAAAACACGAACTATTTACATAGCCGTTTCGACCGACGTTTCGCTCAGTGCGGTGGTACCAACCCAGCCGGGATAAACCCTACCACCTGGTAAGGCAAGAAGGAAAGGGACCTACAGTTTAACGTGGAATCCGAACCACGGTCAGCCTCCAAAGGTCAAGCGGTCACCCATCCCAGCAATGACCGCGCTCAGCGTTGCTTAACAACAGTCGACTGACCGCACCACTGAGCTACCGAAGCTGACGAATTTCCTTATCCCTTAGTCGACTTTTACGACATGCGACGGGGAGAAATGCAGTGGGGCTATTATTTTTAAGTACCGGCCCCACACGGTACATTTTAACCAGCAATCTAAACCTTACCTTATTTTCTACGTTTTTTATTTATTTTTTTCAAAACAACTTGGTTTATTATACTTAATCCTATTACCAATTTATCGGTTTGATAGAATTTTCTAGATCGTCAACAATCGAATGTCATACCTAACCCAAAAACAGTTTCGATGGTCGCTGAATATTTCAAGGCACAAACGACTAGGTATAAACAAAGACAAAGCATAGGAAGCATAAGAATTATTATGCTTTAATTATTATATTGTCTCAGATTAATATAAACGCACCAACATGACCAATAGATGTGTTTGTTTACATTGCAGACCACATCAGCTTCAGTGTAGACGACGTGGAAGTGGGTCGCGTCTCGCCCGAACAGGGCGGGTTCTGGGACCTTGGTAAATTCAATCCTCAACTGGATAACCCCTGGAAATCTGCCAGCAAAATGGCGCCTTTTGACGAGAAAGTAAGAATTTAAATAGGCGTGAATATGTCATTTTGTTTGCTTATTTCTATTTTCAAATTACGAAGTAAATCTTTTTTTTTCAGTTTTACATTATCATCAATCTGGCTGTGGGCGGAATCAAGTTTTTCCCTGACAATGCCGATAATTCCAAGCAGAAGCCCTGGTCCAACGACTCCCCTCAAGTAAGTTTCTCGCTTTAGTTACGTAGTAACTAATATGTCATCTATATGTAATAAAGATATTTTGCTTCTTATCTGTATCGTGGGGGTTATTTTCATTGGCAGTGCGACTCTATCTTCGCTTATCTGTCCATTCGTTGATTTATCCAGTAGATAGGAACCTACCAAGACGAACGAAGGTCTCAACAACAATAACTTGAGGATTGTTTAGTTACACAATTGATTCAATATTTTGTTTTTTATTTAAATATTAACCCTTCGACTGTCTTTTACACAGAACAACGATTGACGGCAGTATATCGACGCGCGGCGCATATGCCTTGCTCTGTAGTATTTAAGTACATGAAATCGAATTAAATAATAACGTAAAAATCTGATGTAGGCGGCAACTGACTTCTGGAACAAGAGGGAGGATTGGTTGCCGAGCTGGAAGCTGGACGGCGACGGTGCTGATTTGCAGGTCGACTACGTGAAGGTGTGGGCATTGTGACGTCTGTCGCTTTCGCTCTGCAAGGGTTTGGCCCTTTTCCTGACACCTGCCTCTTCAAGATCACATTTTCTAAACAGAAAGAGGTGTAAATGTAATATATGAAATATTTCCGTTATATTTTTTTAAATCCTATTATATTGGTTTTTTGTTTACTTTCGGTTAGAAAAGAAGCGTGAGGTGGAGACGGAAACAGAAAAAAATATTTTATGTATTTTATTCAAGGGTGTGTGTGCCCCCCAACCCCCAACCCCCCCCCCCCCCCCCCCATTCCCCATACAAGAAACCTGTAATTTTTTTAAACTTTTTTTTGTGGTGCGTAAACTTCCGCTAGAATTTCTAACTCTGGATCTGAGACAGCGCACGACTTCAAGTGACTTACGCAGAAGGTTTGTCCGCGATTTCGGCACCACAAATAGAGCGTTAGTACCTCTAACCTGGAGATTATAGTTATTTGGGACTAATAACCCTACAGAACTGAGCACGGAGGGTTCGCTAATCAATGCATAGATTTATGAACGTGCGTGTAAAGGTTCGGTCGTAGGAATTTTTTATTTTGCAGTTTCTGATTGGCGATTCAATTTGACGTCGCTGTTACTCGTACCCACCGCGGAGCTGAACCGGACCGCACGAGGTGATCGCATATCTACCGCGCCTTTAATTTGTTTTCTACAAAATTATCATTTCGTTATCGAAAATCTGTATTCGATTGGAATTTAAATTTACTGCGGCTTAAATTGTACGATAGCAGCGCTATCCAACTCATGATCGAGTCATTTGGCTATCTCTACATGCGCTTACACTCGCTAAATTGATTTGTTTTATCTTGCGCGCAGTGATCAGCTATCTACTCGAATATCCGTGTTCCTCAGTAAGTACACTGCTCGCGCCGATTGAGATTGGTGCTTGATAAGATTTGAAAATGGAACATAATGTGAATTAACAGCCACGTTCACTTCAGTTGTCGGGGGACTTCGAAGGAAAAGGTAAGTTATTTTTTATTTAATTAGCGTCGCGGCGCATAATAACGAAACAAATTACCCTTATTATTGGACCGCTCTTGTATCTGTCTGCCTGTCAGTCACGCGCAAATATATTATCTGGATCTACTGAACCAATTCCGATGAAACTGATGCCAAAATACGCAGTCTGCCCACAGACAGGTTTTAATATTTATTTGTCTCAATAAAGGTTTTATTGAAAGTACAAGGAACGCGAAAATGCGAACAAAACAATTTTAGTTTTGTTAAATATATGCATACATGCATACACACTACATGCCGTATCCCGACAATCGGGGTAAGCAGAGTAATCGGTGTTGTGCTACAAGTATTCTGGTATTTTATTTATTTATCTATTTATATCTAACACCGAAAAATTCAAAATATATAACGCGTCTTAATCTATTTAAGCTTTAAGAATTATTTCGAGCTGGGGTTAGGTAAACGAAATACTTTCTCGAAAACAGTAAGCAACTAAGGGCTAGGCCGAAAGGCGAGCTGCGTTTACGTAAACTATAATGTGTATCTATACTCTATCCAAGAAAGTAACGCTAAAACATTACAGATCGTACTGCACACAACCACAGATTAAGTAATAGTTTTTAGAAATGTTTTTAAACGAAATATTTATTACGACTGTTTATCGGCGCCCCGCTACCGCTGTTACACATTTTCGGTTTATTTATTACGATACAAAAAATCGCTCGATACCTACCTATTCCTACAAAGTATTCCTTGCTAAAAATCCACCCGATTTTTTTTTTATTTATTCTCAAAAAAACTCCTCACAACTGAAAACTTTATTATCAGATGATAAAAAATCAAATTTTATCCATTCCTAAATATTAATAATACAACGCTACATCTACTCGTATTTTAGACTGTTCCCCTCTCCTGGGGCATCCTGGGCGGGAGGGAGCAGGATAGGAGGCCGCCACTGTGAGGCCGAGGAGTCCAAAGCGGTGGATGAAGAGAATTAATTTGTTTAACGTAACAGCAGCGTGAAGATGAAAGCTTGGCTAGCGATAGTAGCGGGCTGCGCGCTCGCCAGCGCGGCGAGCTCCACGGAGACCCGCTGCCAGAACACCGTGACCCGCGCGAGCGGCAGCCACGCCCCCGCACACATCTGCTCCGGAGACCTCATCTTCTCGGACGAATTCGACCACTTCGACGTTGAGAAGTGGCAGCACGAGAACACCCTGGGCGGTGGTGGGGTACGTATATCGCTTAAGCATGGCCCACTTTCAATCCCGACCCTGCTTCCTTTAGTGCAACTGTATGTAGGTAAATAGGTCAAAAGCTTTTCCGTGTCCATTCTTTTGCACAGTGGTGTTGATCGTGATTTTCTCGTGATACTAAATAAATCTTTTTTACGCGCACTGCAAGCTGATGTGTGGACTGTGGACGCAAGGTCTGATCCGGGATCAGGCAAGGGGAGTATTCCCCCCTTCGTCTCTATGAACAAGTACCTTAATCACTTAGGTACAGTCTGTTGCTTTCACGAGTCATGAGCACAGACAGAGGCGGTGCAAGGCGTGGGCGACGTGCGCGACCGCCCACGGTCTCGCGGTCCGTGGGGCCTTGCGCCTCGAAATTTAATGCAGCTTTGATTCATAAAAAATATTCAGCTAGATTGTTTAGACTTAATCAAAGGCAGAATAAAGCGTTTACCAGACACAAGATTAGAAAGCAGGACAGAGGCAGTGAAGGCTGTATTATTGCAGTTTGATTTGATGTGATTGAGAGTTTAAAAAATCACATAGAAGTATAAAACACACTCAGTTAATGTGATTCTGTTTTGAACGAAATGCTCAGCTTAGAATTTGTCATATCATTATTGTCTGGTATGAGATATCATAAGCAAATTATGGCAATCTATACTGGATGTAAGATGGCCGCATAGCAGCCTCGGTTGTGTTCTCCTCTAGTCCAGTATAGCCAGCAACCCAGGGAAGTCTCCGGTATGGCACCTACCTTCTCGGAGGGGATATTGGCTGGTCGGAGCATGCGCTTTGGCCCCTCCGACTCAGCCACCCATACCGGATTACTTAAAAAAAAAGTACATCTAATCTAAGCATTGCTTATGTCACCTTGCCTGCATTGCCATTGCCATATGTCGCGCGGTCAATAAAAAAAAATTGCTATTGCGTACATTTTGTGACTGGATCAAAAAACATCGACAACCTGGGTTCAAAAGTGCTTGTCTGACGCTCGTAATTTATTGAGAACTTAAAAAACTTTAAAAATAAAAGGGTATCCAAAAAGAAAAGAATGTTCCATTACGAAGCAGCGATGAAACTAAACAGTCTTCCGAAAGCCGGTACGAAACATATTTTTTAACACCATGATTGATTCCATAGTGAGCAATCTGGATTCAATTGTGTTAACAGTTCCAGTCAGTACAGCCTCCGCTGAAAAAAGCTTTTCAAAATTAAAACTAATAAAAAACTATGTAAGAAGCAAAATGGGCCAAGAACGACTCTCAACCTTGGCAGTTCTATCCATTGATGCTGAAAGTTTCTGTTTTTTTAATTATTTACAGTTAGTTATTAAATTTCATATCGGTATAAAAAAAGAGCTTACACGTCCATACATAGTCGCAGCTAACAGCACTTTTAGCCAGTCTGTCGATCTCCTCGTTTCCTGGTAAGCCAACAACGTGGGAAGGAATCTACTGAAAAGTTACCTCTTTGCCTTGTTGATTCAGTTGCATAACAATTTTGATTATTTCAATTTGCTATTGGTCTACTCTACCACGAGACTTTCGTGCAACCTATCAAGTACTTTTTGTGAACTTTTTGAGTCCGTCAAACTAACAATTTTACGCGTGTTATACTCGTGCTGCCCGAGAGTACCCTTCATGCAGCAATCATTTCTGTGGCCATGATAGGAATATTCGTTACGACCTTGAATTGCATCCCAAAATGCAGACCCAATACCTACCATCAGAACATGCTGAGCCGTCTGTGTAAAGTTGATAGTGCAGAGCTGACTGAAATTTTTTGTAGCATATCGTCCGCAGATTGCAGTAGTTGTTGTTTTTTACTTTTATCGACGGAAGGTATGCTGACAAAAATGTTTGATTTGATCGGTATACCTGAACACCATTTTGACAGTGAAAATATGGGGAGTAAATCGCATCGCCGTACTTCGCACTTAGCACTTGTTAGATATTATTTTATAATGTTAGTAAAAGTGAAGTAGTTTGCATTTTTATTAACTTTACTGTTTAAAAACGGTACCGTGTGGGGCCGGTACTTAAAAAGAATAGCCCTACTGCATCTCTCCCCGTGCATGTCGTAAAAGGCGAGTAAGGGATAAGGACAAGATGCCGTGCTAAAGGGCGACAGGTTCGCCACCTTGGAACGGTACTTCCACCGAGTCATGCAGCAGGTGAGTCTTCGTGCCTTACTTGCTGCTTGATCGATTGAATCTTGTTAGAATACTTTGCGAAACGTGGTGGTCGGTGTTGTGATGTAATTTACCAGAGTTCTTGCAGCACAACACCGATCACTCTGCTTACACCGATTGTCGGGATTCAGCGTGTGTGATATGTATGCATGTAAAAATGGTTTTGCTCTATATTAAATCCATCCTCTTGTGCAAACAGAGGGCTTCGCAAAATGTATCTTGCCCACATCAAATTTAGGTCTTGCCCCGCCACTGAGCACAGATGGACAGTGGATAACATTGCACGCTAGTGTATACTCGTAGTCAAGGAACGACGCGTGTGAGCACAATAGGCGACGAGGGTCGACTGACGCTGACTGACGAACCAATCGCGTGAAGCGTCGGCGCCGTCGACGTCATAACCCGTCAAACCGACCAATGAAATGTGTGCTCATGACTCGTGAAAGCAACTGTATATGTATGTATGTGCTTCATTTATTCATACAGAACTGGGAGTTCCAATGGTACAGCAACAACAGGACTAACTCGTTCTGCGAGGGTGGCAATCTACACGTCAGACCCTCCCTCATGTCGGACCAGTTCGGCAATAATTTCCTTATAAGTCAGACCCTGAACGTTGAAGGAGGTGCTCCTGCCGATAGGTTTGTACATTAGACAATTATTCTTATAGAAAACGCTACACGCAGCACCGATCCAATTATTTATACAAAAGCCTTGCGTGGCTATTTATATTTCTTGGTCGATTCCGAATGGGTATTTGCTGAATTTACACTGGTGATTAAAATCGCAGCTCGATGCACCAGGCCGCCATCATAATTTTGACGTTATATTCGCTTCTATTACTTGCACAATCATTATAAATTTTTTATTATATTCTTTATTTCACATTTTTACTATAAATTTATATTAATTTTACATATATTATACTATAAAAAGTAATAAAAATACACAAAATTAATACAAACATTAAATAAAAACGGTAATAGCGCCGGTGCGGCGGCGGCGGGCGCCGGGAGACAAACAAGCCTCCAAGCGCGCCGAGCGGCGGGTGCAGGCCGTGGCTACGAAGCTCTATTTATTTATTTACACATTTTTTTTATATTTATTTTACATATTTACAAACTTAATTTCTAAAATTAATACAAAAACAAATGGAGTTTTCACCACCGGCTTTGAGGATGGCGACCGCCATAGGTCACCCCTCATCCCTTGCCCACTTCCGGCAAAGGATTAGCCTGGCTATCCAGAGGGGGGACGCGGTCAGCATCCTCGGAACTATCCCGCGGGCAAAACCACTTAATGAAATTAATTTTTAGGTTAGTTTTGTATTAATTTAGTGTTAGTTTTTTATAGTTATTATAAGATTCTTTTTGTTTAATAAATTTCTATTCAGCATTATTTTGATTTAGGAGACCTACCTTAACCCAACCAAAATATGCCTTATATTATTTAGCATGGCGGTATTGTTATAATTTAAAAAAATATAATTTTGCTTGTACAATACACGGAAATATTGTATAAAATTTTACAAAAAACGGCTACGAATTTTTAATTTTCCATAGTTATTAGTATCACCTTAACTGCTCGGGCATCTAAAAATCTTCTTTAGAGCACATTTAAATTTTAGCATCGATGTTTCAGATGCACGAATCCGCAATGGTGGGGTTGCGAAAGGACCGGAAGTCCCAACAACGTTCTCAACCCTATCAAGAGCGCGCGCATCCGTACCGTGGACAGCTTCCGTTTCACATACGGTCGCGTGGAAGTGAGAGCCAAGATGCCTGCTGGCGATTGGCTGTGGCCAGGTAACTTGCTCGAGTCTCTCTTTTTGTTCATAACTTTACACTACATTTTTGCATATTGCGGATGGCACAGTCGTAAAGGCATTTAATACGAGGAGTTGTATGTTTCATTCAGCAATATGTTTCATTCCTCCTATTGTATGTTTCATTCAGCAATAAGCTTGCCTTCTGAACTGCAGAAATGTTTAAGTAATCGTTAATTAATCAACCACAAAATTGAGGAAACTTTGAGCAGCTTTAAAACAATAGAATGGAATAAAACACAGACTACTGCACACAATTGAAAGAGAACAGCACATGAAAAGAAACAAGAAATACAGGAGTGCGCAAAGGCGAACGTATCACTGCAAACAAGTAATAATCAGTTTTGTAGCTCATTTATTAGTTCAGGAATCATACATAATACCACCTCGTGATAACCTTATGCGATCGAACTGGGACATCATGTCTGCATAATCATTCCAAAGCACATTCACAAAATTATCCCGTATAACAATTATATTAAATAATACCGCAGTAAGTGGATACGGAGCTCTCCAGGATGGGGGTGGTGGTGGCCTACGTGTCCAGTACCACCACCTATCGCTCGAAGCTAGTCTCGCGTCGTCCCGGAGAGCTCGGTAGCCACGGCCTGCACCCGCCGGCGCGCTTGGGGCTTGTCTCCCGCCGTCGGCGTAACTTTACCGTTTTATTTTTTTTGTCTGTATTAATTTTGCATGTATTTTTAAATTGTATAGAATTAATATAAATATGTAAATAAAATAAGAAAACGTGACAATATAGATATTAAATAATAAAGAATAATACACAGCGTTCATTGCAAACCGAAGATATAAAAGTAGGTCTATGTAATTTGCAGCCATTTGGCTTATGCCTTCTCACAACGCGTATGGCACGTGGCCCGCCTCCGGAGAGATCGACCTGGTGGAGAGCCGCGGCAACCTGAACCTGATGTTGAACAACGTGAACATCGGCACCGAGCAGGTGGGCTCCACGCTGCACTTCGGACCCTACCCCGAACTCAACGGCTGGCCCACAGCCCACTGGGTTAGGAACAAGCCCACCAACTGGGGATACGACAAGGAGTTCCATCGCTACCAGCTCGAGTGGACGCCCGGTAAGATATTCTTGCACAGAAGCTTTTTGAATACTTCACGGACGTTATGAAATAAATTGAACTCATTTAGGTGCGTTATGAAAATGAGGAGTAAACTCAGAGAAAACATCACATCATCGTCAGCGTCACCATCACCGTCATCGTCACTGCATACAAATGATTTGTATGTAGGTATTGTGCGGTGCTGCCCGATAGATACGAGTAATAACTTATAACGCAAAATTTACTTATACTTACAACCAAACTTATAACTTAATTATAAATTGTATATAACTTTCATAAAACTTTAATTATAACCTGTAATGTTGATAACATTTATGACGCAGAGGGAAGTATTTTCACATTTTGGTTTATTAATACTTTTAATATAATCGCATTTTTATAACGTTTAATATTGAGATTCAGAAGCCAGCGACGCTGGCAGAAACCTTATAAAATCGCTCAGGTGTCTTTCCGTCCGTACCTAACCTACCTACCTACTTATATATTTAACTGATATTACAGATTTCATGCGGTTCAGTGTTGACGACCAAGAACTCGGCTTCATCTCGCCTCCTGCCGGCGGCTTCTGGCAGCATGGTGGGTTCGGTAATAACGGGCAGCCTAACATGTACAACCCGTGGAGACATGGCACCAGAATGGCTCCTTTCGACGAATCGGTGAGTGAGGCCTCTCCTACGCACATAAGTGTCCTAACAGCAGACAATGCCTAAAAGTGACAATCAGACAAGATGATATCAACGGTCAGTATTTGGATGGGTGACCGCTGACCGTTGGAGGCTGACCGAGGTTCGGATTCCTCGTAAAACTGTAGGTCCCTTCCCTCCTAATCTTACTTGGTGGTAGGGTTTAACCCGCCCGGGTTGGTACCACCGCACTGAATGAAACGTCGGTCAAAACGGCTATGTAAATAGTTTGTGTTTTCCGACCAGTTCAGTGTAGCCGGCACGATCAAAGGGGGAAGCACTGACATGGCACCTAGTTCACCCGGTGTTATGGGCTGACATCACGGACGTTGCAGCTGATGTAGCCAACCATGTCAGATTCCATAAAAAAATATATTAAAAAAAATATCAAATTTGTCACATGAAAGTGATGCCAAATTGTCATATCCACTAACATGCGTCAGTTTTGTTTTTTTTTTTTTTTTTTTAGATTAATTCGTCTCCTCCCGAAACAGGCAAAACTCATTAGAGTATACGTCTAATATCAAATTCGTTATCAGAATTTGCTTCGCTCGCATGTAATTCGAATTTCAAAATAAGAAAGTAGTCTCAAGAGCGAAGCCGAAGAACGAACTGCGATCAGGTAAACGATATAGTCTCTCGAAGAAAAGTAGTGCACTAAGGGTGAGGCCGAAGGGCGAGCTGGGTTTACGTGAACTAGTGCGAGATCGAAACCATTCTTTATTGACTTACTTCCTTCGCGAAACTATGCGGAACCCACGCAGCAAAATCTGTTTATCGTGCTTATTTTGATAGCATCATGTCATACGGTAACTACTAACTCAAATTTTTGGCGAAAGTGACTTTTTGATACTAATAAATTGCAAAACAGTAATTTTAAACTGAACACCCGTTTATCTTGAAACCGTTTGTTTTTTGGAGTTGTGAATACTTGGCTTGAACCATTAAATTATTCTTTTTTTTTTATGGAGACCGACACGGTTGGCTACATCACCTACACTACAACATCCGTGATGTCAGCCCATAACACCGGGTGAGCTAGGTGCCATGTATGTGCTTCCCTTCGGTCGTGCCGGCTACACTGAACTGGGCGGAAAACACGAACTATTTACATAGTCGTTTCGACCGACACGTTTCATTCAGTGCGGTGGTCCCTTGAAGGAACCGGAATCGGTAGGTACCTTGTTTGGAATGAAAATTAGTATTTTTTTTTATTGAAACTGACACGGTTGGCTACATCACCTACAACATCCGTGATGTCAGCCCATAACACCGGGTGAACTTGGTGCCACGTCAGTGCTTCCCTTCGGTCGTGCCGGCTACACTGAACTGGACGGAAAACACAAACTATTTACATAGCCGTTTCGTATTACTTTGGTTAGAGGACAGTAAAGTGCGACGCCTTAGGTTCTAGCCAATGCAGGGTACCTAACTGATTCATTCGATTTGACAAGAAATGTTTCACAAACGTTTCAGATTCAGCTTCCCGCTTAGATTCATTGTAGAAGCGATTGCAAACGCAGACTTAACTTTTACCTCCTAATAATAATGTGCAATTTCAGTTCTACATTATCATTAACTTGGCTGTCGGCGGAACGGCCTTCTTCCCGGACGCGGCGCAAAACCCGGTACCCAAGCCGTGGTCCAACAACTCACCACAAGTAAGTTACCTGCATTTGTCGCCAACATTATGGCTGCTCGGTATAAATGCAGCATACGCATGATAATATCATGCACTGTGCTGCGCAAACGTCGAATTGTAAGTCATAGGAGGTGGAGGTGTGGGGGGGGGGGGGGGGGGGGAGGGGGTTGGGGCATATGTGGGGGAAGTATGCTATAAGTACATGTATATGTGTAATCTATACTCGGTTGCATTATAATAGCATAAAGCTCACGTCTTTCACCTTCTAAAATCAATGACCAAGAAAGGATATTCCAGAGTTTAACTTCGTATGAGCTGCAATAAAATTAATTTTGTACATGTCTTTCAAACAGCCCCGCGACACAGCCACGCCAGCACCTTACCAACTCCGACATGGGGGCTCATTTCAGAGTTCCATGTTCTAGCCCTGGACGGGGATAAATTGTGTTCTCTATTTACGATAGATAGGTATAGGTAGGTATATAATATAAATGCAAATCGGAGCGCGACACAAAAAGGCTCATTGCTACTACAGTTCTAAGTCGATTTCCCTGCCCATATATGTATTTCCCCCCCCCCAAGGAACGTCTGGGCCCTCGGGTCCTTCAAGAGGGGCGCTGTAAAGCCGGCATGGCATTCGCAACTCCCGCAAGCCGACTTAAGCCAACAATATGATCATTTTCCCCATCCGATCACCGTATCCGTTCCCCGCATCACTCTTCGTATCGTGTTCTTTATTATTAACCTTATATATTATTATTATTAACCCTATATATTACTAACTAATAACTAACTAACAACTATATATTATTAACCCTAGTTATTTTTTTAAACCATTACTCATTCCACTTGGAAAGTGGTATGATGGTTTAAAAAAAAATAAGGGGGGCCCCCTTGATGTCGGAGGCCCTGGGCGCGTGCCCCGTGTGCCCTTATGGTAAAGACGCTATTGTTTATGTATGTGCATAGTAAGGGAAGGGAAGGGAGCTAACAGTTTCATGTGCAATCTGAACCACAGTCAACATCAAAAGTCGGACTGCCACCTATTCAAAGTATACCGCGCCCTCATAGAAAATGTAATTAGATGAGAGAAAAACAGCGGTGACGGGACTCTCGGCACGTGAACATTGTTCACCTTGATGTGTTTTTTTTTTAAGTTAGGTCCACGGGCTAACAATTTGAGCGTGGGTTCAATATGTTCGGCTTGTGATACCAACGAATGTGATATGTGCAGGCGTCGACCGATTTCTGGGTGAACCAGGCGGGCTGGCTGCCGACGTGGCACCTCCACGACCCCAACAACCACGACGCTAACTTGCAGGTGGACTACGTAAGAGTTTGGGCACTCTAAAATCTGCCTCTACTTTAATACATTGTCTGAACTATAAATACCAAGGAGGAATAAATACTGTTCATTGATACAATGTACCTATTTTATTGATTTCTCCCCATCTCCATTCTTTCCTTGCAGTTTTCCTCAATATTAAATTAGGTACCTAGGCATAGTTTGCCCGGAAAGAGAACCGTCAGAAGATTTGAGGTCGCAGTAGCGCATGATTACCGTTTTTATTATGTTAACAACACTGTCTCGTCATTATAGCTCGACTGTAAGATCTTGATACTTGATATTTAAAAGTGAAAAAATACCAATACCTATACTTAAGAGCGTTCCGTGCAAAATGACAGGCGACGGTGCTGCCACTCAAGTAAATACTATATATCTCTTAAACAAAGCCATCACTGGAAAAAACCAAAGAGTTTGTATTACGTCGCTGCGCTCCTATAAAGGAGCGCAGCGACGTAATACAAACTCTTTGGAAAAAACAAGCCATGAAGCTGTAGTTGATTTTGATTATGATATTCTAAGATACTGAAAACAGTTTTGTATTGCTCGGTTTATGCACAATCATAATAACGGATTTCGATGGCCACCGTAATCCGTTATTATGTTTATGGATAATCAGAGCAATACAAAACTGTTTCCAGTATCTTAGAATATCATAATCAAAATCAACTACAGCTTCAGGGCTTGTTTTTTCCAGTTATGGCTTTGTTTAAGAGATATATATTATTTACTTGAGTGTCAGCACCGTCGCCTGTCATTTTGCACGGAACGCACGCTCTTAATGTTTTAAACATTTTTAATACAAAATTCAATGATTGGATGAGCTCTTCAGTGTATAGAATTATCGCGAGCCATTTAGAACCATTTAGAGCCATTTATAGCGACCATTTAGAAGAAACTTTCAGTAGAATTTTTGCATTTACAATAGTTTTTAGGGTTCCGTATCCGTTGTACGGGACCCTATTACTAAGCCTACGCCGTCTGTCTCTCTGTCTGTTTGTCCGAGGGCTGTATCTTTTGAACCGTAATAGGTAGCCTAGCCCGTTGAAATTTTCACAGAGTAGGTATGTGTTATTATGGCCGATATAACAACAAATAATAAAAATAAGAAAAAGTAAAATGTTCACGGGCGTCCGCCCTCTGACCATGACATGGCGATACGAAACCTTAGGTGCGCGAATTCGACTCGCACTTGGCTGGTTTTTTTCTTGTGAAATTTGTTCAGGGATAGCTATATTATAAAGTATAATATAAATAACTAATGCTACATTCAAAATCTATACAAAGGGAGAAAATACTGCAAAAAAAATATGTATAAGTGAGGGGGGCAAAGTGCGCCATACTTTTTTCATAGATGACTTTGATGCAAAATAATTTCTGTTTAGGTCCAGCAATTTTTATTTTATTGTTAGTTTGAGAATCTGTGATATTTTGGTACTACACCCAATGTCGTGCCAATGAAATCTAACAGCAAAAATGATAGTTTTAGCACAAAATTAGAAAACATGTACTCCAGGCGCACTTTCCCTACAAATCGGGGAAGTGCGCCTAGTAGAAATAAAACGCAATATGAAGCATTAGAATAAAAACAATATTTTTTAATAGATCATAAACAACGAAACGCCTATTAGTATTTTTTTCATTCTCGCCCTCTAGAAGTATTTATGCAAGAACAATGTTCTTGTATTTATGGTTTTAAAACCAAATTGCGGGTAAGTGCGCCATACTTTTGTAAATCAGGAGTAGTGAAATTTTTTTCTGATCAGTTTTTTTTAAGTCTCCATAATAACGGGCTGTAATCTTATTTTATTTTTCACAATTTTCTTGGACAGCCGAGCATTTTATAACGCGCTTCTGTACACCGGTCACTTTCAGCATTATTATAAATTTTATAGAGTAAGAACTAAAATAATTATGCATTTAGTTGTCTTGGCATATGATTTTAATAATTAAAAATTAAAATAAAATATATGTTTACATTTTTTATTTTTAAAAATCCAAACAAAAATACTAGAACAGTAGTAGGTACAATAATTCTGAGCAATAACAGTACTTTGGCGTTTCCTTCCTTCCAATTTTGCTTTTGCGCCGCCCCGGCTCGACGTGTCCGTTGTGATCCCGCCCCATGGCCATCCCTCACACCGTACACATGAATCGCTTGTTGACCTTACAACCCATACGAGAATAATTACTTGATTATTTAACAATCAATAGATGACTATCAAATGAAGTATTTACTTACTTAGTTAAAATCTAGGGAATGGCACTTGAACTTTGGTACATATAAAGGAAGGTGTGGATCTAAGCTTACGATGGCTTCACCGAACATATCCGGGCCCATCGGCAGTAGAGGAGGGTATCAATCGAGGCCGGGACTAGCGAGTGGCCACTCTAAATTTCCCGCGCATGCTTCACGTTTCGGCTCGCATCAAGCCCTCGTCAGCTAGTCTGCGTTGACTAGGACGCGGGGAAACCACCAGTCCCGCTCTCGACCTCCCTCTCTCTACCTATCCATATTCTGTAGGATGCTTCCAGTGACGTTTTCGAAGCTCTCTCCATATATGAGCTTAGCGTCGATCTTGGGAGCCCTAGATTCTTGAAGAGACTGTAGAGCGACTTCGCTGGTAGTCCTCTTGCTCCGACTTCCACAGCGAAGAGATCAGTCTTGAATCCGTTTCTCACAATCCGGTCTACTAAGTTGCAGTACTTGTTAAGCTTGATGTTGTGGTCCTTCGGTATGTTACTTTCCCATGGAACTGTAAGTTCAACAAGTACTACATGCTTTGTCGCTTTTGAGAATATGAGTATATCCGGCCTTAATGCTGTGGTACAGATTTCCGAAGGCATTTGGTAATGCTTCTCATGTGTGTCCATCAACAATTCCCAATCCTTTGCTGCTCCCAAAATTGAAGAAGGTTTAGTCCTATCTTTGGGCAGCTTATTGGCTCCAGGTTTCACAAAGTTGACCTTCTGGAAGCCGCTACTGGTTTGCCCTTTCCTGGTCCGTGCAATTGACAGGTTGATGGCCTCTCTGATGATTTGGAGGACTTTATCATGACGGTAGGAATACTGGCCTCGCTCAAGTAGTATTTTGCATCCGCATAACAAATGTTTGGCCGTGCCTACGAACTCCTTACATGACGGGCATAGTCTATTTGTAGATTTCCCCCATCTAACTAGGTTATTCGGGTCGGGGAGAGTAAGCTGGAATGCATTTAAGTAGAACTTAAGCAGCTCAGGGGACCAGTTGTATATTATGGATTTCCACTTCAATGCAGGAGGGATGCAGAAGTCACCCACTGTTAGCCAATCATTCTGCATTTCTAGGTTTAAGGCGTGAAGTTTGAAGCCTTGTTCCATGTCCTCCTGAGCAAAACCTTTCAGTATTTCTTTATCAGACTTTGCTGTTTCTATGCCCAATCCAGATCTATTGGTGCGTGTACCAACTTGGAATGATTTGTAGAAGTCGAGTCTCGATTCCAGTTCATCTGATAGTGATGTGTTGGGTAAGGCTTGAATAGCGCTATCATTGGAGTCTTTGAGTATACATCGTTTGGCTATTCTCGCCTTTTGATAAAATATCGACGGTTTCTTAATGTTCAGTCCAAAGTTATTGTGAGATCTGTATAGCGTTGACGAGTCAGCCGGGTGAGCCAGTGCAAACCATGATTTCAGGAATCTGGTCACATACGAGTCTAATTTAGTCAGGTTTTGCTTTGTGAAGTCGTAGACGAGAAATGGCCATGAAAGTTTTGATGTCAGGTAGTTATCGTAAATCCATGCCTTTTGTGTACCCAGGAGGGGAAGATTGTCAGTTTGGCGGAGGCTCTCTTCGAAAAGTTGGACAATATCATCAGTAGGATGCTCCTTTCCTCTGCTGGTGATCCTTTTGCCCAAGAATTTAAAAGGAGCTTCATCAGCCACGGTTGCGATTGGTTTTCCGGCTACTGTCAGACCTGGATTGCTCGAGGTAAACTTTGAACCTTTCCTGGTTAAGCTCAAACAGTAGCACTTCGCTGGTTTTATCTTCATCCCTTTAGTCCATTCACAATAGTCATCTACCACCTTAAGAAGCGCCTGATTTTGTTTTGGATTGCGGGTTAACAGCGTAATATCATCCGCAAATGCCAGGATGGCCGCCATATATGTGTCTCCATATTTGAACCTGTATCCCCATTTGTTTTCTTTTACGACAAGCGTATCAATTAGAATGTTGATAACAATGTTAAATGTAACAGGAGAGAGGCAGCAACCCTGGAAAAGTCCTATGCCGTAACGAATTTCCGGTATCTTCTCCGTTTCGCCTTTTACTTGTATTACAAAGGAAAGTTTTTTGTAGTAGGAGGCTATTATATTACAGATCAGAGGTGGCACATTATACCACTCTAGCGCCTTTAATAGTAACTCATGGCGCACCGAACCGAAGGCGTTTTCAAAGTCTAACCACGTGGCAGTTAATTGTACTTTCCGTGGACATTAACCGAATTGCGCCTGAAGAGCATCAACCAATAATTCAACTCAAACACAAACCCAGTCACAGCTTTAACAAGGGGCATTAATTCAAAAATTATTTCTGCGAGCGCTGAAGTAATTACTCATGAGGATGTTGTACAAAGACTGAAAAAAAAAGGAAAATGACAAACTTGAAAAAGAAAAAG
This sequence comes from Nematopogon swammerdamellus, assembly GCA_946902875.1. Classification (NCBI taxonomy): domain Eukaryota; kingdom Metazoa; phylum Arthropoda; class Insecta; order Lepidoptera; family Adelidae; genus Nematopogon; species Nematopogon swammerdamellus. The sequence continues at coordinate 12,019,267 of OX336340.1, read as the reverse complement.
TAAAGGAAGAAAACAGAAAGGCCAATTCAGAGGTCCAGCTACTCCATACGTGCTTTCCTTTAAAAATTATGAATGGAGGTCCTTTCCCTCCAGCTGCGTTGCTCGCCACCAAGACTGTTTTATTTGTATAGTGGAATAAACAAACGGACAAAGAAACATACATACATACCTTGAAAATATTACACTCCTTTTGTTGGCATTTTTCAAATGTCACATTTTAAAAAGTTCGTAACCTCTGGATTGCGGGGAAGTGCGCCATATAAACAGTCAGTATGGCGCACTTACCGGACTTGACAAATTTGAGGTGACAATATTTGACTTGCAAAAATGTTATCAAATTCACTAGTTAGGAGTGAAATAAAGACAGAAACTTACAGTAAAATATTTAAATTGTGTACTTACAGTGAGTGTTTGTTGAAAAGCACTCCGTTGTTTGAGATTTATGCAGATTACTTCCACGAGGTCATCTCTGCTAACCACTTTGAATGACAGTAAAAAATAAATGGCGCGTATCTCAAGTTGATGTGCCTAGGGCCATCTATGACTATTACCAGGAACTATGTTTTATTTTGTTTCATGATGAAACAAAAGATGTCATTAGTAGTATCCTATCAGCAGTTTTTGATATATTTATGGTAGGCCAAAGACATTAAACCCGCCCCTTTTAATCTCTTTGTGGTAGGCGCACTTGCCCGGCAGGTGCACTTCGCCCCCCTCACTTAATGGAAGGGCAGTAGGTACAACATGTGGATAAATTTGCATGAAAACGAGTTTGACATTTGACAGATGGCTGGTTTGGGTTTCCATGTAAAAATCATAATGTTACTTTCCTCATAAGCCACAAAAGTTTCCTTTCCACACAGACTCTACCGCTATTATTAATTAATATAAGAACATTTTCTAGCGATGGAAACAAAGAGATAAAAAAAAACCAGGTTTAATGTCTTTGGATGGAAATGAATATATAAGGACTTGTTAAACTTATATTATCAGCCCCACATAACCTTACCAATGTGAAATTTAAGTCTACAACACAACATAGTGCCAACATAATAATATAATGTTTTGCTAAGTTGTGTTTTCGGTTTCATAACTAATTTCACAATAGCAAAGTTGTGTGGCATGTGATATTTTTACATATCATAGAATAAAAGATTATGCCTTACTTGCTGCTTGATAGTTTTCTTGTTCTAATACATTGCTAAGCGTGATGGTCGGTATTGTGCTGTAATTTACAAGACAGCAACACAGATTGCTCTGGTTACCCCGATTGTCAAGATACAGTGTGTGGTATGTATGTATGTAGAATAAAATGAAAAAGCACACCTATTTAGACGAAAAGATATAATTTCATTCAAGTATGTTATAAAATAATACACTTATACATTAGTTTAAAATTAATCATACATATGACTGTAATACTCCTGATAGACTTGAATATAAGTCTCTTTCTCGGAGGGTGTCATCTGAGCGATGGTGTTGTCGTCGATGTCGGTGAGCGGCACTGCCTTCCCGCCCACGGCCACAGTCGGCACGTTGTCCTCCCACTCGGATTCATCACTCTCCATTTCAGCTTAAACAAATAATGTGTTCATTATAGCCATAGGCTCTAGTTACTTCAGTGATATAGCACACATTACCATTTGAAGATTTAGTTTCATCAAAAAGGCACAAGCTATGCCGGTGGGAACAGGGTGGTAGTAAGCTGTGCCGTATGTCGCGCTTTCTATAAAAAAAGTTGGGCACTATACTCGCACACGGACAGAGTTAGAGAGAGAGTAGTTCCAAATTGGCAACTGATTGTAAAGTGCAGGATCTCTGTATACTTAGAAACACAATACAATGTAAGAAGATTTATATTGGTTTAGCGCCCCGTGCTGCTCCATGGTTCGGATTGCAAACTGCAGGTCCACCGGGTTAACTAGAAGAAGTTTCCTAAGGCAATAACTCGTTCGTTTCCATACATTTAGTGGCATAAAGTGTAAAATTGAGGTGTCAACTCATCGACCGATTTCTCATTCAATGCGGTGGTATCAACCCGGGCGGGTTAATTACCTAGTAAGATAAGAAGGGAAGGGGCCTACTGTTTTACATGTGGTAATCGTGTGCATTTGTAGATAATGTTGGGGACAGAGTAGCTAGGTACCTACTCTGTATGCAATGTAGATATTAATACAATAGCAGTTCTACTACCCTGTGAATTCCTTGGGTTCAGCGAATGTAAACCGACATCCAAACCAATGAAAACTAAACATACACATACATATCACACACGCTGAATCCCGACAATCGGGGTAAGCAGAGTAATCAGTGTTGTGCTGCAAGAACTCTGGTAAAATACAGCACAACACCGACCACCACGTTTCGGAAAGTATTCGAACAAGATTCAATCGATCAAGCAGCAAGTAAGGCACGAAGACCCACCCACCTGCTGCATGACTCGGTGGAAGTACCGTGCCAAGGTGAGAGGTGGCGAACCTGTCGCCCTTTAGCACGGCATCTTGTTCTTATCCCTTAGTCGCCTTTTACGACATGCATGGGGAGAGATGCAGTGGGGCTATTCTTTTTAAGTACCGGCCTCACACTAAACTAAACTAAACATTGACAGCTAAAATATACCTATATGTATAAGGTATTTCAAAATTAGTTTATAGTACGCTAAGGGGGGGTTCTGTATCGGAAATAGATCACTTTTGAAGAACAAAGATTTTTTTTTCAAATTTTTTTTTTTAATTTGAAATGTAAAAAAAAAATTTTTCCTATTCGTTTCAGTTTCATGCCAGGAACAAAAAAGTCTTCAAACACATAGATATCTTTCTTTCAGAAATTGTGAAAAACCACAATTTTAGTTTTATTAGTATTGAATAGAAATAATTTGATTTTTTTTACCAACTTACACGTGTTACATCATAATGGTTATGGAGACTTTTTTGTTACTGTTATGAAACTGAATCCATTAGGCTATAAAAATCAACCACCTATTTTTTTATTTAAATACATAAAAAAATATTTTACATAAAAACAAAGCCCAAGGTCAAAAAAAAATTATATAGGTTTTACTCCCTATATGATACAGAACCCCCCCTTAGCTTACTATGAACTAATTTTGAAAGACCTTATATAGGACAGTTTAATGACACTATTTGTTGCAATTTCGTGTCAATTTAGTACATTCAAACCGACCCACTACAGATCGTTCACAGTTATTTTACCTCTGACACACGTCATTGTATCTTCCGCTAGGTTGGCACCACTTGCTGTCACTAGTACTACGGTCCTAAAAAGGTTTACTTGCTTTTAATGTTTTACCCGTTGTAGTGGAAATTATGTATATATTATGTTTAAGAGTTTCTATCCTGTTCTATTCTAAAAATATATTCAAATATTTCGTACAGGGAAATAGTACGAACTAATTATGGCAACCCAGAGGTCAGGTTAGCCAACTTGATGGCTAGAGGTAAAATAACTGTGAACGGTCTATAGGCACCCAGTGCAATCGCTAGCGGCGAGTTCGGGGTTGTCACTCCCACTTGAGATACTGAAGAGAAATTGAGAGCAGAAATGGCATTTCAAGATGCCGCGTTTAGTTGCGGTTTTTGTCCGGTGCCTAGTGAAGATTTTCAGTTTGTAAGACCATGTTGAAAAGGTGTTATATTATGACAAGTACGTAGCTCACCGACAGACGCCATGAGTTCATCTTTAATTTGGAATGGATCCTTTGATTCATTATCGCTGGAGTCTGAGCTGTCTGGTTCAACGCCTTTGAGTGCATTTTCTGCTGCATTTCCTGAAAAAAAAATTTTTGTGAAAAATATGAAGTAAGCACTAGTTTCACAGCCTTAAATATTTGTCTTATATCAAAACTGACGAGGGCTTGATGAGAGCCGAAACGTCTAGCTACACTGTAAGTGAGCAAGAGTGACCACTAGCTGGTATCGTGCAGTATTGAAACCTTCTATTTGCAAAGGGCCGGATGTGTTCTGTGAAGCCATGGAGTTCTGTGTTCGTCCCCAGTCTGCTGTCAGCATTACTGATGGCTCACTGCTGTATCTCAAAATGGCATAGTTACCTATCGCCTTAGATCTTCAGTCAGGCTACAACTAGACTACAACTAAACTGGCTTTTCTCTATGGAAATGTCCTTGTTTAATTATTCAGTTGTATGTACTTATGTAGTTAGGTGTTATATTTTCGTGGATGCTATACACATACCTACACACTTTCATTGTTTAGTTTTGCAGTAAACGCCTTGTTTTGTTTCATTTTGTAAAAATTGACCCTTTGTTCTGAAACTCAACATTCAATCCTTCAAACATTCCTATATTTTATTTGCTACATTTTTTTATTTGACTTAGTTATTGGATTGTGCTGTACCGGTGTTCTGTTTCTCGTGCGCGAGCAGTACAGACATGATGTCGTCGGGTTTCTCCTTGCCCATCCCTTTCGCAGCCGCTGCAGAGCTGGCGGCCTTTTCCAAGGCCGCATCGGAGGAGTGTGTGCTGTCGTTCTGGAAATGTAAATGTGTACATAGTTATGTGTGATGTAAAAAAAAAATACAGAATTTCAGCTATCTGCTATCAGTCAATGAAGTCTAAAATACAAATTTGTCCTCGACTATGCTTTCAACCTTAAGCATTAACAACCAGCATGTCAAATCTCAATGTTTCATGCGAGTGAAGACGCGAGGACAAAATATACCTTTTAATCGTAACAAGACCCACTTAACAGCAGGTAAGGGCTGTACAGTTTACAGTTGCTAGTGAAACTAGGCGAGGAAATTAAAACCTCTACAAAATATAAGTTCTACAGGATAATGTATTGTGTCCTCATTTATACACGGCAGGCCTGCCGGTGGCAGAATAAGCTGTTACTGGAACTTTTGCTAATAACTCAGGGGTCCTAGCAATGGTAGAATGCTCAAAAGACCTACAAAGTTACAGAATAATGCCAACAAAATGTCTGCCTAACGAAGAGATTGGTGGATAAAAAAAAATTATACAAAATCTGTTCAAGTAACTTATACGACCAAACGAGGCTGGTCGTATAAGGCGGTGGCATCGTTGAGTATTAAGGGCGGGCCTTGATACTCAACGATCTAGAAATCCCTCCCTTAACTTACAGGTGGTAGGGTTTAACTCACATAGATTATTACCACTGCACTGAATAAAGGGCAGCCGAAGCGGCTATGTAAACAGTTCGTGCTTTCCGATCAGTTCAGAGTAGCGGCAAGACCAAAGAGAAGCATTGAGATGGTACCTAGTTCACTAAGGCTGACATCACGGGTTTAGTAAGTGGTGTAGCCAACCATCAGGTTTTTTTATCTTTCTTTTGGGTTCACAGTAGTCGATTAAAAAACAATAACCTGTTCATTGCTAACGATAGTGCTCTCCACCATCCACACGGGTCGCTCCTTGCGCTGTGCATTAGCATCAGCGTTGGCATCGGCCTCCCCGATAGTGATGTCCACTCGCGTCTCCTCCACCGCCAAGCCTTGGTTGCGTGTCGCCTCTCCGGACCACTGCTCCCCGGGCGGTCTCTGCATGTTGGTTTTAGACGTCAAGCTGAAAATATAAAAAACTATAATTAAAAGAACAGAAGCACCGCGCGCCGGCCCGCTACTATAGAAGCGAAAGTAATAATAATTTGCGTGCCGAAAGTCGGTCGCGGCTGCTTACAGCTCGGCCGACAGCGCTCAGTCGGTCACCGCCTGTCATGGGTGCATAATATCATATTTTGTAGAAAACATGCTGCGCAATAATTACATGCAAGAATCGCAGTGAAAAGGATTCCAAACCAAATTCTGGCGTAACATACGACAGGTAAGTGTTTAATACCGTTTTATTGTACATTTATTAAAAATTGTTGAGGTTTTGTGCTCCGAATGAAAGTCCTAGTCTGTCTACTTTTTCAATATTTTCTTATATATTAGTACATTGATTCAAACTATTGCACAAGTGGCCTAATTGTAAAGTAATAACATTAAATGGATATTTACTCCTGAGTTTCAAGAAGACTGTGTTCCATTTTGGAAAGCAAAACCTCAGTCAGCCAGCTGCAGTTTTATCGACATTGAACGGTAGCGCGTTTAACCGTGATTGGTCGTTAGTGCGTAGATGTTTTATGTAGCTATGTTTCTGGTGACGCCCCCTGACACGATCCGTTTATATGGAAACCTCGAAGATCGGCGACTCTATAAGCGGGCCGGCGCGCGCTGCTTCCCTGCTGTGTTCTGTGGTTGCGGCTCAGCCAGGATAAAGTTTCTTGTATAATTGTAATAAGGCTGACAGTTACCTGCATCCTGTGACACGGCGAATGCCAGTATAGGATGCAGGGATCGTCTCTTTTCTATAGTATCTGTGTTTTGTTGTATTGTCCTAATTGTAAATAGTAAAAATGTTAAATTTATGTTTTTCTGAAAATAAAGTTTTGAATTTGAATTTGAATTCATTATCAGACAAATGTTTTTGCCGATGCAAAATTCGCATTACCTATGTCCCTCAGAAAAATGTTTAACAGCATAATAATACTTACCCTCTGATAGTATCAATATCGACGGGCTCTGGTTCCAATATTTCGGGAGACAGCTTGATGCCCTCCACTTCTCGGAGCAGCATATAAAGAGGCTCCAATTGCTCGTTGAACTTGGCCAGCAGTAATCTGGAGTCTTTCTTGGGGAGAGCCGACTGGTCCTCCTCCACTACTTGATTACAGAATGTACAACGGAACTCCTGTGTCATCATGTCGTATAGCTGATCTGCCTACAAAATTAATTAATCATTATACATTAATTTACATGTGTGCATACATACCTACATAACGTGACGCCTGTTTCCCAATGGAATACGCACATAATGCATCTCCGTGCGCCACGATCCTGACACAACTCTGCCACCTCTTCCACGCTCCTATAATATTCTTCATACATGCTCGTCGATTACACGTACTGTGCACTTATCCTTTTTGAGTACATGCCCGATTTGATCTAGGCACGTTTGTCTATGTAGGGCAGTCTGTCTCAAAGGGGGCGATAACGCCCCCTTGTGAGCGCTGGAGGCCTACAGGGGGTCGGTAAAGGGCCCTGAGAAAATTAGGGGGTTTCGAAGCGGTTTAGGGGGGCAAAGGCTGATTTTTAATTTTCTTACACAAGAAAAATATCGGCAGACGTAAGTTTCTCATTTTCCTAATTTATCAGTAGCATAGTATCCTTCAACAACAACGACTTGTTTGTTTACTGCCAACATTTGGAGAACTTCCACAGTTATTTCAAAGAACGATTCCAGGACATTTTAAAATTTGAAATACCGAACTGGGTGTTGAATTCTTTTTTAAATGTCAACACAGCAGTATGAAGAAGAACTTATACAATTGACAACGAACGAGGAAATAAAAATCAAATAAAAAAATAACTACCAAGAATTCTGGCTACAAAAGCCAATTCAAAGGTAAAGTTTAATTGTTGGGGGGGCGCTCAAAATAATTGATTCTCAAAGTGGGTGGTAGACAAAATAAGTTTGAGAACCTCTGATATAGGGTGATCATTTCCGACTATTTCAATCACATTCAAATCTCTTGTGTGACAGATATAGAGAGTTAGATTATTTGTAATTTTGTGTTTGTGTCACATCATTTATAATTACTTTTTATATGCTGAAGAGTTGTGCTCTGTAAAAACTCTTCATTTCTTACCTCTAAATCTGTGAATGTTTTGCAACAGCAGGGGCACTTGAAGCTAGCTCGGCTGGTAGCATCCCGCTCTTCAGTTTCCATTCTTTTCCTCATGAAGTCTAACTTGTATTTGACGACGTTAACAAATGTTTTGTAATTGATGAAATAATAATTGACTTTTTGTGCTTTGCCATCTGGACCTGTACACATTTATTTATGTAAAAAATATGAAAACCCCATAAAAACACAACAACTGTTCCTGCGGCTTTGTTTACCGATAATAACTGCGAAATGCTATGTAGATGGACTAACCATATTATGTATCTTCCCGAGACATGTCAGTAGTAATTTAGTGGAAAACATTTTATGATTAGTTTAGAGATACCTAGTGAAAGTCATACATAACCCTTTCTTTTGCCTTCATTGTGGGTGAGAAAAAATACTTTCTCAATCAGTTATCGCAAGAAAGGCTAAAATTTAATGTATTCATGAATGTAAATAGATACAAAATGTAATAGCAAACCTGTCTCCATTTTTAATCTCACTTGGATAAACTTATCGTTTTTCAGAGTGGCAATCCTGGCTCTTAACATTTTCCGCTCAAATTTTAGAAGTTCACATATGTCATCTTCCTTCATACCTAAAAACAAAACGAAGTTTTGAAAATGGTTCAATATTACTTGTGATGATCTAAATTTAAAATTATATCGAAAAACTCACATGGGTTTCTGACCAACATGTCGACAATGAGCGCATCTTCAATAGTATAGAACCCTCTCACGACCAATCTTGCAAGCTGCTTCAAGCTACTAGGTACTTCCGTCACGAGACGTTCCTCTGTCATTTTTTAATCACTCCTGCAATGTAAAATAAATATTTCAACAGTTAATCCCTCTATAAGTTCTCTGTACGTAATTGTAATTCATACAGAAATAAATAAATAAATCCATGGTCCTTCAAAATGGGTGTGAATGAGCACCTGTCAGGCAAACATGGTAGGTATTCGCAAACCCCGCATACGACCAAATGTCGGTGGGCGTCGTTAGACACCTTTGGGTGGGTCCGTGCCATATGCCGCACTTTCAATAAAAAAAAATATAGAAAAATAAAACAAGTACTTCAGGCTTGATACATTATAACAACTTGCTAATGAAAGAAAAAACCAAAATATAAAAAACAATTTTATTAAAACCCGTCTCAAAATTACACTTACTTTATAGACATTTACACTCGTAACAACTCGGGGAGCTTATTTCAAAACGGAGGTTTGCAAAAGAATTAAGTAAATAAAACCCCAGTTTCAAATGGTGTGCTTGGGTATTCGTTGGCAACATACAGAATTATTATTTCTTTGATATCTTCGAAGTAAATGTATTATTAAATGCAAACATTGAAGTAGTTAATTCAAAATTCTGTACTGTGGAATAAATGGAGCACGTCATAAATTGTGGGGTTTTATTTATTTCCTTTTACAGATGGTTTACCTACTCTTGGTGCATGAATTGGCAAATGTGATAGAAGGGGCAGCAGGGCCCAGTGGTCAATGTAAAAAGGATGGACACAATGGATTTTCTTTCACCTCATCCCCTTAGTTCTTGCCTTTTCACAAATTTACACACAGAGTATAAAAATATATATTATGTGTATTTGGCAAACTTATTTCTTTTTCTAAATACTTACTAAACATTTGTTGAAAGAAAGTGAAAAATTCTTTTTTATTCCATTTTGTACATTCCCAAAGAACTAAACATATGCAATAGTAGCAAGGACTGCATTTATGGAACATCATAATCCTGGCAAACAATGTACATAATATAAATACAATGTATTGGTACTGTGATAATCACAATCCTTTACTATATAAGTACTTAAATGTTTTGTTAACTTAATGGTAAAAACATAAAAGAAAATAAAACATATTAAGCTGCAAAGCCACTGCAGTTGGTATAAAACATACTGTTACATGATGTGGCAATAACAATCCCTTACCATGTACTAAAGAGCTGAACCTACGATAATCGTAAAATAATACAAAATTGAATTAAATATCAGTCTTAAAAGTTAGATGATTATGTAATGCTACACATAATGCAACTGAGCAAGTTAACTAAACAAGAGGTAAAATTTATTGAACAAAACACCGTCGCCATTCAATATGAAACAGATCGCAAGAGTCATGGATTAAATGTGACACAATGATGTGATTTAACTGCCCACTTTACCTAGAAAGATATACCATCCGCAAAACAAAATGTGATCGCGTCAGGATCCATCAGTTTTCAGCTAGCAGTAATCACAAAAACTCATAAAAACATTGTCACGCCTCTCCCAAGACAATCCACCAGACGTGGTCTACTGCTCTCCTCATCCATCCAGTCTCAGCTACAAAAGGTAGGACGTCTGTGCACACACGCCCAAAGGCTGTGCCACCCTGGCCTTCATTAGAGCACCCGTCTACACCAGCGGGATAAATAAATACCAAATTTACAAATCTAAAAGCTTAAAAACACTACCTGCAAAATTGAAATTTTATAAATAAACTAGCTTTTGCCCGCGGCTCTGATGAAGTTTTTTTTTTTGACATATGATCGCGTTCATAGAGTTACAATGCAGTTTGAGTTAGTAACTATAAGTGATTAGAGACACCCCCCACTGCACATCACGGGAAATCACGGGTTTGACTTGGTGACTGGCTTCGCCCCGCTCTTATTACATGTGTAAAATCAGTCAAAACTTTCTTCAAGAACCTAGTCAGTCAGTCAGTCAGCGTGTAAGCGTCCACTGCTGGACATACGCCTCTCCAATTTTCCTCCAGTCCTCCCGGCCTTCAGCGGTACGGAACCACTGCTTTCCGCCGACGTACTTGATGTCGTCGTCCCACCTGGCGGGTGGTCTTCCCACACTCCGTTTTCCTGTCCACGGCCGCCAGTGTAGGACACGGTTACTCCAGCGGTCGTCGTCTCTTCGGCTGACGTCAAGAACCTAGGCTTGCCTATATTGACTATAAGCTGCTACATAGAAAGAGCTTCGCGGGCTGTAGTGGAAACCTCATACAGAATTTGGATCGGCAGAGTGAGGAAAATCGAGGACAGGACTAGTTATGCTCTACAGTCTACGTCCTAGTCAACACAGACTAGCTGATGGGGGTTCAGGCGAACCAAAACGTCTGTAAGAGAGCAAAATTGGTCAATCGCCTAATTAAAACTGTTTGCTAAATTGCAATGGGCCTGGATGTGTTCAGATGGGTTCTATTGAGTGCTGAGTTCATCACATGCTAATTCCATCAGTCAAAAATTAATACAAATCTGCTCGAAATATTTACCTTTATGTTGGCATCTTGTCCTTATCCCTTAGCCGCCTTTTACGTCGTGCACAGGGAGAGATGCAGTGGGGGTATTATTTTTTAAGTAGTAGACACCCCACACGGTACTTTGGATATATATAACATATACTTAACAAAAGAAAAAAAATTTTTCTTTTGTTAAGTATATGTTAGATATATCCAAAGTACCGTGTGGAGTGTCTACTACTTAAAAAATAATACCCCCACTGCATCTCTCCCTGTGCACGACGTAAAAGGCGGCTAAGGGATAAGGACAAGATGCCAACATAAAGGAGAGCCCTAAAAATAAATTAAATTTAGAAAAAAAGGCGACATGCTAGCCACCTTCTCTTGGCCACCTCTCCTTCCACCGAGTCATGTGTTTCAAAAGGGGCGTGAAAAGGCTCCTGTCAGGCCGGCATGGCATTCGCAATCCCCGTGCATCACAGAATGTCCATGGGCATCGTTAGACACCTACTTGTAGGTGAAACGATGCCACATGGCGCGCTATCAATAAAAAAAAAATGTAACAGGTGGGTCTCGGTACCTTACTTGCTGCTTATATCTTGTCCTAATATTTTGGTAAATGTGGTGGTCACAATTTGTGCTGTAATTTACAAGAGTACTTGCAGCACAACACCGACAACTATGCTTACCCTGATTGTCAGAATACAGCGTGTGGTATGTATGTAAGTATAGATGCAAAAACTAAACATTTCCTAAAAGTTCCAGGTTCGAATCCTGGTCAAAGCTACTGTAAAAAAATTGTTTGTAGAAATATTAATAAAATGTTGTAATTTAAGATAATTTAACAGAAAACCTCTTCATAAATCAAACAGTAAGTCAGTCAACATGTAAGCATCAACTGATACATCTACCGATCACAACTTCATAAACTTAACCCTAAAATAACTCATAAATTTAAAATGTAACAAACTTATTCACTCCTAAGCCAATTTACTAACGATTAACTCCTACTAAGTCATAATAATTCGTTGAAACAGTTTTCCCAGAGTTCTACCCTAACAGCTTGCATAATTTGTAAAAACTAAAGGCAAGATTAACAAATTTGGAATTATTTCACTTGGTTCAAGATATTATGTACAATCCTCCTGATTCCTCCCACTTCCCCGGTAATATGCACTAATCGGATTCATAAAAAAATACATCACAATAATTATGTACTTCTGATTATTATTCGACGCGAGTTCGTTCGAGTATCAATTGAATTTTGTCCAAAGTTTGGTAGATGACCCGGAAGTCGGGTCGGTCGGTGGGCTGGTGGTTCCAGCATTGCTTCATGAGCTCATAGACACAGCGCGGTGTATTGTCAGGGCATGCCAGCACGTTGCCGTCCTTCAGGAAGCGCACCACCTCCTCGTGAGTCATGCCAAAGTACGGCTGCAGCGCAAATGAAAAGATCTCCCACAAACACACGCCGTACGCCCACACGTCCGACTCGAGCGTATACTTGTTGTAGAGGATGCTCTCGAGCGGCATCCACCGCACGGGGATCGCATCGTGCTCGTCCCCCTTGTAGTAGTCCTGCAGATAAATCTTGTGGGACAGCCCGAAGTCCGCAATCTTCACCACCATATCGTCGTCGATGAGGCAGTTCCTGGTGGCGAGGTCACGGTGTACGAACTTGCGGTCCGAAAGGTAGAGCATGCCGGCGGCGATCTGGCGCGCCACATGCAGCAGCTCCAGGTGCGACATGTGGGCGCGCAGCAGACGCAGCTCCTCGCCCGCCTCCGGGAACTCGGCAGCCGTGCTGCACGCACGCAGGTACTCGTTCAAGTCTCCCTTGCCCATGTACTCGAACAGCAGACACATGGGACGACCGACCGCGCACACGCCCAGCAGCTTCACTATGTTGGGGTGATCGAACTCCGCAAGCAGGCACGCCTCGCGCTCGAAGTCCAACTGCAGGTCGTGCGAAGCCTCGTCCTTCAGCATTTTAACTGCAACCAGCGTGAACTCCTCTTCCGCTACGAGCCCGGGGGCTTTTGCCTGAAAGACTCGCCCGAATGCACCTTGACCCAGATCCCTAATGTAGATGATATTGTTCCTGGGAAACTCGAGTTTCTCGAGCTTGGGATTGAGCTGTGCACCGGTTGTGTGGTACGCCATGTTGCTAGGCAACTTGTCGAGGTCAATATCAACGTTCTGCAAATTCCTCCTTCCGGGTGGATTACTCTTCGAATAGTGGTTCTTGACTATGTAGTGGCAGAGTAGGGCGAGCGCAGCAAACGTCAACACACCGCCGAGTCCGGCCACCGCCAGTATTAGAACAAACGTGGGAGTGAAATAGTTTTCCATCACGATACTCGGACCGTCAGCATCGTCGAACACGTCGCTCGAGTTGGCGCACAGGGGGATGCTGCAGTGCTCCCAGCGCACATTGGGATCGACGGTGTAGCACCACGGAGTACGCTCCTCACCAGCAGCGTTGCGACAGTAATTAGTGGAGTTCTGAATTTCGGCAAAGACTAAAGGCGGATGGTTGTGCTGATGCGGCTGCTGCGACTCCCAGTTCTGGCATGCGCGCCCACTCTCGGTGACGTTGACAGTGCCCTGGTAGTAGCGACCGCTGCCTCGCACACAGTCCGTGGTCACCTCGGCCTCATCCATGTCTGTGAGACCGATACTGCCGCAGGTGGGCTCGGTGCCGCGCGCCGCCCGGTGCGGCAGGCGCTCGCAATCCGGCAGAGCGAAGTGGCCGCGGCTCTGCACGTACACGCCGAGTCGTTTGTTTTCCTCGAGTACGATCCAGTCGTTGTAACAAAACTGCATCTTAACAGCGATGCAGTCCTCGTAGCATAGCGGTAACTCGAAATCCCCATGGCCCCTCTTCTGAACGCACTTGGGAAAGGCGTAGGCGCAGAGCAGCCGCTCCGCGCGACTTCTGCACGGTTCCGCGAGGCTCGATATGAGTTCGATCCAGAGCGCCCCCGCGATGCGTTCGTTCTCGAGCCCGCCGGTGTGGTTGTACCACACGGAGCCCGTCGAGTAATTCTTGCACACCTTCCCATTGTATGGCGCGCAGTATCCGTGTGCGAGCCAAACACTGTGCGCGACCGACACGGCGAAGACGAGCCCCCAGTACGCCGGCATGTTGCGAGCGGCGCAGAGCTTCACTACTCGTGCTCGCCGCGTGCGTCCACCCGCCGTCGGGGCATCTCACCACACTCAAAAATAAGCTCGCTCGTTTGAAACACTAAACAGCTTCTTTATATCGGGTTTTTTGTTAGCTAGCTACAATGGCGGTCACATATTCACATCACATTCCGTATTGATTTTAGTACTTATATTATTATCTATGTTCTTGATTTCTTGATGACAACTTGACACGGAGAGGAACTGATCTGTGGATTGTACTGCGATAATGGCCTACGATAATGTTTATGTGAAATGTTTATCCATTGTTTATCCCCACTTGGACATTGATTCATATCTACAACGTGTGAATGAATGATGTTATAGTTCCATAAAATTATTTCGATTAATAATGTAGTCGGGTTTCTGTTCGACGTACCTACATATAGGATCTGAAGAAGGAAGAGCAAATATAGCTAAGAATATGGCAACACAAGCTGTCAGTTGAGTGACAGTGCTGCCAACAGCAGACAGTAGGTAATAAATATGTCTGTGTCTGTGTGTACGCGCGTTTCGCTCGATAGCGTGTATGGGAACGAAGTGTCAAAAACTCAAAACAGTAATAGTTACCTTGCTTGAGGATGGCCGCTATTGAGAAGGTGAAAGTGGTGGTGCTGGGTGACTCAGGTACCTGCAGCTCTTTTACACTAGCTTTCAAGCCATTACTCACTGTTTGATTGACTATTCAGCGTCCTGCGTACTACGTGCAACCGCTACTTGAATCGCTTTTCTATCAAGCAAGCAAAGTAACAAAATGCCAAGCCTTGCTTGACAGGTGCGCAGGCCGCCAACCTCACCGCCTAAAATTTACAGCTGTTTACTTACGTGGATATTTTGAACAACTGCAATGCAAATAGGAGCAACGCGATAAAAATAAAGTAGGAATATAGAATAATGGTATCCGCACTGCTGAAATTATCCGCGCAGATTTTTTTTCGAATTCTATAACTTATCCATATAATACCTGTCGGGGGGGGATTAGATTAGCGCCGGTAAGATCGAATATTGCTGGTATGCTTATTGTGTAGGCCTAGATAAAAGATGAATTGTAGTGAAATAATTATTTGCCGGAAAAGCGTAGTTTCAGAGAAAAAAAAATTCCCATGCGAAATTAATTTTTCATACAAAATAAAATTTTTTTTTTTTTTTCGAAAGCACCAAAACATTGGTTTTGAATATAAATGTATGTAAAAACAAGGAAAGTGGTATGGGTGAATGTTTTGGTGGTTTAAAAAAAAAATAACCAGGGTTAATTTATAGAAGATGCATCGCGGAATCTTCTATAAATTAACCCTATCCTAATGTTGAGGCGGCGCATGTCGTTTTTGCATAAATTCCTATTCAAAATAAATGTTTTGGTGCATTAAAAAAATAAAAAAAAAAAATCGAAAATTTATTTTGCATGAAAAATATTTTTTAAAATTTTTTTTTTCTCCGAAACTACACATTTCCGGCAAACAATTCTTTCACTATAATTAGGGCTGCCATCCGTCCGGGTTTCCCCGGATTTGTCCTCTTTTTGAAGGCGTCCGGGGGGATTTTTTAAAGTAGTCCGGGTTACACGAACTTCAAAAATCCCGTCCACTGCATAACTCTATGATAGAGCTGATGACTGAAAGAACAAACTTCGAACGAACTTCGCTCGCTCAAACAACGTGCGCTTCCTACGTACGATTTCGGGCGGGGGTGCCGCTCGAAATTAATTGGGAATACAGACTGTATAATGGCTGATATAAACTAAATATAACTTTAAAGATATGAGTTGGTGTTGAATTTCACAAATTTCTCCTGTCCAAAAAAGACGTTCTTCAGGCGATTGGAAGAGCCGAAAAATCAAGAAGTTGGAAGATACATAAACTTCATGATTTTACACCTAAGTTCGCAATATTAAACGTTTTCTCAAATTTTAAGATGCTGTACTTTGAATGTTTTTATAATTTCTCTGTCTAATTACTTTCTTAATTAATAGTGAGTCACTATTAGTGTCTAATTTTTATTTCTAATTTAATATAACCATACCGCGTACTATTTGATGTTTTATTTTTTTCTGGCATTCATTACGTACATTTTTGGGCATAAAGTGTTAGATTTCATTTATCTATGAAAATTTGCGCGATTGTTAAACATTATTAAAAAATATTAAATGGCTTTACTCACGGCCGTCTCCAAGCTATGTGTGTGGTGTGGCTCGACATGTTCTCTGCCAACCGTCGCACAGGCAGAGTGCTCAACTGCTCATGAATATGGGCCATACGTTTGGCTCGAGACGTCGAGCCAAATAGCTCGGAGACGACCGTGAGTAATGCGATTGAACATTTAATTTTGTCAAAAAGTTTAAAATAAAATAATTTTCATGTCATAATAAGAAAAAAACAATGTCCGGGTTTTTATATGAAAATCCGGGGTTTTACTTCTTTTTGTCCTAATTTAATGATTTTAGAGATGGCAGCCCTAACTATAATTCATCTTTTATCTAGGCCTACACAATAAGCATACCAGCATGTCGCTATCTACCGTCGCTAATCTAATACTCACCACCTGTTGGCTCCATGGTACAGTTAGTTCAATCCACGAAGACGCGCCCCACCGTTCCTCCTGATCGCTTACAGTGCAAGTGTGCAACCTGCTGCTAGTGTATTAGTTCTATCGTTACACACTCTGCGAGTTTGAGTCCACACGCACACTTAGATGAATTGGCCAATCGAAAAAGTTCCAGCAGTACCTGCCATCGCGAGAGAGCGTCACGGATAAACTAGAAAGATGCTCTATTTCAATTGTATAATTTATTCGAGTTGTTCGATGTATTTATTAATATTTCTATTTTATTAATAGTTCATTGTTTATTTTATTTTGTGTTATTATCTATACATATAATAAAATCGTAGAGGTAAGAAAGTCTGTACATTGAATGTATTCGGAAAAAAACTAACCAGGGTGGCTTAAAATGAGATACTGAACATGTTAGAACAGTTTTTAAAATTTTTGTTTGTTTGTTTGTTTGTTTGTTTGTTTGTCTGTACGCGCATCACGCAAAAACCACTGAACGGAATTAGACGAAACTTTGTATAGTGGCAGTTTATATGCCGGGTTAACATAATACGTAAAAAAAATTAACAAAAATAAAAAAAAATTAACAATTATAAACATTATTGCGCGTTTAAAATCACGTAGTCCAAAGTAAAGGTAAAAACAATTTTAAATGTCATGTTGACAACGGAGAACTGTCATCTCGACGTGAGCTGGCCGGTGACAAATTGTTTTTGACAAATAAATAAAAATAATAATTGAAAGTCGAAGTTATGTCGCTGTCATTGGTGCAATAAAATTTATATATCTGTTGCCCGCGGCTTCGCTCGCGTGAAATTCGTATTTAAAAAAAAAGAAAGTAAGTAACTAAAGGCGGGCCCGAAGGCGGATCTGCGCTCACGTAAACGATATTCTTTCTCGATGAAAGTAACTAAGGGCGAGGCGAAAGGCGGAGCTGATTTCAGGAAGAAGAAAAACATTCTTGAAGAAAATAAGTAACTAAGGGCGAGGCCGAAGGCCGAGCTCTATTCTGGAAGACCATAAACCTTCTCGAAGAAAGTAAGTAACTATGAGCGAGGCCGCAGGCCGAGCTGCGTTCAGGAAGAAGCTAAACCATCTTGAAGAAAGTAAGTAACTAAGGCGAGGCCGAAGGCCGAGCTACGTTCGGATAATTGAAAAACCATCTCGAAGAAAGCAAGTAACTAAGGGCGAGGCCGAAGGCCGAGCTGCGTTCAGGAAGAAGCTAAACCATCTCGAATAAAGTTAATTAATATTAAGATTGAGTTAATTTAATTTAAATTTTATTATAAATTCCACGCTTCTAACCTCAGCTTCTAACGGCAAATATACCGTGCATCCTAGAACCTCGCGGTTATTCCCGGCTGGATGGCAAGAGGCCCGATGCTAGAGACCTTAGTGTCATGGACTAAGGGTAGTTCTTTGATGTGGGACGCCACTTTTGTTCTCACATTGGCTCCAAGTTACGTTAGGACATCTTCAAGAGCGGCTGGCGCGGCCGAGGCTGGGGCGGAGAGCCTCCAACGCAACAAATATAGAAATATAATTCAAGATTTCGAATTTGTTGCGTTTGCGGTTGAAACCCTCGGTCTGTGGAGCAGTGAAGCCAAAAGAGGCTTGAGCTGGTTGACGCAACTGGTGTCCCGTCATCAAGGGCTTATGTACTTCATTCAAAGGGTAAGCCTTGCCATCCAGCGGGGTAATGCCGCAAGTGCTCTAAGAACATTTGAAAATGCCCGTTTTGATAGTTATTTTAATGTTTGTTAGGTAGGTTTAATTCTTTAGTTATTAATATTACTTTTTTATTTATATGAAATAAATAGATTGAGTAAACGATATTATATTCTATCGAAGAAAGGAAGTCTTTAAGGGCGAGGCCCGAAGGCGGAAGAGGGTTTTTGGTTTACCTGAACGCAGCTCGGCCTTCGGCCTCGCACTTAGTTCCTTCCTTTCTTCCAGAAGGTTTGTCGTCTTCCTGAACGCAGCTCGGCCTTCGGCCTCGCCCTTACTTACTTCCTTTATTTGAGGAATGTTTATCGTTTAGCTGAAAGCAGCTCGGCCTTCGGCCTCGCCCTTAGTTAGTTACTTTCTTTAAGAAGGTTTGTCGATTACCTGAACGCAGCTCGGCCTTCGGCCTCGCCCTTAGTTACTTACATTCTTCTTTGGAATACGAATTTCACGCGAGCGGAGCCGCGGGCTCAGCTAGTTAGTAATATAATACAACATTACCATATTCATAATAGGGAGTTACTTACTCCTTTTGCTAGATTTTGCTTTATTCCAGTTTTGGAATTCTTTTCTGCCCAGGACTTATTCTGCACGTGGTTTGTATGAATATATGACTCATCAGTGTATACTATAGGTCTACCTTTATTACGGAAAGACTTACCTGTTTCAAGTATTTTAATCTTAACATTTGAATATCATGTCTCTCTTGTTGTTGTTGTTGTTGTGGTGGACTCGTTTTCCGCGCCTAAGCCCGCTTCCATGCGGGCCTTTTGCGCGTCCTACGGCCTTAATCCAGCCAGCCGAGTTCTTCCAGGAGGCGGCACACTCTCCTTGGGTCCTGGCACGCCTCTCGAAGTGTAGTAGGGCCTCCCAGCTCCTTCGCCCTTATGTCTGCCAACTCCTCGCACTCCAGCAGCACGTGGGTGGGTGTCTCGTCCGCCTGCAGGCATGCTCTGCACAGTGGACTGTCCGTTACTCCGATTACATAGAGGTGTCTGTTAAGTGTACAGTGACCAGTAAGCATACCTATCACTATGCGTAGTTTTGATCTATGGACACGGAGCAGCGTCTTGGCGAGACGGAGGTCCGGTTTAGCCATTGCATCCCTCGCCTGTCTGCAGTCACTGCCCGCTGCCCATCTGTCTATGTGTAGTCGATACGTACGTTTGTGTATCCAACTTTTCAGTTGGTTGTGTGGTAGTGGTACTAGAGGTTCGGGTCCTTCAGGTTTGCTGCTGGATCCCCTCTTCGCGAGTTCGTCAGCAGCATCGTTCCCCCGGGATCCGCTGTGGCCCTTTATCCACTGTAGCGTTACCTTGTTTCTTGTAGCAATGGTCTCCAGCGCGAGGTGACATTGACGGATTAGTCTTGAGCTCATTATACTGCCGTTCAGCGCCGCTAGTACTGAGGCGCTGTCCGACAGTATCTTGATGCTCTGTCCCTCCATGTTGCGCTGGGCCACTATTGTAGCTGCTTCAATGATCCCGACACATTCTGCCTGGAATATTGAGTTATGTTGTCCAAGGTAAGTGTACCTGTTGATGTTTAGGTCCAGGGAGTGCGCTGCAGCGCCTGTACCTGTCTTCGTCTTGGAGCCATCGGTATATATGCGTAGCTCCTCTGATTGGTCTTTGGCCTCTCCGGCCAGGTTGATAGTGTATGATCTCTCAAATACGTACAGTTTGGGTATACGGTCACAGCAGGCTGCCAGTAGCGGTATCTCCGCTGTTACCTTCTGAAGGAGCTTTGTGTGTGGCAGTGTGGCGTTATTGTGCCAGAGTCCCAGAGTTCTGAGTCTCACCGCCGCAGACGCAGCCTCCTGTTGTACGTACAGGTCTAGAGGTACTAAAGATAGTATTACCTCCATAGCTGTAGTCGGTGTTGTGCGCATGCATCCTGTTGTTGCCACGCACGCCAGTCTTTGGAGTCGCTGTAGCTTCTCGACTCCTGTGCTCAGCTTTGTCCTGGACCACCAGACTACTGCACCATATGTTACCGTAGGTCTGATGACTGCTGTATATAACCAGAGAGAAATCTTTGGCCGGAGACCCCATGATTTACCCATGAGCCTCTGGCATTGCCAGAAGGATATGCTCGCCTTCTTTAGCTTGTGTTCCAGATGTTTCGACCAGTTTAGCTTGGAGTCTAGGATTACACCTAGATACTTTACCTCTGGCGATAGAGTCAGTTGTGTGTTGAACAGTCTGGGCAGCTGCATAGCGCCCAGTCTCCTTCTGTTGGTGAAGAGGACCATCTCTGTTTTGCCGGGGTTAACATTAAGCGAATAGTCCTTACACCATTTTTCGACAATCCTCAGGGCGCCCTGAGTCATATTGCACAGGGTTCCCTCAAATAATCCATTTATTAGGATTGCCAGGTCGTCTGCGTATCCTATCGTGTAGTAGCCACTCTCGTTCAGTTGCCTGATAAGATCATCGACTACTAAGTTCCAGAGTAGGGGCGACAGTACGCCGCCTTGGGGGCAGCCTCTAGCTACCACCCCCCTCGTTGTGTTGTTAATAGTGAATTGGACGGCCCTAAGCTTGAGCATGTTATCGATCCAGTCTGTGATTGTTGGATCGACTTCAAATCTAGCTAGGGCTGCTCTGATACTGATGAAGGTAGTTTTGTTAAAGGCGCCTTCTATGTCAATGAAGGTTCCTAGGGTGGAGTTTTTATTGCTTATGGCACTTTCTATCTTTGATACCACGCAGTGAAGTGCCGATTCTGTTGATTTTCCTGGAGTGTAGGCGTGCTGGTTAGCGTGAAGGGGATTTCTGACTATAGTTATGTCTCTGATTTCCCTGTCGCAGAGCCTTTCCAGGGTTTTAAGGAGAAAGGAGGTCAGGCTGATCGGTCTGTACGATTTTGCCAGCGTGTAGTCGTCCTTGCCTGGCTTTGGAAGGAACACTACTTTTACCTCTCTCCATGGTCTGGGGACATATTTGTGCGCAAGACACGCCCTAAATATGTCGACTAGTATGGGAGTTGTGATGTCTATGGTCCACTGCATGAGCCCCGGGAAGATCTCATCGAGGCCTGCTGCCTTGAAGGTCTGGAAACTGTTTACGGCCCATCTCACCTTGTTGTCGGTGACTATTCTTTCGGCCGATGTCCATTCTGATGCAATGGGTGCATTGTGCTCCGGATCCCCCCATTCCGCGTCCTGACTAAGGTACAGTCCTGGGAAGTGGGTTTCCAGTAATACCTCGCATGTTTCCGAGTCGTCCTGTGTGTATGTCCCGTCTGACTTCTTCAGGTTTCCCAGGGTGCCCCTTCGGTCGTTAGAGAGTAACTTCTTGATTCTGGCTGCTTCACTTGTTCTTTTTATACCTTCACAGAAGCCTCTCCACGACCGTCTTTTGTGCGCCCTGATGTCCTTGTTGTACTCTGACTGTGCTGCCTTATAGAGCCCCCAGTCTGTATCCGTTCGTGTGTTTCTTGCCCTATTAAAGAGTTTTCTTACCTTCCTTTTGAGTTGCTCCAGCTTAGGGCTCCACCAACTTTTGCTTTTGCCGGTGGTGCTAGAGTATTCCCTTAGCGGGCAGGATAGGTGGTAGTTTTCGATGAGCGTAGAGGTGATGGTATTTACCCACAATTCTATGTCATCTGTCGTTTCTATGGGCCCTGGTGCTTCGCCATTGCCTATTCTGTCTCGTACACCGCCAAGGAATTTGGCTTTGTCCGTTTTCCTTGGGAACCTCCTGGGTGCTGGTCCCTGAAAGCTCACATGTAAGTCGAAACAGATCCATCTATGGTCCGAGCAGGATGCATCTTCTGATACGTGCCAGCCACAGATGTGCTCAGCAGTCTCGTTTGAGGCTAATGTGACATCTATGACTGTCTGGCATCTGGAAGTGACAAAAGTTGGTTCTGTTCCCGTGTTTAAGATGTTTAGGGTAGTGCAAAATAGGAAGTCTGAGAAATCCTCACCTCTCTTGTTTGTGGTGGAGCTCCCCCAGATCGTGTGGTGTGCGTTGGTGTCTGCTGCGACGATGATTTGTTGTTTGCCTTCCTCACAGAAGGCAACCAGGTCCACCAGTTCTTGTGTTGGAGCAGCAGCGTCTATTGGCAGGTAGGCTGAGGCTACCACCACTTGCGGTACTTCTGTCTTGGTCTCCCCCCGGACTCTGATGGATGTTAGGTCCCTGGAGCAGAACTGTGTAATCATCTCAGCCTTTATACAATTTGGCACGTAGATGCATGTTCTTGGGCCTTGGCCACTGTCATTTACATTTTGGAATATTGTGCCTCCCAAGCTTCCGAGACCGCATACCTTGCCACTCCTGATCCACGGCTCTTGGATTAGGGCTATGGTACGCGTGCTCGTCTCCAGCTGTCTGCGCAGGGTGGCCGTAGCCACCTGGCTGTGCTGAAGATTGGCTTGTATTACCTGTGTTCTATTTGATGTGTGGGGTTTGGACGCCATTGGAACTATGGGCCTTTACCCCCCCCCCCCCCCCCCCCCACCCGTCTTTTGGTGCGTTCCAACCGCGTCTTCTTCCACCATGGTGTCGTCCGTGTCGGTATCCGAGTCCGACCCTTGAACTGGGATTGTATGTTCGTCCGGGTGCAACACCTCTTCTGCAGCTGGGTCAGGTGTTTGCGCCGGCGAGTTGAGGAGGGCATCCTCTGCCATGGTCTCCCCGGCAGTGGTTGCCTCCCCCTTCGTCATTGTTGTGTCAGTGTCTGTTTGTTCTGTGCTTTTGCCCTTGGGTAAATAGTCCATCATTGATTTGGGCGGCTGATCGCTCAGCTTGCCCCCATCGAAGAACCTGATGTAAATAGTACCCAATTTGTAAAAGACCGTTCTGTTCCTCACCAGAACCTTTTGGACCTCCCTGAGGGGGATTCCAAAACAGAGGAAGATGCCTGGCGGGTCACCTCTGCGTTCATGGAAGGTGAGCTCCCACGAGCGCATACAGTACCAGGCATTTTGGTTCTGTAGGGCCAATTGCAGCTCCGTCATACCACCCTCATAGTCGGGCACAAACAGAGCCGCCCTGACCAAGCGCGGGATCTGATCCTGCCTGCACACCTGTAGTTTACAGCCCTCCCATAGGGATTCAGTCTCCTCGACTGTGCGCTGCAGCCACCGCAGTGTACGATCGTCCTCGCAGTTCAGTTTGAGCACTCCATCCCCCACAAATGGCATACCACGAAAGTGGAGTCCTTCGGCGTTGGGGGTAATGGATGCGAGGAACGATTTGTTTTCGAGCGTCTTCTTCACAAGTTCCGCCTGTACTGGAGTGAATTCCGCGAAAGGGGCCGTCGTGACCGCCACCCTCAGGTGGGAGTTCAGCGTCTCCGCGTACGAGACCTGCCTGGGTTGGCCTGCCCCATCCCGTTGACGCTTCGATCCCCCCCGCGGTGATGGATCCTCGTCGGTCCGATTCCGCTTGTACGGTGTGGTAAAGCCACCTGTGCTGGTGCCGGGGGCCACCGGCAGTGGTCTCCCACCTCCCCGACCAATGGGGGTGGTGTGCCCCTCCCTGCCGTACTTCAGCCCGAGAGCTAATGACAGCTGGGTGTTCTGGGAGGTGGGAGGGAGGGCAGACCCTGTGGCTGAAGCAGCTGAAACAGCTTGACCAGCCGACTCCTGCCTCCTTAGTTCCAGCCGGCCGCGCTTCAGCGCCTCCTGCTTCTTCAGTCGCTGGCGGCGCTTGGCACTTGCCGGTTTCTTCTTGCGCAAGCGAGCGGTCTCCGCCCAAGTGTCGGGTCCTGCTTGCTCTGTAGCGATGGCTGCCGCTAGCCGTCCCATATTGAAGGCGCTAGCAGCGGCTACCGGTGGTACGGGCATAGCGCCCGATGTGTTGGCCGGGACCGCAACGGACGTAACCGGGGTCTCCGACATCTTTTTATCTTTTTTATTCTTATGTGACTGTTTATTAGTTGCTTCCGACATATGTATTGTATTATTTCTTCGCCCCCTGGCTTCCCACCCACTACCGAGTCCGCAATAGGGGATGCCTTAGCACCAGGTTCACCAGGGAGTATAGAACTCGGAACGGCTCGTCCCCCAGAAGCAAGAGGTACGAGCGGTCCACACTCCGGGTGACCCGACCACAAGTGAGTGACAGCAGCGGAGTGGGCTAGGCAGTCACAGCAAAGCCCCAAACCGTGCCGGCCCACTGCGGTCGCGCCTCCCTGAGGGTTCTAGCCAGCAGCCCTCCGACGGGATACCACAGCCGATTGATCGCAGTGCGGCTACACTGCGACCTCCCGTTTTGGGATGAATCTAGGGCCAAAGCAGCGTGTTGCACCTCTCTGAGATGCTCAGCTACCAGGATCCCCTTCTCCCCCCTCACGGGTCTCCACGCACGGCACAAACACGCGGGTGACGGACGTGAACGGAGTGGCTGTCACACACCACCCCGCAGTACAGGTCAGGATGGGATTGGGGTGTGGCAGGTAGGCTGGTGAAGGTTGGGTTTTGGGTTTGTGAGGATGGGCTGGATGTAGACCGCGGCTTTGCCGCCCGTTGCAATGCTCGCAGGTGAAGCTCTTGGTGAAGTGTTAGCTACGTTACCCTTCCATGAGTCAGTCACCAGTTCTGGTCATGAGAGGTTAAACAGCTTTACACTCGCAAGCCACCACGCCACGACAAGGCGTCCTCACTTAGTTGGTGGATCATGTCTCTCTTTAGCACCTTCCTGTTATTTTCAGTTCTTCTCCATTTATACCCAAGTTTCCGTAACAATGTTCTTAGAGTTGTTTTACATCCATCAAATTGTATACGCTCTCTCAAAATATTTTTTAGTCGTAATAATGTTGGAAATTGATGATGCTCTTTATGATAGTTTTGAATAGTTCTTCTAACTACACCAATATCAAATTCGTCTAGATTAATTTTTCGTGGTCTCACCCTTCTCTTCTTCATTGGTGACGTAAAAATGGAAGCACTTGTGCTCACCAAGTTCAAATTCGACGTACTTGGTTCATTTCTACGGCTAATTTCAGTCTCCTCCGTAGTCGGCTGCATGGCATGCACCGTTTTACTTGGGACAATATTATCATGCGATGTGCTCGGCTCCTTTGTATGTGCCGTCCCAGATTCTATCGCATTGTCTGTATTCGATTCCATGGCAAGCATTGTACTCAGCTTCATCGCATGTGCCTTTCTTTCGCTTAGAATTCTAGTCACTGTGCTTTCAGATACTCCAATTGACTGTGCTGTTCTCCAACGTACGTCGGTAATTTTTTCTGCATAATTCTTGCTTGCTTCTTTTTTCATGAAGTTGTATACCTTGGAAATAATTTCTCTTGCCTGAAAAAAACATTACTGTCAAATCAAGATGATTATTCTCGTGCTTTGAACTGAGGTTTTGAATAACTAAACCAGGAACTAGTATTGACTATAAGTAAGACCATGACACAGTCCAGTGGACTTTATAGTCCACCGACGAAGGGAGCCGGTCGAGGGACAGCGCTCAACCGACGACGACGTGGTGCTGCCGCCCTGGGGCTCATAACAATATAGACCCAAATAACATATTACATACCTGGCTTTTAAGTACAACACGCTGAGATTTCCGAGACATTTTTAAAAAATATTTAAAAAATTAGTAGAGCAACTCTCGTGGCGGGTCAAGATTTGACGCAGCGCAGACTGCACTAGTCGTGTGCATCGAGCCGCGGTCGACTCGTGACTGACTGGGGCTCGGGTCATATCAAACCCTCCACACCCCGCACGCACCGCGCGACCTCACCGCACAAAAAGTAGTGGGGCGCTTCTTGTTGGATTGAACTATCTGTAACTACCTACCAATATTACATACACGGTATCAATACTAATAAGGGATGGTCATGGAGTAAGTTACTTTGTTTGATGAGATATTACGTTTGTAGAATCTATGTATGATACTTAACTAAATTGACGATTTTTTTTTTATCTTTTCTGTATACATGTATGTTCCTCCATAACTGTTAAACCGATCATCCGAATTCTATGAAACTTAGTACAAGCACATTTAACTATAGGCAACACAGGATAATAGGCTAAATAAAAATGAGTTCCGGTTATGCTATGATGTGGCTCTCATACAAACCGAATTGTTCTGCGCGCCGAAATATAGGTACGGTAGCGGGCTTACTTACGGCGAGGTCCCTCCGCGCCTCCGGCTTATAAAAACACTCTAGGGATTAGCCATACTAACAAGTTATATTGGGGCGGTGAATTTAGTTTTTCCGCAAAGTAGCCATGTCTGACCAGTGACCTGTCGGGGCGTACTCCGATGTATGAACTATGATGAACAGATGGAGTCGAATTAAAAAATGTAGCAATATTTTTTAATTAAAAAAAATAAAATTATCGAAAAGTATTGATCTCCTCGGGCTAATTCTTTCACTAATATTCTTCTAACATCCTAAACTACAGGATATCACTACGAGCAATTTGCTATCAAACCTGCCATTAGCTATACCTCACCCGATAAGAATCCCTGTGATCCACCGCTCCTATTCCAGCTCTGTTTATATACCTACACACTCTATGGTGTACTCACAACTCTAGATGCAAGTGGGGTGGTGCATCTCTGTTTGCAAGAAAAGTTTTTAGAATGAGAAATTATTTTACATTTTTTTTTCACGCAAAAAAATCATGTTCCTAAAGAGCCAAACTATTATGCTAGCCCACCCACCAGTTCATATACCCAGTGTTCATTTCGGAAGCCCCAACCTAGTTTCATACCGATTAATGTGATCATACAATAACCTCTTCTTTTGGTATAGGGTAAACATTTTACTTTTTATAAATTTTTCGGGTCAAGATCTGTGTCTCTGTAGGAACAAATATTATCAAAATATTGTTGTATAAAAGTGCTTTTTTTAATTAACTTAATTTTTAAAAATATTGTTCCTATAGAGCCACAGAACGAGAATAAAAAAGTACATATATGCAAATTAGAAGTTACCTTTATGCAAAATGGTTTTGAGGTGGTCTTTCGATTATGTTAATATGGTAAGCCAAATTATGATTTTAATGGAAAATTTAACAAATTACATCAATCGGAAAATGTTTCAGGTGTAGGCAAGACATCCCTTACGTATTTGATCGCCCAAAATAAACCTTTGCTTTCTGCCGGGTGGACGGTGGGCTGCTCCGTAGAAGTGAAACTGCATCGGTACAAGGAGGGCACTCAGGCGCAGAACACATTCTTTGTGGAACTTTGGGACGTAGGAGGGTCCACCAATCACAGAAATACGAGAAATGTGTTCTATCAGCCCACTCATGGTATGTCTCCTAGAGTGTTTTTATTTTATTACCTATCACATAAATTTTACATTTTGCTAAATCTATTACATGTCTAACCTACAGGGAATGAACTGCAGGGAAAAAAGATGTGTTCTAATCTCTATATACCTAATTTCGAATTGGGCAATTATGTAAGCTTGTATGCATTACATGTAGTTTATTTTTATCCATTTTCATGTACGTACGTGTATCATATTATTTTACGCCCAAGCTGTCTCTTTGTTGTTTTGTTTAATTTATAAAGGAACATAATTATACTCATTAGTTTTTAAGTGTTTTTAGGGTTCCGTATCCGTCGTACGGGACCCTATTACTAAACCTACGCCGTCTGTCTGTCTGTCCGAGGGCTGTAGGTATCTCTTAAACCGTAATAGGTAGCTCGTTGAAATTTTCACAGAATATGTCTTATTATGGCCGATATAACAACAAATAATAAAAATAAGAAAAAGTAAAAATTTCACAGGGGTCCCCATACAAGAAACTAATAAGTGTACTACCGAAAACAGTACGAAGCATTTTAACTAATCATGAATTTGAACTAATATGAAGCATTTCATAAGACACGCCATAGATGGCGTGAGTGGCGCTGACCATGACATGCCGATACGGAAGCCTCGGTGCGCGAGTTTGACTCGCACTTGTTTTTCTGTAAATGTTTCAATAGACTCGTTGGCAAGCAGAGATTGCCTTAGGCAATAAGTCCACCATTTGTAATATATTTTATATAAAACAATAAAGCATAAGTAATAAATGAAACCTTTTAATGCAGGTATAATTCTAGTTCATGATTTAACAAACAGAAAAAGCCAAATAAACCTTCAGAAATGGCTGTCCGAAGTACTGAACCAAGACAGTGGCAACGGCAAGGCTCCACGTGTAGAAGTAGATCCGGAACAGTTCCTGGGGTCTACGCAGGTTTGTGCCATATTTATTATGTTCTTGATCATTTTCTATATTGTGACTTAGAAAGCACAACACCAGTACAGTCTCGGCAGTAAATAATGAACATCGAGATTTAGAAAGAGACAATCCGGTTGTAGAGTGTCGTCCCTGTCGCACAAAGACGTGCGAGTTCGTGCGACAGAGACAACGCTAGACAACCAGATTGTCCCTTTTTAAAGCTCGATGTTCATTATTTACTGCCGGGTCCAGTAACATAACTAGTGAGCACGTGACGAACGCAGCACTTCACAGCTTCACCGAACACATCCGGGCACATTGCAGGTAGGAAGGTTTTAATCGAGCATGAGACCAGCAATTGGCCAATTTGTCTATCTCACAGCGCGCTAGATGTTTCGGCTCACGTCTAGCCCTGGTCAGCTAGTCTGTAATAAAATATTCTTCAACCGAATCAACACTATTATTTATTACACACAATTTTTTACATAGGTGTGTATTAAATTTTTGACATTCCAGATACCTATCCTGGTAATTGGTACAAAGTATGACTTGGCGGAGGAGAAACAACGAAAGAACCAGTACCGTAGACTTGCAAGCAGTATAGCTGAGCAGTGTGGTGCCGATGAAATATTTGTCAACTGCCACCAAGCTCGGTACGCATGCATCTTAGTGTTTTGTGAACTATAAATATTAATAAATCAACAAATATTAAGTGTTTTAATTAATTAAATTGAAATCGTTTGCATTCCAGTTCACTAGCACCCGGTACAACAAGTGCGGTTAAATTAACAAGATTTTTTGATAAGGTGAGGATGCGTCTATCAAATATTTTCCCATTGCATGCATATTTGAGCACTGATCTATAATATAACTGATCTAGATAAAAGCCCTTTTCATACATTACTTCCGAAAAAATATATGATACCAACCAAATCAGCTTACAAGCTGAGTTCACAATGACTGATTTTTGTATTGTATAGCTCACCTTATTGTCAATTTCCCCAAATATATTGATTGAGCAGTGTTACAGCATTCATAGCTTTTTTTTATTTTATTATTTAGTGTCCACCATGCGACGGTGCTTGC
This sequence comes from Nematopogon swammerdamellus, assembly GCA_946902875.1. Classification (NCBI taxonomy): domain Eukaryota; kingdom Metazoa; phylum Arthropoda; class Insecta; order Lepidoptera; family Adelidae; genus Nematopogon; species Nematopogon swammerdamellus. The sequence goes on along the minus strand of OX336340.1, from coordinate 11,989,614 downwards.
ACCTCTAGCACTCTAGTGACTGAACTAAAGAAAAAAACATTTTCAGGTAATCGAAAGAAGATACTATTCCAGAGTCAGTCCGTTTCCAGAAAAGAGGAAGATTCCACCATTCATGATGAACAACTCCACACCGGTGTCCAACAACAAGCCCACACAATACATGAGTCCAAGATTCTATCACATGGATTAACATGATTGATATGTACATAAATATTTATAAAACATAGAAAAAGCAGAAGGTGTGGAACTAAGCTTGCGATGGCTTCACCGAACATATACGGGCCCATCGGCAGTAGAGGAGGGTGTTAGTTAATCGAGGTCGGGACTAGCGAGTGGCCACTCTAAATTTCCCGCGCATGCTTCACGTTTCGGCTCGCATCAAGCCCTCGTCAGCTAATCTGCGTTGACTAGGACGCGGGAAACCACCAGTCCCGCTCTCGACCTCCCTCTCTCTACCTATCCATATTCTGTAGGATGCTTCCTGTTTGTTACGTAAAATGAATTTATTCGGTAAATGTAGGTACAATGAATTACTTAAGACACACGTACCTATGTACAAGGTGTTACATACAGGTTACATACAGGATTAATGGCTAGTATGTCAACCATAGATTCCTGGGTATATTTGGAGCAAAACATTTAAATAAATTTAGTTTTCTACGCCCAGTAGGTTTTACTATTAGTACCTGTATGTTAGTTACCTTCGATAATAATTACCTCCTGTGTTTGCTATGTCGTCATGTGTGTATGTAGTGAGTTCTCGCATGGCCTAACTATTGTAAGTAATATAATAATAAAATCGAATAATATCCAGTGTTTTCGACTTATTCAGTTTATGTTTTCCTTGTTTACTTGTATACCTAAGTTTTAAAAAGGTTTAAAAACAATTATAGTGACTGAGACTAGCGCTGCCATCTCTAAACATCAACTTATATAATTATTATTATAATGCGCGGGGCGACCTCGGCGTGTCGCCGCCGCAGCGGCTCGTCAGTGTTCTCCCTCGCACCCGCACCGTACGTGTATAGTGTATGCGCGTGGCGGGTCGCCCGCTGCGGCGGCGACGACGACACGCCGAGATCCGTCCCGCGCATTATACTAGCGTAAGGACGGGCCGCATACATCGAAAGTCTAGTAGGCGAGTTGCTCTGATTGGTCGATGCCAGTTTGGCGGGAAATTTTAATTTCGTCTGGCTCCGCCTCCGGCACTCCCAGCGAACCTACTGAATCAGATATTCGTTTGGTCGTTTATGTAATTTGGTGGCTCAGTGGTAGGTGTAGGGTTTTTATTATTTATTTTTGTTATCTCGACCATGGGATCGTGTCCCTTTTGCCAAAATTTGTTTTGTTTTACTTTTTTTTTAAGCAATGTTAGGGTGTTAAAATTATGTTATGGTTATTTTTTTATAACCACCTAAAAAAAACTTTATTTTCAAAAATACTTCCGAAATTTAAATTTCCCGCCAAACTGAGAACGACCAATCAGAGCAACTCGCCTACTAGACTTTGGAAATATGCGGACGGGCCAATACGAACTCAGTACCTAAATGTCCTCACTAAATTGGGAGTCAAACGCGAAGTGACTCCCAAATTCCAGACTGACAGCCTTCGAGCATCTGACAGCTATCAATATCCCAGGTGCTGGGCTGGCTGGCATCGATGGTTTCTGGCTGTCAGTCGGCGGTGGCCGTATCAGTTGTTTGGGTGTCGTGTGACGTGTCTCTCCTAAATGCCTCATACTTGCGTAGAGAGCGTTCCATATAAAAGTTCCCTTCGCCGTTATGTTGGCTCCACTGTCTAACTGTCAAAACAGCATTGAGGGTTGCTATGTGTACCGATTTACCCGTAATTATCAGTATTTACCGTATTTTTTGTACGGTAAATACCGATTACATTATTAGGTAATATATTCTTCACAATCTGGCAGCACGAATTTAAGCACTGACAGTGACAGTGGAGCCAACATAACGGCGAAGGGAACTTTTAGTTGGAACGCTCTATACTCAAATCGTGCAGGGACTACAAAAAGAAAGGAGGAATCCATAGGTGAGTAAGCCTTATTTTGTTGCAATTGCAATCAGCGATATTTCCTAATAAAATCTGAATTGACATTTTGTTTACGCAACATCGCACGCCAGTCGTGTTATATTTAAATTTTATTGAGAATTACGTTAACTAGTGTGAATTAATAATTTATTTTTGTTATTGTTTATCTCAGACGAAATAAAAAATTAAGATAGAACGCCCCCGCGAACTGCTGCTGCCACTGTATTAATGTCTCTTCCCTAGCTTTTACCAGATGGTAGGGTTTACCCCATCGGATGTGTACTAATAATAATTTGTTTTCCGTCTAGTTCATGTAGCCGGCACGACCAAGGGGACGCACTGACATCGCGCCTAGTTCATGATGACTTGATGAGGGTGGAATTAAGTAAATAAAAAATAATTACAGAAAAGGCTGCATCGTATATTACCTTTGCCTATCCCAAAAAAGGAATAAAAAAAAATGGGTATGACTATAGCTGTCACTGTCAAAATGACAATAATGTGGAGGGCGGGGGCGACCTTCAATTTTGTGGTCTTATATAAAATTATTTTACTACAATCAACCTATCTAAGTTATATAATCAGTTATCCTCTCAACAGACGGACATGCTCAAGCTGACTCAGGCTTCATGTCCACTCCTCACGTCGAGTTTGCGACGTCGTCGATTAAAGTGGTACATTAAGAGCTGCTGGGTCATAACCTCGCAGCAGTATGCTTCGCTTGCTGGCGGGCCGCTGCAGCTCTACCGCCAAAAGGTGACGAGGGACGGGCTGAGTGCAGACGCCCACCAGGATTCCGTCATGATGCAGCTACAACGGATACACGACCAGATCGGCTCTTACAAGCGACCAAGGGTGCAGACGAATCCCACCGGTGCGTTCAGCTTCCTCAGGAGGACGAAGGATAAAGTCAATGCTCCTAAAGGCCTCTATATCTACGGCAGCGTCGGCGGTGGAAAAACAATGCTAATGGACATATTTTTCGAATCGGTTCCCGTTAGTCATAAATTTTATTATAATGTTTTTTATGGGGTGTGGCTTTATACTGGGGAGCCGCGGTCGCAAATTGCTGGTAAGCTTAATACGTAGGCTGAGTAAAAAGAAAAATTTTAGTGAAATAATGTTTTGCCAGAGACTCGTAGTTTCGAAGAAAAATAATAATAAAGAAACATTTGGGGGTGGATTAGTAGAGGGGATCCGAGAACGGTCCCGCCCTTCTCGTCTCCCCGGAGGGAGGAGGAGGGGGTCCCTTCCCTTTTTTTTATGGAATCTGGCACAATTGTCTACATCACCTACAACATCTGTGATGTCAGCCCATAAACACCGGGTGAACTAGGTGCCATGTCAGTGCTTCCCTTCATTTCCCCTTTGCCGGAGGGGCAAGGGGAGAGAGAAGGGATGATGTAATGTTGTGTGAAAAAACATTTCTTTTGTTAGGGGGCAGGGCGGGAAGGTGAAGGGGGCGCGTGGCAATATATATCAATTCCCCCCCCCCCCCCCCCCCTCACCTTTGCCCGAGGGAAGAGGTACAATTTAATAAAACATAAAAAAAATACTTGAATTTAAGAAGTCCAAACAGTGTGCAATCCAAATAAAGAAACTTCACAACTTATTGTGTATAAATAGTCTGCACTTCCATAGTCCAAAACCAAAAAACTTCACAACTTATTGTAGGTATATAGGTAGTAAATTTTCACTTTACTGGTAACTGTACTTCACTGAAAGGGTCCCTCTTACCCCGATCGAGGGCCCTATGCCACTGGTATTCTACCAGTAGGTCTGCGAAACTTTTGTTGGCGGGTCGGGCTACGGACTAGCAGGCGGGCTGAGTGCACCGCTATCCATCGCATTTCAACCGAAACTCGACTGCAACGCACTTCGCCGGAAAGTTCAAAGTGCTAAGGAATCTGCGACTCAACTCGCCACAACACAAACGCAACAAGACGCACGTAACATAAAGCAGAGAAATGCAAACCTCAACTCAACGCTAAACAAATGCAAACAAAATGCATACAGCCCTTAACGACAAGTCGCAACATGCAAAATGGCGTCCATTATGAATCTGGCCACAGACTATCTAAGTATACTAATCTGGCCCATAGACTAGTATGTCTGCGTACGCGCGCATGACAAAGTTGCCATAATACAAAAGGGAAAAACCACATTTAAAAAAAAACATGTATTTCCGGGTGCGTGTCACGCCGGGTGCCGCCTAACTCGCTCACTTCCCTCGTGCACTTGTCCGATAGGCCATCTGGCGGGGCTTATAAGAAACACGGAATAGCCATGAGAACAGGTTATGTCGGGGCGGTGGATTTCGTTTCCGCAAAATATGCTAATTTACCCAATTTTTTTTTTTATTCTTTATTGTATAATTTCATCCATTGGTAGGTAACCTACGCTTGGATATGTGGAAAATTCCGCCAGTTCTAAATTCAATGCAAAATTTAATATTTATGGCAATACACACCTGGTCACGCGTTTAAGGATTTCGGATTAATGGAGGGAACTTAAAATAATTTTTTTTTTCTCCAAAACTACGAGTTTCTTGTTGTTTCTGCCCTCTGCTCCCCTCTTCTAAGCAACACCCATTATAATATTTAAAAAAAAAGTCCATTATACGTTAATTTTTCATGCAAAAAAACACCCCTCCCTTTCCCTCTCCCCTCCGGCAGAGGGGGTGGGGTAAATCAATACCCACAACCCCTACCTCGGCTCCCCAGTATTAAGCCACCCCCCTTTTTATATGTAATGTGAAATATGTCCCAGTGCGTAGCATAGTCGTTGTAACTAATGTTCCAAAGTGTATTAACTATTACAGTTAGTCAACATTATCCTTTTTTTTATGGAAACTGACACGGTTGGCTACATCACCTACAACATCCGTGATGTCAGCCCATAACAGCGGGTGAACTAGGTGCCATGTCAGTGCTTCCCTTCGGTCGTGCCGGCCACACTGAACTGGACGGAAAACACTAACTATTTACATAGCCGTTTCGACCGACGTTTCATTCAGTGCGGTGGTATCAACCCGGGCGGGTTGAAACCTACCACCTAGTAAGGTAAGAAAGGAAGGATCCTACGTTTTACGTGTAATCCGAACCACGGTCAGCCTCCAACGGTCGAGCGTTCACCCATCCAAGTACTGACCGCGCCCAGCGTTGCTTAACAATCAATAGCAACAGTCGACTGTTGCACCACTGAGCTATCGAGGCCGGCACATCTCAAGGTTCATTTACATTTATCACTTTGTCTTGGAGCAATCATCCAAAGTGATAACTGATAAGTGCAAAAGACTTTTTAAGTTTTGTTTCATCCAAAGTGTGCGCTAAAGATGAACAATGAAACATATTGACCCCCTACCAACTTTTGATTAGGTAAATATGAGAGAGAAACCGTTGATTTATCCAGAGTGAAGGCCTAGTTATAAATGTAAACAAATGGTCAGTTAATTCATTTCACTCTCATTAACTGTTTAGTTCAGATCTTCCAGTCAAAAAAGAAATGTTGAACTGGATGAAATGATATTTAAACAAGGATGACTGTTTTGGATGATTTCACTCTATGTGAATCACTTTGGATAAAAAAAATATAAACGAAGTACCTATTCAAGTTCTTTGGATGTAGGTAGGTACATTAAAAGTGATATAGTGTAAATCCCGCTTTAGCTCTATAACTATAACTTTGCTCCCAAGAAATACTAATTAAAAATTATTAGAAAAGTGGTTGCACAGTAGGCTGCAAAACTAATTTGAGACCAGCAAAGTAACATCTGTTATATCATGTCCACTATAAACTGTATTTCAGATAAAGGAGAAGCTACGAGTACACTTCAACTCTTTTATGCTGAACGTTCACTCGCGTATACACGAGCTGAAGATATCGTCCGGGCCCGGTGCGAGTCTGTTCCGTGACGAGAAGGCCAAGCCGTACGACCCCATCCCGCCCGTCGCCGAGGATATTACGCAGGAGTCGTGGCTTATATGCTTCGATGAGTTTCAAGTGAGTTTAATATTTAATCTTTCTCTCCAAACTTACTGCAGCCTACAGCGCATGTCCCACTACATGCTCTTTGGTTGGCTGCAGCCAGGCACATCCATGTCCTTCTATATGCCATATTTTGCATCTGTCTAAGCAAAGCCGATTTCATAAGTCTTATGAGCCATAGACTTTTTGTTTATTGTGAATGGTAGATATAATAGAATGGCACACAATAGCCTGGTCTGACAATGACAGTAACTTGACAGGAGGAAGGGGGAGCTGGCGTGCTTCGCTAAATCAGTAATCATTTCTTGAAATTACATTTCATTTTCTGAAAAAAAAAACCTGTTCTTTTTTAGGTTCCGTTCCTCAATGAGGTAAAAATGGAATTATGTCTACCTGTTCATCCGTCTGTCAAGGGTCATCTCATCTCATCTCATCTCACTTCGCACTAATATCATAAATGCGAAAGTAGGTATATTTGTTTGTTTGTTTGTTTGTTTCTCTTTCACGCCTGAATGGATTTTGACGAAACTTTGTATAGTGGTAGTATACATCCCGGAGTAACATAATTTTTAATGGGATGGGTGGGGACAAGAGGGAGGGATGGTGGAGGGAGAGGGAGAGAATAGAAGAGAAACGACAGTTTATTATCATATTTGCGTTTAAATCGGATTTGCTGTTAAATCGAGTCTTAAATCGCGAACAAAAGCTAGTATCTTATAAATGTTATAACTTATTGTTTACACAATACAGATACGGTTGGTCGTATCGAATTGAAATTTGGCTTGAAATTAGAAAATATTACCTTCTTTGCATTTTGCATTAGCAAGTGTGGAAGAACATTTCAAAATATATTAAAAATTGTGAACAATCGTCGAATGTGATACCTAATGAAAAAATAATAATATTTTTTATGTGACACATCGTTGAAACCGTAACTTCCTGCAATTTATTTTTTTATTTTACAATTGAATTTCAACCATAAAATTTCCGACAAACATGGCATGTTACACATGTGGATTAAATATTGTGAATATGAACGAGTCAGACTACCGACTTGTCCTTGCCAAAAACTGTAAAAATGGTTGGATTAATTCATTAATGCTACAATGAAATGTCAGGTAACGGACATTGGAGACGCCATGATCCTCAAACGGCTGTTCACGCAGCTCTTCGACAACGGATGCGTGGTTATAGCGACCAGCAACCGCATGCCGGACGACCTCTACAAAAACGGCCTGCAACGCTCTAACTTCATCCCGTTCATCCCCATCCTCAAGCAGCACTGCACCGTGGTGCAGCTCGACTCGGGCATCGACTACAGGATGCGGAGCACGGACGGCGGCGGCCACAGCACTTACTTCCTGTGAGGATCGTTTTTTGCTATCTTTTCATTGCACATCACAGTTAAATGCACCCAAACATGCTGGCGATTAAGTAGATAGCTCCTAAGAAAGTTTCCACCATAATGAAAATAAGAGCATGGCAATGCCTCAGCACAGAGTAAATGCATGTTATAATGTCAGATGAAACTGTAATTTGGAATCAGTGGCGGATCTTTCATAGAAGCCGAAAAGCCGGGCTTGCCCTAAGATTGTCGATTGGTAAAAGTTATCTAATTCGAAATACACAAACATTGTTTTTATATAAATTCCTATGCCGCACTATGGATCGAGAAACGGCCTCCATAGTATTAGGAGATTTTTTTCGCAAACTTGATTTTTTTTTAAAAACTGTTTTTGTTATATTTAGGGTTACATAAGATAATACCAAATATATAGTTGTAGTGATATCAGTTAAGTAGATATTTTATTAAAAATACTTGAAGTTTTCAGTTGTATGGGACGGAGAATGTTTAGTCGATTTTTTAAAAAGTCTTTCGAGGTGTCGCAGATCTTTTAATACATCATGAAGTAGACCACGAGTGTAATAAGACCACATAAAAACTGTAACCCAATTCGACCCGGTATAGAAAATATCTAAGTCCGAATTTATAAATTTTCGTCTATTTTCTTTAAACATTATTTATGGTTTAACTTTACAATTAATTACATTTTCTTATGTTTTGTGATTGCCAAGTGTGTAAGTTATACTAATTGGTACATTATGTAACAACTATACCTACCACTGTGGTCGAAAATACCCTCCAATATTTGTAGCGTTTTAAATGTTTATTCGTTATTCATAATTGATTTGAGGACATATTAAATAAACAAATATGTGAAGACGCGTAGCGTGACAGTACGTATGTATGTTAGGTACAAATATATAAAGTATATATATATATTTTATTTTAAAATTTGCAATGTATGGGACGGAGAACATTATATTTATTTTGCCGGACTACAAAGATGTGTCAAACTCTTATTAGCAAGGTTGTGTAGCACAACATAAAAATAAACACAATCAGTAAAAAAAAATTTAGAATGGTGCAGCCTTCCGAGTATCGACAGGTCAAAGTATAGCATTTTTTACCTTTTTTCTTTAACAGTAATTTTTGGTTACATTATGATTGTACAATTATTAAGCAGGTATGCAAATATGTGAGGCATATAATATAATTCTATATCAGATATGTACAGACCATTCCGATTAACAGTGTAAAAAAACAGCAATATTTTTATTTAATAAAACTGAAAACATTATAGTACATTATTCGAAACTGTTAAGAACTAACAAAGTCTTAACAGTAACGTGATGTTGAACGTGACGGAAAAGAGGCTGTATAAAAAAAAAATTGTGAACGCACTTTCTCAAGATGTTAAGAACAATTCTATTCAAAATTATTCACCAAAATTAATTTTATAAAAAAATTGTTTTATATAAAATTTGAGCCGGTATAGAAAATATGTAAGTCCGAATTTGTAGATTTTTGTTTTCTTTCCTTTAAATATAATTTACAGTTTTAGAATAGAACATATATACAAGGCTTTGCAGCTCATTCATTATGACGACGCATTAGATACTAATTACCATTCGGTAAGACGAAAACATTCCCACATCCCTGTTTGTGAAACCCCACTATATTGGTAAAAACCGGTTTAGTACATCAGGTGGTGTCCTTTGGTCGCGAATTTCAGTTTAGGATTTTATTCAACGCGCGTAAGGGACGGATCTCTCCTTTCGAAACGAGTTATCGCTGTTTTCAAATACTTTCCTTCCTGCATTATTACTTGAAAACTAGGTACATTTTCGGTTCGAACTCTAACATTTTACAAAATGAAAGAGTTTAAATCAAATCTGAAACTTTTTGTTTTCTTAAAAAACGAGCAAGGCCTCTCCGACCCCAAACATACTATTTGACAAGTTTTCCGTTCATATATCTAATGAAAACCGTGATCAATTCAAGTGTTTTTGTAAAAGCTACTTGTCTAATATGTATAAAAAGTGGAAAAGTACAAATTATTCGTTCAGTTTCTTCAAATGAAAATTTGAAACATGGTTGACGTTAGACATAAAGTGGCCCGAATATGTTCAAAACATACCTCAAGAACCAAGACATGAGGAAGCGGAACCATTCGTGCCGCAATCACTAGCGAAACAGCATTCAGAAGCTTCAACATCTCCTAAACCAGAGTTCTGTCCTCGAAAACAATTCCACGAACTTCACTACCAGCCAAAAAGGCGCAGAACCGCACATCTGTGTACGGAAAATGACTTCGACGAGCTCGCATTCGCTGCGGTGAGTAAAGGTATTAATACGGAAAGACATGATGTTTCTGAGGTGCTTAAGTTTCTTCTGGAAAATTCAGATGAGGTTGGTAGAATAAAGGAATACATTCAAAAAAAAACACAATACTCGCCGGAGAAAGCCCTCAGCCTCTTCAGTTCCCAGCAACTCTCCAAATCGCAATACTGCGAACTACGGGCAACGGCAATTGAAGCAGGAGTTGAACTGTATCCCTTATACTATCAGCTCCAAAAAAAAGGTCGAGTGTTACCGTCCGAAAGAGAGTGTCAAGGTCACGGAAGTGGAAGCACGTGTTTTTGCAGCATACAATAATGCACGAAGGAAAGTATTTGAAAACAGCGATAACTCGTGTCGAAAGGAGAGATCCGTCACATACGCGCGTTGAACAGATAATAAACTGAAATTCGCGACCAAAGGACACTAATTACCGGTTTTTACAAATATAGTGAGGTTTCACAAACAGGGATATGGGAATGTTTTGGTCTTACCGAATGATAATTAGTATCTAATGCGTCGTCATAACGAATGAGCTGCAAAGCCTTGTATGTATGTTCTATTCTAAGATTGTAAATTATATTTAAAGGAAAGAAAACAAAAATCTACAAATTCAGACTTACATATTTTCTATACCGGCTCGAATTTTATATAAAACAATTTTTTTATAAAATTAATTTTGGTGAATCTTTTATTTATAAGTTCGGTTTATTAATTTGTTCTGTTTTTATTCAACCTTGTATTTATTTTGGTGAATAATTTTGAATAGAAATTTTTTTAACATCTTGAGAAAGTGCGTTCACAATTTTTTTTTTGTACAGCCTCTTTTCCGTCACGTTCAACATCACGTTACTGTTAAGACTTTGTTAGTTCTTAACAGTTTCGAATAATGTACTATAATGTTTTCAGTTTTATTAAATAAAAATATTGTTATTTTCACACTGTTAAGCGGAATGGTGTGTACATATCTGATATAGAATTATATGCCTCACATATTTGCATACCTGCTTAATAATTGTACAATCATAATGTAACCAAAAATTACTGTTAAAGAAAAAAGGTAAAAAATGCTATACTTTGACCTGTTGATACTTGGAAGGCTGCACCTTTCTAACATTTTTTTTACTGAGTGTGTTTATTTTTATGTTGTGCTACACAACCTTGCTAATAAGAGTTTGACACATCTTTGTAGTCCGGCAAAATAAATATAATGTTCTCCGTCCCATACATTGCAAATTTTAAAATATAAAAAAAATATATATATACTTTATATATTTGAACCTAACATACATACGTACTGTCAAGCTACGCGTCTTCATATATTTGTTTATTTAATGTGTCCTCAAATCAATTATGAATACCAAATAAACATTTAAAACGCTACAAATATTTGAGGATATTTTCGACCACAGTGGTAGGTACAGTTGTTACATAATGTACAAATTAGTATAACTTACACACTTGGCAATCACAAAACACAAGAAAATGTAATTAATTGTAAAGTTAAACCATAAATAATGTATAAAGAAAATAGACGAAAATTTATAAATTCGGACTTAGATATTTTCTATACCGGGTCGAATTGGGTTACAATTTTTATGTGGTCTTATTACACTCGTGGTCTACTTCATGATGTATTAAAAGATCTGCGACACCTCGAAAGACTTTTGAAAAAATCGACTAAACATTCTCCGTCCCATACAACTGAAAACTTCAAGTATTTTTAATAAAATATCTACTTGACTGATATCACTACAACTATATATTTGGTATTATCTTATGTAACCCTAAATATAACAAAAACAGTTTTAAAAAAAAAATCAAGTTTGCGAAAAAAATCTCCTAATACTATGGAGGCCGATTCTCGATCCATAGTGCGCCGCCGCGCGGCGCGCCGAAACATGCGGGTCGACTCGAGCCACCAGCCAGATGTGTGTATCGTCGGCCGGCAGGCAATCGGCAAACAAAAGATGCTACCTACGCCTGCAAATTGCAATGAATGTCGCAGTCCTTTTCACGCTCAAGCACGGAATACGGCGCGCGATCGTAACGCCAAGCCACATGTGCAACTTAAGGTGATTTCAATGCAAGAAGCTCCGCCTGCTTTACCTCCCTTCTTCTCCACTACCCTTCTCGAACCGCGCGGCTCCCCGCGCCTCCCCCGGCGCGCGGCGCGACGCTGACCCGCGCCGCGCCCTATATTACTTTACTCTTTGGCCGACACACACGGGCGGCGCGGCGGTGCGGCACCGGCAATCGCGCCGTCGAGTTGAGCACAGCACAGAGCAGTCAATAAAAGTAGAGAACGTAATGCGTAAGTCTGTAGGTACCACCAGTTATTTTTTAACAACCCAAAGAGGATGACTGTCTACGTAATATAGCCACGGATATATGTTCTTCTCTTTTACTCTAGTACTTTTGGTTTACCTTGTATCCATTTCTCGGCTACGAAATTATCCTTGCACAGCGTTTTGGTATTTCGGCCAAGACCGTAGTAGGTACATAGGCCGACACCAAGCATATTAATTATTGACCCATCCTTCGGCCACGTGGTCTACCAACGGCAATGAAGTTTCTAGTTTTCAACCACATCAATGTTGAATTGTTTGTCTGATAGAAAAAAAGATGGTGTTTATATGTAGAAAGGTACATATATGTATTTTTAGGATTCCGTAGCAAAAATTACAAAAAGGGACCCTAATGGAATCGCTCGGTGTCTCTATGTCTGTCCGTCTGCATGTCACAGACACGTATTTTTCTATCAAAAACTTATTCAAAAATTCTGAAAAAAAAAATGCTGAAGAATCCTTATATGACCTTTTTTTTTCTGAAATATTTTTTTGCTTGCTCTTTTGCTTTAACTCTTTTTAATTCCATTGTATGCATACGGCCTTTGGGATTGCTACCAGAAATTTTCTTGAATAATGTGCAAATAGGTTTTTTGGTGTTGAATCAAACTACAGCTGCAGCACAACGTCCTTGATATGATTGTTTGAAAGAATAGTTGACCCATTTGCGCATGACGAATTTTGCAACAACACTATTGAAGCATTCGACCATATTACTGTCCACATCTTAAAATAAACTTCTGGCGTTATTGGCGACGGCTCTGAAAATTACTTTGATTCTTAGCCAAAAAGAGCTGTTGTTTACTAAGCCATAAAAATCAAGAACAGGTTCTGAATTACAGTAATATGGAGAGCTACTGCTATGTCGTCCGAAAGCATGCATTGGAACGTTCATTATATCTCGATTAAGGTTCCTTATTCGGCTGCCGATATTTTAAAATCTCCTGACTCTTTATTATGTTTAATGGATTTACATATTGATTTGCGCATGATTTTAATTAACTTGTCAGTCAGTAATTTTCTCAATTTTATCGGATATTTTGTATCTTTAGACATAGCTCTTAGTTTATTACAAAAAGGAGACGGGGATGTTTGGGCCCGATGGTAATAAAATGAGGTATGGTTAAAAATAATGGTTATATTTTTCTTTATTAAACTGTAAAATATCAACCCAATTCTTTATCTAGAAAAAGAGAAATCTTAAAAAAAGTGTTAAGAAAAACGATTACGATTAAACTAAATATATATTAATGTAGATACATGATTTTAAACATTTAAAAATAAAAACGCTAGCACCAAATGAATAACTCAATTAAAGTAATTAAATCCATTACAAATGGATTTGCGGTGGAAACCCTTGGTGTGTGGTCACCGGACGCACTGGCTTTTGCCGAAACCATCGGGAAATTGCTAGTGGATAAGTCCGGTGACGTGCATACCAAGGCTTACTTCATACGCCGCATAAGCCTAGAAATTCAAAGAGGGAACGCTATTAGCGTCCTAGGGACTATGGCTGCCTCGGCTGAACTAGAAGAAATTTTTTTATTTATAGGTTCTCCTTAATTTTTCTTTTGTTAGATAGGTAAGTTATGTTTTAGGTTAGTTTTAGTTATTTGTTTTAGATCTTTATTAATTGTTTTGATTACTTAATTACTAAAATAAATAAAGTCATTACAAATTAACATTTTACTACTTAAAAAAATTAAACATTCACAATAATAAAAGGACTATATATAGTCTGTGATAAAAGGAAACAATTTATAAAGAAGAAGAGCTGTCATAGCTGTCAGTTGTATTTTCATTTCATAACATTTACAAAACATAAATAACTAGAATTCTGAAAAAGTTTCGATATTATATTGCATTATTTTATTATTTTGAAGCAAACATCAACAGAAGATCTATAGAAGTGAATTTTGAGTGAGTAGTAAACGGTGGGTCTGGTTGCTGCGCCTATGTTATGTCTATAAACTAAATCAATAAAAACTCAGATTGGCAAAATCTGTTGAATTTTCAGTGAAGATTTAATAATATTTAGGCTATTAATTGACACCATTTTCATCTTTTTACAATCGGGCCCAAGATTGTATGAAAGCGTATCCGTCTCCTTTCTGAGCACGTGATTACGACATTCAATCTTTTCGACCGTGCACCCATGGTAAGGTTTTGCTTGTAAAATTTTAGAATATGTGCTGGAGTCACCATCGGAAATTAATTTAGCATAAACAAGGCCGTATCTTCCGACTATTTAAATTCTTCCAAAATAATTTCACACTCCATGCCTGTAGAAGCCCCATTATAATTTTTGAAACATTTGTGGTTATTTGGTTCGACTTTATTTTGCCCGGCTACAAACGATACAAAACTTATTTTTCACGCCCATAACACCACCTCTCTAAATCTTTTGCCAGCTATAGCCGCAGCTCCCGATAAGGCGGAATAATTTTGTTTGTAAGATCTCTTTGACCAACACCCGTCCGCAATAACTTCAATTATTGCGTTGCCGAATTTATCAACACGACCTTCTTTTAAAGCAGCATCGCGTTCTCTTTTTGCAGCCTTTTCCATTTCTTCGACAGCCGTTTCATGCCATTTTAAACAAATATCAATGTGAATTTTCGAATAAAATGGATTCGTCATGAAGGGGACATTGAGTGCTGCCATAAGTTCTTCTAATTGCGAAAAACCACATCCTATTGCCATTGCACCCGCAACAGCGGACCTGTTTACGTCTACCGGATTTTCTGTATTTTTTATTATTACTAAACGGTTTTATTTAGCTTGACTCCGTATATTTGTTTCTATCTTTGTTTCAAATCTTGCGACAACTTTTTCAACTACTTCTACTGAACCGATTTTTATGAAACTTTGCACACGCATTGAGTTATCGTGACAATACAATATTATGATAATTTCAACTTGGTAACGAGGGTCTGATGATGGAGTCAGGAGGTGGACAGTGCAACTCTTCAACCGTTACTAGTAACCCCCTCGAGTTTGGGCTCATTTGGTTGGTTTGGAGGAGCGTCTCATACTTCTACCAATACACTTGGTGACGAGGGTCTGATGATGGAGTCAGGAGGTATACAGTGGAACTCTTCAACCACTTGGTGACGAGGGTCTGATGATTTAGTCAGGAGGTATACAGTGGAATTCTTCAACCGTTACTAGTAACCCCCTCGAGTTTGGGCTCATTTGGTTTGTTTGGACGAGTGTCCCATACTTCTACCAATATACTTGATAACGAGGGTCTGATGATGGAGTCAGGAGGTGGACAGTGGAACTCTTCAACTGTTACTAGTAACCCCCTCGAGTTTGGGCTCATTTGGTTGGTTTGGACGAGTGTCCCATACTTCTACTAATACACTTGGTGGCGAGGGTCTGATGATGGAGTCAGGAGGTGTACAGTGGAACTCTTCAACCGTTACTAGTAACCCCCTCGAGTTTGGGCTCATATGGTTGGTTTGGACGAGTTTACCATACTTCTACCAATACACTTGGTGACGAAGATCTGATTATAGATGCAGGAGGTGAACTGTTGAACTTAAATAAAACAAAAATAATGATCGGGATATTTCTTTGAATCCACCCAAGTTAAGGTTTCTGTATTGTGCCGAGAACTGTGTGGCGTTAGGGTGGCTAAAAATGATACGTCGTTAGCGATACACCACCCAACTCAACGTTTGAAACGTGCCGAGGACTGTGTGGCATTAGGGTGGATAAAAATGATATGTCGTTAGCGTTTCAACCTCAAGACTGGGCACACCTTGTTGTATGAGAGCCTTGCCCCTCTACATGGACCTCTGGGGGGTCTACTGTTATTGTTCCATTACTCGTGGGAACAACATGAAAGAAAAAAATTATAAAAAAAATCAAACTAAAAACGAGTAAATAAAAAAATTGGTAAAATAACTTGTAAGTTAAACGGTTTTATTAAAAAACAACAGCTGTACAAAAAACTAGAAAAAAAACATCATCTGTACAAAAAGCTAGAAAATAATAAGGACACAAACCTGGGCCTTCTTAAGATTTTACGTCTGGGTAAGAAATCGTGCAATACTAGCGTGCTGTCTTCTCATGTCAGATGCCAAAGGGCACTTTGTGTCGCTGCGTTAGCGGAATAAGTAATAAATTGAGACTTTTAACAGACTAATATAAAAACGTGGGCCGTATAATATGCGTAATAACATGCGCCCCACGTTTTTATATTAGTCTGTTAAAAGTCTCAATTTATTACTTATTCCGCTGACGCAGCGACACAAAGTGCCCTTTGGCATCTGACATGAGAAGACAGCACGCTAGTATTGCACGATTTCTTACCCAGACGTAAAATCTTAAGAAGGCCCTGGCTTGTGTCCTTATTATTTTCTAGCTTTTTGTACAGGTGATGTTTTTTTTCTAGTTTTTTGTACAGCTGTTGTTTTTAATAAAACCGTTTAACTTAAAAGTTTTTTTACCTATTTTTTTATGCAAGTATCAACTGTGAATTTTTGATTACACATGTTACAGCCTAATACAATAATTAAATTTAGTCCTATTTTTCTTTCCGATATTACGCTCATGGATTGTAACCTACAGTTAGCAAGTGCTTTGTGGCCAGATATGATTTTCAATTAGATGTTGTAAATCTACCAATCTCCTGCCTTCAATTATGTATTTTTTTTTCCCTGTCACGTCCGGTGATGACCTGTAAAAAACCAAAACTATAATTATAAAAGTTTTAATAATAAATAATATTTATTTCTACTGAATTAGATCATTTAAAACCCTAGGCTAGGAGTGACCGCATTTGTTTATATGTTTTTTACATTACTCTATGCAATATTGAATTTTTCATAAAAATCAACCTTCTGTCTTTCTTTGGTAATACGTTTTGTAGTTATTTTGCATTCGAATATTTAGTGGTTATAATCGCTCGTCGCCTAGAGCTTCGATCTAAAGAGGTGCGGGTTCGAGCTTACGTGTGCAGGGGGACCGCACCGCTTTCTTTCTCTGAGTTTGATAAGTAAGGGTAGGGTATTGGAAGGAGTTTGATAATTAGTTAAAACTGTAACGAAACTTATGTATGTAAACAAACAATCATGTAGGTAATACCTACTGATTTTCAAATAAAGTAGTAAGGTATAAAATTAAATTACATGTACATTTTTGTGGTCGGCGGTGGTGGTGGCGTTGACAGCGATATTGGAGGTGTCATCGAAGGCGGCGGCGGCGGAGGCAGCGGGTTCTGAGGTGGTTCTGACCGTGGCAGCAGCAACGGCAGCGGCTCGGCTAACACCGGCGCCGCCGCAGCCGGCGGCAGAGGCAGCGAGGTATGAGGTGGTTCTGATCTGATCGTGGCAGCAACAGCAGCAGCGGCTCAGCAGATCTCGACACTGGCACCGGCGCGCGGCTTCGCCAACGAAGGTGTTGATTGTAGTAGAGAACGCGCCGGGATCGCCGCCGCCGCCGGTGGCCAACTATTTTGTTTCTTGATTTCATTTAGGCGAATTCCTTTATTCCGTAAATATTTCTTCTTCACGCGTTTCATCATAATGTTTTTATTTTGTTTCCCCATTTCTAGTTAGGTAGCTGCGGCTGCCGGGAGCCGTGCGGCGCGCAGGCGGGCGTGCGGTGGTCAGGAGCCGTGCTGCGGCGGGCTGCGTGCGCTCCGCCGCAGCTAATCCACACGACTGCCGTCCTCTCCTCCCCAGTCCCAACACGGAAACAGGACGCCAATATAGTCATAGTTAGGAGAGAGCGTGACGACGCCAGGTGTGAGCGCGCAAGCTAATGTTGGGCGTGTCTGATCAAATCTACATGAAAACGTTAATTTTTTTTTTACAAAATCTATTAACTTTACAGAGATATCCATCGACACAAAATTAGATATCGTTCATCCGAACTGGCTAAAAAATTATCATAATGTTTTGGGGTAAGTTTTGTCGGCAATATAAAAAATAAGAAATAATCGAAGGTTTACAAATTATTTTATTGTGTCGTGTTATTTTATTGTTTCACGTTTTCCATCGTCACATCATTTAATGAAGAGTTGGAGATTATATTGTTGAAGTTCACAAATACCTTACTTCAGCGGTTTCGCCAGTAAATTAGATCAAAAACTAGATGTTTCTACATTAATATCACCTTAAGCCTAGAATTCTCGTGCATCTCCTCTTCATACAAAACTAATACATTGAAACAAAAGTTTGTGTCAATGTGGGGTAGGGACCTGTACACGTATACGACACCTACATGACTCACACTAGTAAATAAATGCCAAGCTTCCTGACGTAAGAAGGAAGGACGAAGGTAACCGACCAATTACAGCGCGCGATTTCAGTGTTACAATTACGTAGGCAAAATTCACTAATTATGGGAAAAAATTTATTGTAAAATGCAAATAAAATGTGGTGAATTCCCCATTATTTACAAGGGTAAGTTTGGGTAACGTACTCCAACACAAGTTTTTATTTCAATGCAAATGCTTTCGCTGAGATGCTTTGATTGTTGTATAGAATTTTCAAAATAATTAGGTAAATAGTGTTGTGTTGGAGTTCTTGGATTGGAACAATGAATCTTAAAGAGGAAGTGGAAAGGCCAGTGAGTGAGTGCGATGATAGAAAGTGTTTTCAATACTTGCTTCAACCTGGTAAGTTAGCCTCTCTAAGTTTTGCTGAGAAAAAGAGTGTTGGACTATGATGAAGAAGGTGTTGGACTATCTGAATGCACGAGGCATTCAGATAGTCCAACACCTAACTTGGTGATTCATCAGGCAACTAAGAATCGTAATAGGCATTTTCATCGATCTGTCTACAAGATTGCATGGGTCGCTGGTTGTTCTCACATGATTATGCTTTTTTACTGGTATTGCGTGCTGTTCTCGAATGAAAAGGGTGTTTGGAACACAACAGGCTACTCAGACCTAAACAACTTCGCTAACGCTCTAAAGCGGCATCAATCCA
Source organism: Nematopogon swammerdamellus (assembly GCA_946902875.1). Lineage (NCBI taxonomy): Eukaryota > Metazoa > Arthropoda > Insecta > Lepidoptera > Adelidae > Nematopogon > Nematopogon swammerdamellus. The sequence goes on along the minus strand of OX336340.1, from coordinate 11,970,607 downwards.
CTAAAGTGCATTTAAATGCTGTTATCGCATTCCATGGATTTGGGAAGACTCGGATAGAAACTTCGCTTTCGCGACAGGCTGCTGACGAAATAGAGAGACACAACAGAAAGGTTGATCATAATGCAAGAACTCTGGTAAATTACAGCACAACACCGACCACCACGTTTCGCAAAGTATTCGAACAAGATTCAATCGATCAAGCTGCAAGTAAGGCACGAAGACCCACCTCCTGCATGAATCGGTGGAATTACCGTGCCAAGTTGAGAGGTGACGATCTTGTCGCCCTTTAGTACGGCATCTTGTCCTTATCCCTTAGTCGCTTTTTACGACATGTATGGGGAGAGATGCAGTGGGGATATTCTTTTTAAGTACCGGCCCACACGGTATATATTATTTATTTATTAGGCGATGAAAGAAATGTTATTTACATAGATTTGTTACCTACCATGCCATTCGGACTAAAGTTGTGCTTGCCCTTGCTGAAAACCCACCATCCGCCACTGTGGAATGCTGGGACGTCCGGATGGCTCGCTATAAGGTGTTGAACTCAGCTTGCAATGACTTCACCGCACATATCCGGGTCCATGGGCAGTAAAGGAGGATGCCGATCGTGGTCGGGACTAGCGAGCTGCCGTTCTTTAGTTCTCCAGCATGTGTTAAGGGCGCCACACACCTTTCAATTAATATTGCGCAGACTTGTGCAAGTCTGCATGACGCCGCAAGTATAGAAAATTGCTTAATAAACTTCCCACACACGTAACGGTACACTTGCACAAGTCTGGACCTGCGCAATATTAATTGAAGGTGTGTGGCGCCCATTATGTTTCGGCTCGCTGCAAGCCCTCTTAAGCTACTCTGCTATGACTAGGATGTGGAGAACCACCAGTCGAAGAGACTGTAGAGTTACTAATTATTGTTTATTGTATAATTTCATCCATACGTTCCTACACTTGAATATGTTATATATTCAATCCTTTTTATAATATTTTAAGTTTTGTATTTTTTTATGTATAGAATGATATGTGTGGATAGGGCTGCCATCTCTAAAATCATTAAACTAGGACAAAAAGAACTAAAACCCCGGATTTTCATATAAAAACCCGGACATTGCTTTTTTCTTATTATGATATGATGACAATTATTTTATTTTAAACTTTTTGAAAACATAAAATTTTCATATATATTATTAAAATATTAAATGGCATTACTCACGGTCGTCTCCGAGCTTTAATTTGGCTCGACGTTTCGGGCCAAACGTATGGCCCATATTCATGAGCACTCTGCCGGCGCGACGGTTGGCAGAGAACATGTCGAGCCACACACATAGCTCGGAGACGGCCGTGAGTAAAGCCGTTTAATATTTTAATAAGGTTTAACAATCGCGCTAATTTTCATAGATAAATGAAATCTAACACTTTATGCCCAAAAATATAGGTAATGCATGCCAATAAAAAATAAAACATCAAATAGTACGCCAACCAAAACCATACCGGTTATAATTAGAAATAAAAATTAGTCACTAATAGTGTCTAACTATTAATTAAGAAAGTAATTACATAATTTGACAGAGAAATTATAAAACATTCAAACTACAACATCTTAAAATTAGAGAAAACGTTTAATATTGCGAACTTAGGTATAAATCATGTAGTTTATGTATCTTCCAACTTCTTGTATTTTTCGGCTTTTCCAATCGCCTGAAGAACATCTTTTTTGGACAGGTGAAATTTGTGAAATTCAACACAACTCATATCTTGCAAGTTATATTTAGTTTTTATCAGCGATTAATGATGGGATACAGTCTGTATTCCCAATGAATTTCGCGCGGATCCCGCCCGATATCGTACGTAGGAAGCGCGCGTTGTTTGAGCGAGCCAAGTTCGTTCGTAGTTTGTTCTTTCAGTCAGCTCTATCATAAAGTTATGCAGCGGGCGGGATTTTTAAATTTCGTGTAACCCGGAATACTTTAAAAAAATCCCCCCAGACGCCCCCGGACGCCTTCAAAAAGAGGACAAATCCGGGGAAACCCGGACGGATGGCAGCCCTATGTGTGGATAATCCTAATTAAAAAAAAATATGTCGAAAATTACATCAGGTCTAATTCAATGCGAAGGAGAACTGACAAACAAAGTTCGCAAGTCACAATGTTTTGTTAGTACCTTATAAGTATTATAGTAACTTGTAAATAACCCATACTACCGCCAGGGCTCACGCACTCTATGTACTTGCGCGCGATAACTACCTACCGCCCGCCAGGCCGCCTGCGACCCATAATTCATTGGGCTGCCGACAGCCGCGTGGAGCTAACCTACTCGAGCGCGCGCTCACGCTACTGCTTCGTACGGTCGTACCTACCTATATCCAAAGAGTTTCTTTGCCTATATCTTAATGCAAGTTGACATGGCTTCTGTTAATAGTGGCAGTTTATGTGCAGTAGATGGATGTAAATCCAGCAAGAGGAGAGATAAAAATCTTTCTTTTTACCATTTACCTGCTGATGAAGAAATTTGAGTATATTGTTTTTCTTGAGCAATAATTATTCTAAAAAACCGGACAAGTGCGAGTCGGACTCGCACACGAAGGGTTCCGTACCATCGTACAAGATTTAACACTATGTACATACTTTATTTTTTATATTTTTACTATTTGTTGTTATAGCGGTAATAGAAATACAGCCCGCTGACAGACGGACGGACAGACGGACGGCGGGGCTTAGTAATAGGGTCCCGTTGGCACCCTTTAGGTACGGGACCCGGAAATAGGTATTTTGGTTTATGTTGTGTTTCGCTTGAGTTTCGGTATGTTCGATATATCTGTCTGTTTGTTTGTCTATCACAGTCACTTTACGATTTGTGTGCATACAGCTGACATTTTGTAGTTGTTGAGGCAATTGTAAGACTACGTACGACGCAACGGAACGGAAACTAACGTCCGTGAAGATGGGGAAATTTGAAAATATGGCGGAGTCTGGTTTGCAGAAGTTACACGTGACGTAGGAGGGGGGGGGGAGTCTGGCCAAAACTGACATCATTCTTAAAAATACGATTAATCGCAAAATATGACATATTAATTCTAGCTGTGCACGCGCGGCGCGCGACACTTTGAAGAAAGCTAGCGGCATGTGCTAGCCTAGCGGCGCGTAGCGGTATGCGGTTCGCTTGTCGGCTTCCTTTGACTCTTTTAGTTGGTGCGCCGCGCCACGCCGCCGGAACACGCCGCCGCCGCCGTTCAGTCTAATAAGACCGACACGTGCGGTCCGCGCTTTCATCTGCTTTAAAGCAAACGTCGGCTTCCTTATATAATAAGTCCGCCTTAGTAACGCACTCACGGGTACTCACAAGTTATTGAGATCGAGTCTGCTAAAACACCGAAATACAAATTCAAAATTAAACCGTCAATTAGGCGAGCGACACATACAGTGTAATTCTACACAATGCATGCATAGTACTTGTGTTCTATGTGTGTCGTTCGGGTTGAGTCGTGTTGTCAAGTGCACGGCCGAAAGAATCGCACGCGGGAACGATGCTAGACCAGCCAGCTCCTCCCAAGAGTTGCAGGGTGCCTCGAACATAATTCTTTGCTGACTGAATGTCTTAGAGATGCAAGGAAGAATGAGAGACAATTAACTGCCACGTGGTTAGACTTTAAAAACGCCTTCGGTTCGGTGCGCCATGAGTTACTATTAAAGGCGCTAGAGTGGTATAATGTGCCACCTCTGATCTGTAATATAATAGCCTCCTACTACAAAAAACTTTCCTTTGTAATACAAGTAAAAGGCGAAACGGAGAAGACACCGGAAATTCGTTACGGCATAGGACTTTTCCAGGGTTGCTGCCTCTCTCCTGTCACATTTAACATTGTTATCAACATTCTAATTGATACGCTTGTCGTAAAAGAAAAGAAATGGGGATACAGGTTCAAATATGGAGACACATATATGGCGGCCATCCTGGCATTTGCGGATGATATTACGCTGTTAACCCGCAATCCAAAACAAAATCAGGCGCTTCTTAAGGTGGTGGATGACTATTGTGAATGGACCAAAGGGATGAAGATAAAACCAGCGAAGTGCTACTGTTTGAGCTTAACCAGGAAAGGTTCAAAGTTTACCTCGAGCAATCCAGGTCTGACAGTAGCCGGAAAACCAATCGCAACCGTGGCTGATGAAGCTCCTTTTAAATTCTTGGGCAAAAGGATCACCAGCAGAGGAAAGGAGCATCCTACTGATGATATTGTCCAACTTTTCGAAGAGAGCCTCCGCCAAACTGACAATCTTCCCCTCCTGGGTACACAAAAGGCATGGATTTACGATAACTACCTGACATCAAAACTTTCATGGCCATTTCTCGTCTACGACTTCACAAAGCAAAACCTGACTAAATTAGACTCGTATGTGACCAGATTCCTGAAATCATGGTTTGCACTGGCTCACCCGGCTGACTCGTCAACGCTATACAGATCTCACAATAACTTTGGACTGAACATTAAGAAACCGTCGATATTTTATCAAAAGGCGAGAATAGCCAAACGATGTATACTCAAAGACTCCAATGATAGCGCTATTCAAGCCTTACCCAACACATCACTATCAGATGAACTGGAATCGAGACTCGACTTCTACAAATCATTCCAAGTTGGTACACGCACCAATAGATCTGGATTGGGCATAGAAACAGCAAAGTCTGATAAAGAAATACTGAAAGGTTTTGCTCAGGAGGACATGGAACAAGGCTTCTAACTTCACGCCTTAAACCTAGAAATGCAGAATGATTGGCTAACAGTGGGTGACTTCTGCATCCCTCCTGCATTGAAGTGGAAATCCATAATATACAACTGGTCCCCTGAGCTGCTTAAGTTCTACTTAAATGCATTCCAGCTTACTCTCCCCGACCCGAGTAACCTAGTTAGATGGGGGAAATCTACAAATAGACTATGCCCGTCATGTAAGGAGTTCGTAGGCACGGCCAAACATTTGTTATGCGGATGCAAAATACTACTTGAGCGAGGCCAGTATTCCTACCGTCATGATAAAGTCCTCCAAATCATCAGAGAGGCCATCAACCTGTCAATTGCACGGACCAGGAAAGGGCAAACCAGTAGCGGCTTCCAGAAGGTCAACTTTGTGAAACCTGGAGCCAATAAGCTGCCCAAAGATAGGACTAAACCTTCTTCAATTTTGGGAGCAGCAAAGGATTGGGAATTGTTGATGGACACACATGAGAAGCATTACCAAATGCCTTCGGAAATCTGTACCACAGCATTAAGACCGGATATACTCATATTCTCAAAAGCGACAAAGCATGTAGTACTTGTTGAACTTACAGTTCCATGGGAAAGTAACATACCGAAGGACCACAACATCAAGCTTAACAAGTACTGCAACTTAGTAGACCGGATTGTGAGAAACGGATTCAAGACTGATCTCTTCGCTGTGGAAGTCGGAGCAAGAGGACTACCAGCGAAGTCGCTCTACAGTCTCTTCAAGAATCTAGGGCTCCCAAGATCGACGCTAAGCTCATATATGGAGAGAGCTTCGAAAACGTCACTGGAAGCATCCTACAGAATATGGATAGGTAGAGAGAGGGAGGTCGAGAGCGGGACTGGTGGTTTCCCCGCATCCTAGTCAACGCAGACTAGCTGACGAGGGCTTGAAGCGAGCCGAAACGTGAAGCATGCGCGGGAAATTTAGAGTGGCCACTCGCTAGTCCCGGCCTCGATTAATACCCTCCTCTACTGCCGATGGGCCCGGATATGTTCGGTGAAGCCATCGCAAGCTTAGATCCACACCTTCACGGCCGAACGAATCGCACGCGGGAACGATGCTAGACCAGCCAGTTACACCTACGTTACGAGGCATTGTTGTGGTGTTAGTGAAAGGCAGTCCTGCCCTGGCCTACTAAATCGCGCATCGAAACACGCATACAAACGCACAATTCCAGCGTATACTACGGATTACTACGCAGGATTTGAGTAATAGTGTGCGTGACCACCAGGTAGTCGTATTTTCTGCCTTCTCCACGGGGCCGGGGTGGCGTTGCGTCCGCGCTGACGGGCGCAGTGCACGACAGCGAGACACTTGAGTGCTGAGCGCGCGGCAAATTTTAAATTATTAGTTTTTTAGTGAAGTCGAGTAGTTCTATACGTTTTAATTAGATTGTTTGGGTGGATGGAATTCGGACTATACTCAGGGTAGGCAGTGCTTTTCTGCCTCTATGGGATGCACGCCCCTGGGTACTTCATGCTTTTGCGAATATGAGTATATTGTACGGTTTGTTTTTTCTTTGCTCCAGAAATAGAGACCTGACATCTTCAAACAATGGAGTGGACAACTTATTCAAATTCCTCATATCCAAGGAGAACGACACCGTTAGGTCTCGAACTATCAATATTTTCGGGAGGAACGTCACGTTTGCCAAATCCTGTGGTCGTATCCTTGATACGACATTTGGAGAGTTGTGTGACCGAGTGAGTGTTAATAATAATTTAAAATTGCTTTATTATTTGCAAGTATGAATTTCTTGTGCAGGCATATGGAATATCGTTCGCTTACTTTAAGTAGGTATACCAGAAATATTGTTTATAATCATCTTATTACGAAATTTAAAAAAAGTTATTTCCTACTCGACCGCGCGGTCGAGCCATCTCTTACACCCTTCAAATTTCAACTCGACCGCACGGTTGACCTATGTGGTCCACGTCATAACAGCGGAAGTTTATCTCTATTGCTATATCAATTAATTTTGTTCTTATTAGAACGAGAGAAAAAATATGTATTCTGACTTCTTGTAATTTTTGACTGAAGGTTCCTTGGTTTTCTTAATTTATTTTGGAATTGGATTCAAGTCCCACATTTTTTATACGTTTGTTTGTGGTATCTTAGTGGCTGCGTTCTCCTACACCTTTATGTCATTTGTGTATGCGAATGGTAAGTTTTAGGTTTGAAAACAATACAAGAAAAAGGCCGGGCGTGTTTTGTTTTTCCTGTAGTTCAAAAAATCCATCTGTGCTTCTAAATAAGTGAATCCTCACTTGTTTTACATAGTTTAGTGGATAATTTCTTTGACAATAAGTGTAAATAGAGTATATTGATCTGATTTCATTATTTTATTAAATCATAGAGTTTATATTTTTACTTTTTATTTATATTTTCGCGCTGCGAAAATGGCATGGAAGCCAAGGGGCTTAAGCATATTTAATACGTGAGACTCCAAGGGTATACTCTTGGCTTAACAAATTTTTAAATATTGCTTACCTGCTTAGCTAGGGGTAGCTTCCATGCCATTGTTGCCTTGCGGACACGCGCGAAATTTGGCGCGCCCACGCTCACGTAAACTCGAATATTTCGTAAAGTAATTGAGATCAATAACCTTTGTTGGCACTTGAAACCAATGTAATTCTCCACAAAACAGTATACAACAAGTGAGGATTCACTTATTTCGGTTCTGTAGGTCTTTTATTCACAGAACCGGGAAATTGTGGAACGCACTCCCTGCCCATCTATTTTCTCACAAGTACAGCCTGGGTTTTTTTCAAAAGGGGCGTGAAAAGGCTCCTGTCTGGCCGGCATAGCATTCGCAATCCCCGTGCATCACAGAATGTCCATGGGCATCGTTGGACACCTACTTGTAGTTGAAAGGATGCCACAAGTCGCCCTATCCATAAAAAAATCCCCTTGGTATGCTTGTCTAATTTGCACTTCAAGGGTTTTCTATACATTTACAACTTTCTATATTTCTATGGTGGCTCACAGCACCCTGACGAAATGTTATATTACAGCCGCTGGGCGCTAGCGACTATCTGGTCATATCGAAGACCTTCCACACGGTGTTCATACGCGAAGTGCCCCAGCTGTCCATTGTGCGGCATCGCTCACAGCTGCGCCGGTTCATCATCCTCATAGACACCTTCTATGACAACAGAGTGCGGGTTCGTTTAGTATCCCTTTTGGTGTTAAGCTACGTTTGGTTTTCTATAAGGAACTTCACTGAACTTATCTGAACCCATTACGGGCAGAGAGGGATCCAAGCAACCAAAGTATTTTATTGACGAACTGGGAAAATATGGAACACACTCTCTGCCCATCTATTTCCTCGAGTACAGCCTGGGGTTTTCAAAAGGGAAGTGAAAAGGCTCCTGTCAGGCCCGCATAGCATCCGCAATCCCCGTGCATCACATAATGTTTATGGGCATCGTTAGACGCCTACATGTAGGTGAAACAATGCAACATGTGGTGCTTTCCACAAAAAAAAACAAGTGCAAAGCTGAAAATGGTCATATTTTTTTACGCAAGCTGCACGAAAATTATTAGTATATTATAGCAGGTGACAATCGTAAGCACTCCATGGCCTCTGCAACTGCAACGCAACACAACAGAACTGCTAACGCCATCTATTACTACCATTCTACACTAAAAGTTCATACTATACTTTCTTTGATACTGCTCAGCCCTAAGGCTTTTCAGCGTGATGGTATATAGCATATAGTGAGCCTCAAGAACCACTCTTTACGTTGATGCAAACCGCATCAAAATCCTTTCAGTGGTTCCGGAGTTTACCTCAAACTTACAGACAGACAGACGTTCCTTTTATAAGAATTAGATATAGAGATAAGCTTTTAAATATTAGAAAAAAAACTACATAAAATATATCATATCATTATGTACATCATGTACATCTGGTTTACGAAAACATATTATACGGCACAACTGCCAGGCCGATCGTGTGTAAAAAGGACCTTAATTTTTATGTTTATTATAATTGTGTTCCAGGTCGTTATAGCGGCTGATGTTCCCACAAGAGAACTTTTCAAAATGGATGAGAGCAAAGAGCTGGATCACGCCAGTCGCGCCTTGATGGATGATCTGAAGATGGTAATAATATAATATTTAATTTTATACGCTTATGCTTTCAGCAGCTGTAAAGGGTGAAGTAAAAAGTCACTAGGTACCAATAATTATGAAGAAAGACTTTAACCCTTTGGCTCTGGAAGCATTATTTATAAATCTTCCTTCGCCTACACCAGGTGGCGGCCGCGATCGGCGCCGGCGCATTACTCTCGAAAAAAAATCATTTTGGAACATTTTTCCATAAAACTTCATGAACTAACATATGGATTGTATTTACAGATAAATATTCTAGCTATAAATGGCATTTTTTTATTTACATTACGTATTCTAGGTGACAAAATTATTTTGTAAAGTTGTTCTATGTGAAAATTGCGACCTCTCTCAGGTTTTTTTTTTTTATAAATTTATTAGACCGCGAATCGGTCATATAGTATTTTTATTATAAACACTAATAAATAACGGACCTAATCATACCTTTCTTGTGTATCAGCAGCCCCCCGTGTCGTTCACAATAAAATTTGTATGTGGAAATTTGTATGGTTTGTATTATTTGTATGGAGAAAACTAGGTCACAAAAATTGCTTATTTCTCGTAAATGTACTGCATACAAACACTATACGGCATATATTATTTCAACTACAGGAACTAAATGACACTTCTATCACCTCACTTTATCCAGAAAACAGATTTATATCGAGAAACAAGCCTCTAAAAACAGCCGAAATTGGTACCGAAAAGGAGGCATTTTCTTAGTATTTTTACGAAAAATTCAGATCAACTCAGCACAAACAAATGCACTCAATACATCCGGAATATAATGAAAAAGAGAAAAAACATCACTTATGGGTTCATCTGCACAAAAAAACACTCAGCAAACCCGAAAACAGAAGAGCAACGTACAACGCCCTCCTATTATAACCGCTGTCTTGATGACACTGACAGGGCGGTAAATCTGACATTTCTCTATGGGAGAATGTTTGTCGCCTAAAGGCTTTAGGATATACTATTTGAATTAATTACTGCCAGCATCTCACGGCTAAAGGAGATACAAGAATAAAATAATTTTGTTGGGGCCTCCCAACGAAACACAGAAAAAAAAGAAAGCGGCCGATATCGGCCGCTCCATTCGTAAAGGTATAATCTATAAAGCGGCCGATATCGGCCGCTCCATTGGCAAAAGGTTAAAGACACGAGAATGAGCTGGCAATGGATCTGGTGAATAAACTAGACAACAAAATCTTAACAATGCTGCACAAATATTGAACAGTTTGGCTTCCCATAATTAAATTTTTTTTTTTTTATGGATACCGACACGCTTGGGCTACATCACCTACAACATCCGTGATGTCAGCCCATAACACCGGGTGAACTTGGTGCCACGTCAGTGCTTCCCTTCGGTCGTGTCGGCTACACTGAACTGGACGGAAAACACAAACTATTTACATAGCCGTTTCGACCGACGTTTCATTCAGTGCGGTGGTAACCCGGGAGGGTAAACCCCTACCACCTAGTAAGTAATATAAGAAGGGAGTCATATCCCTTAGTCGCCTTTTACGACATACACGGGGAGAGATGCAGTTGGACTATTCTTTTAAAGTACCGGCCCCACACGGTATGCTTATGCCCCACACAAATATGCTTTATATATGATCTCCGCTGGAACATTTCCTATATGCTGCTAAAATTATATCTTGAAGCATCTTACTAACGAGTCCGACAGCCCAGCAATAGTCCGTAAATCTGCTAGCATGGCACTTTACTGAGCGTGGTTTTACAAGGAGAGGTGAATTTGGCTCTGTCGACTGCACTATTAGTCCCTCCGCACAGCCGCCCATGCTGTTTTACATGAAAACAATGTAATCACCGGATTATAACTGGTAATCGGATTGCGACTAGATGTTTATGGTGTGTAAAGCTCCTATTAATGTTATGTTATTAAAATGTGGCATTATAGGAGAGCACTGGAGCCGCAATATTCACCGGGGAAGAAGAAATGTTCGCGTGCAACCGCTGCCTGTCGAGACTTGTGGAGATGCAAACGGCGAGCTACTGGGAGAAATGGGGCAGTCACATCAGTTAATACTTAATTTGTTACTAGTTAAATAACTTACTATTTTGAATGTTTTTCAATAGAGCAATTTAATTCGTCCCAAAGTTGATTCGTATAGCAATACAAAATTGCAAGCAATGGTAACTTTGTCTCACGTTTATCACGTTTCCACTATTTCTTCCGAACTCAGTGGATGAAAAATAAACGAATGGCATAAATTGACTGCACACCAGCTCCGCTGTATTCAAGGGAAACCGGTATGTATATCAATCAATATGTATGTAAATGTTTTTAAGGGATTTTTAATGTTATTCAGATTAGACATAGTTAATCGACGGCGGTAATTCAACACCAAAAAAAAGTTCACATAAAAGTTTACGAATTCAATATGATTTTTAACTGAGATCATGTTTTAATTACTACATAAGTTCAGAGTATTTTTTTTATATTCCCAACATAAATAGTACCTACCCGAGTACCTACCTTTATAGATGCTTCCATTAGCAGGCAGACATAATGCAATCTATATACATATTTTGTTAGTTTACTTATTAATAATTTTATTGTGAATTTCTAGAGTTTTATTTTTGCTAAAATTTTGTTGATTTATCAAAGAGTGATTACTGAAATCTTACCTGAGTACTTAATTTATTTAGGTTCTTCCATAGGATAGGACACTGGAAGTGTGAAGATAGAGGTCTAAGACCTTATGTTATTTCGTGATATTAGTTTAATGTGAGCACATTGTTGAATGCTCATCTGTAGTCGAGTAGTGCACAGTGGTTACTTACACAGTCTACGGCTACGGCGCAGTACATATTCATTACTTATTATGAAAATCTATATTGTTACTTTACCTGCACCTGCGACCGGCAAGCGATTTGACAAATATTTTTACAAGAATGATTGTTTTAGCATTACCTGCCAAAATCAATTTGAAAATTTTACTAAATAAACTACCTTTATAATAATGTTACATTGCATGTATAAGAGCATTGTTTTACACAACATTTTGTTACAAAATGGCAACTTTTAAATTTTTTTACGAAACATGAATGAATGGCTCAATGTATTTATATTACTTATTGCACTGAATACACAATGTATCCTCTGTTTTCGTAAGATAGGTAAACTGATTTCAAATAAAAGCCAAAAAACTTAAGTTGTTTTATCTCTAATACGATAACACTTTTTGTAAGTAATGTTACTAGATAAACATAATTCCCGCGCAAATAGGATGGCTACCGGCGTTATCTCAAATGCTCACAAATACTCACAGATTTCAACCAATGGCCGGACTGGGTGCAATACCCAATGCTTTCTGATTGGTTAAAATATGTGAGTATGTGTGTGAGTGACCGTGCGAGTTGACACACCGGTAGTGGTTCCAGTGGACAGAGCTATTCGTAGGTACGCCAAACAGAGATTATTAACTAAGAACTCGTAGGTATGCCAAACAGAGATTACTAGTGTCCTATTTGATTTCCTACGAATAGACCTACCAGGCGGGACAGTGCTATTCGCAGGTATGAGGTATTCGTAGGTACGAACTACACTATGCGAGTTGGTTTAAAAAAAAAATTACCAGGGGTAAATTACAGAAGATGCGTCGCGTAGGGACGCATCTTTAATTTAACCCTATTATATTATACTTTAACCCTAACCTAATGTTGAGGCGGCGCATGTCGTTTTTGTTACGTTTCGTTGAAAACTCCAATAGTGCAGTTTGCATTCCTGCATGCAGGTTTATCTACGAATAGACATTCCCGATCGGACAGGGCTATTCGTAGGTATACCTACGAATAGACATTCCCGATCGGACAGGGCTATTCATAGGTATACCTGCATGCAGGTATACCTACGAATAGACACTTCCGGTTCCAGTAGTGGTTTGACTGAGGCTATGAGTAACATCTACGGGGGACCTAGGCCCTGTGTGAGTTGTAATCAGTGGTTGAAGCCAGCCATGTCGCCCACACTGAATTCTTGTTTTATTTGTGAATATTGTATAATATCTATAATATTCTTATAAATACAAGTCAGTTTTACAATTACATTTCATCAGTTTATTTGTGTAAGAATTTACATAATCAATCAAAGTAAAATCCAAAATTTCAAGTAGAATTATCAACAGTTTGGGGAGTAGTAGTGATTTCATACGGTACCATCTTTAATTTATACCTATCAATATACACACTATTAGTTTGAAATTGTAATTTTGAGAAACATTTTCGAGGAATCCCATATGAGGTCTTTAAACCAACCTCGAAAACTGCCAAAGTGATTTTGGGGCAAACTCTGTTGAATTGTTTATACAAACATTACATATGTACGTCAGGCTGTAGGGTAGGCAGGCACATCTCGCTGCTACTGAATTTGAGACTTGAAAAATGCTGTATCAATATAAACATCAATGTTGCACACTATCACTACACAATGTTAATAACAGTCGTGAAAATTCTCCAAAATAATACGAGCAGGTATGTATTGCAAATTGTATGGTGATATTTTACGTGCCTATTTGACAGTTTGTTCTAGGACATTTGAATATTATGTAATAGGTAACTACCTATCTATTCATTCAGATCTATCTAATGAAGTATTAATGTCAAGTCTGAATTTCTTGCTAATAAAATACTAGAAAAACATTTGTTTTGTGTTTGCCTTCGGCCTCGCCCTTAGTTAATTACTTTCTTCGAGAACGTTTAGCCAGCATGCTTCTGGTGGCGTGACACAGCGTCTTCAATGTAGGTAGGTAGGTATGTGTTCGCCTCTTATGGGTTCGGTTCGGCTCATTATAAATTAGCCTTTGTTCTTCTACAACTTTGAGCGCAGTATACCAACATACTCAACAAAAAATTGGTAAAAATAATCTGTTTATACCAGTGACGCCACCTGCTGTCATGTAGTGCCATCTGTTGAAATACTATTAGTTACTCAAAAACTAATTTCACTCGTGACATTATTGATGTTGATTTAGCTCCTCAACAACAGTTGGCTCTATATGACGTATTACTTCAATACCTATTCTATTCTAATCTAATACATTTCATAACGATTTTTTTTTCAGGAATAACCTAACCTAACCTTATACAGGGTGGCCCAGTTATAGTGGTCCAAAAAATCTTTTTAGATAGAGGACGTCATGTTGACTCATTTAAAAAAAACATTAGTTCCGCGAAAATCAATAGTTTAGAAGTTATGATTTTTTTTATCTTTTTTTTTAATTTCTCTATTTTAGTCACATAAACCGCTCTAGTTGGATATCTATTCCACAAAATTTTATAAAATTTGGTATGGAAGTAGAGGAGACATGTAGCTAGTACGTAATGAATAGTTTTTAGGTTTAGTCCTAGACTGTACTGTTGCTATAGCCCTTTTAGTGAATTTTTGTTCAGTTTACATTAAAACTGATTAATTTTTGAAAAATCACTGTGAACAAAAAAAGTACTACCGGAGATTTGCCTATGCCCTTAAAAACTACCTATACATATCACAATTCTCCAGACCAAAAATTATAGTGGTGTTACAATTGTAACATAATCAAAAATAACATCATTTGTACAAAGTCACTACAGTAAAAAGTGACGATTACCTTAATTTTTAAAATCTTATTTTTTTCACAACGTTAGTTCAACTAATTTACTCTAGGACTAATTTCACATTATTCACAAACCTGTCTCTAACAGCGCTAATCTACACATAAAAAACTGTTTAGTAATGTTTTTAAAAAACTATTCATTACGTACTAGCTACATGTCTCCTCTACTTCCATACCAAATTTTATTCGATTTTGTGGAATAGATATCCAACTAAATAGAGCGGTTTATGTGACTAAAATAGAGAAATTTCAAAAAAACTTAAAAAAAATCATAACTTCCAAACCATTGATTTTCGCGGAACTAATGTTTTTTTTAAATGAGTCAACATGATGTCCTCCATCTAAAAAAAATTAGTGGACCACTATAACTGGGCCGAAAGGGCTATAGCAACAGTACAATCTAGGAGTAAACCTTAAAACTATTCATTACGTACTAGCTACATGTCTCCTCTACTTCCATACCAAATTTTATTCGATTTTGTGGAATAGATATCCAACTAGAGCGGTTTATGTGACTAAAATAGAGAAATTTCAAAAAAACTTTAAAAAAATCATAACTTTCAAACCATTGATTTTCGCGGAACTAATGTTTTTTTTAAATGAGTCAACATGATGTCCTCCATCTAAAAAAAATTTTTGGACCACTATAACTGGGCCATTCTGTATATATAAACTTAGAAAAATAACAATAACAAAAATAACATTTCCTAAATACAAAATATCATAGTGCCATCTGTTGAGTAGCTATATATTTATATTAGTTACTCAACAACAAATTGCACTACATGACATTATTGATATTGATTTAGCTACTCAACAACAGATGGCACTATATGACGTATTTTACTTCAATATTCTATAAGATGGGGGTTAGATAGAAAATATGTTTGTTGTCGTTTGAAAACGGATTTTTTCAAAATAACACCTATCAAGATAAACTTGAAAAAAATAATATTATCTAAATACAAAATTTCATCCAAATCGTTAGAGCCGTTTCCGAGAAATCTTGTACCTATATTATATGAGGTAAACTTGTACCTATATACTATACAGAATGTTCGGCACATCGACTGACAAAATTTTTTTGTAGTTAAATGGGATCATTTGCAACGTTTTGACCCATGATGCCTTTTGTCAGATGTCACGTGGTATCGAGATAATACGATTTTTTTTCTTTATTTTTGAAAATTACCAAAATCCCAGCTCTATACCCTTGTAACTTTTTTTGGTTATGATTTTATCAGCACGAAATAAAATTTATATAATTTTGCGATGTATCCTTGTTCTAGAAAAAAATATTATTTTATGAAGTTAATACCATGAAAAGGTCTTATGACCTCCCAAAGTCCCGAGAACGAGTAAAAATATGACAGAATCTTAATTTCTTAATTCATAAAAAAAAACTGACACCAATTATTGATAGTTTCATTTTCTTTTTAAAAAATCGCTAGTTTACGCCCTTTTCAATGGTTTTTTTATTGCTACCGAACTGGGTGGCTCTGTCCGAGGTCGCAACCTCAGGCGCAGCCAATTTCACCCCCGAGGAGGTGCCAGTCCGGCTTGGGGGTGGACTAATGTTGCTGGGGAAAGGCTATTAACCCGCGATTTGAAGATCCGTGTATTGTATGAGTGGGGGAAGATATTCCCTGGGAGCCCGTTCCACACCTTTGCAGTGCGGCACAAGAACGATTTAGAGAAACGTGCAGTTCGAAGAACTCTTCTGTCGACTACAAAGGGGTGTTCCGCGAGAGTATGGCGGGTTTGGCGAAGGCGAACAGGAGGAGGAGGGATAAGGGAAGCAAGTTCGTCAGAGCAGCGGTCATAGTAAGTAGTACCGATAAAACAGGCTCAATGACCCAACGATGCGTCTGTGCTTTAGAGGTTGAAGGTCCTTTGTGGGTATACCACATGTCATACAAATAATTCACTATGTGACCAAAATTAGGCACAGAGACCACAGAACGACAAAATTAGGGATAATTTGCAAGAGTGCCCGCGCGACCGGTACATGTTCTAAATTTGAAAATGCTCCCGAAAACGCTCTCAATACGGGAAGCGACCACCGATTAGTGTCCGTGTTGTCGTTCTGTTCTGTCCCTGTGCCTAATTTTGACTACATAGTGAATTATTTGTATGACATGTGGTATACCGTTGGAAAGGACGTAAAGTAGCGACATTTTTTAAAAGAAAATGAAGCAGTCAACTTCTGTTAGTTATTTTTTAAATGAATTAAGATTCTGCCACATTTTTACTCGTTCTCTGGACTTTGGGAGGTCATAAAACCTTTTCATAGTATTAACTTCATCAAATAATATTTTTTTCTAGAACAAGGATACATCGTAAAATTCAATAAATTTTATGTCGTGCTGATACAATCATAAACAAAAAAGTTACAATGGTTTATAGTTGGGATTTTGGTAATTTTCAAAAATAAAGAAAAAAAAATCGTATCTCCGATACCAAGTGACATCTGACAAATAGTAGGTATCATGGGTAAAAACGTTAAAAATGACCCCACTTACCTACAAACATTTTTTGTCGGTCGATGTGCCGAACAGCCTGTATTAGGCTTCCCAGATCTCCTTCCCGGGATATATCTACTACCTGCAGTCCTTCACAAATAAGGTGGAAAAATATTTATACAATATTTTTCTGTTACGATTTTTACGGTGAACTTTTAGAGTGTTTTTTTTATAGTAACCAACTTTGGTAAGCAACACTACACTAAAATGAAAGTAGAATCTTCCCTTACATTAATTATTCATATTTCTTGTGAGTTGCTAATTTGAGTTCGTATGCACAAACATATTTTTCTTCCCGGGACAAATTGCAGTCTCCGGGACAAAATGATCTTTCGCCCGTGACACGGGACATTGGAGCCTGGCTCGGGACAATCCCGGAAATCCCGGGCACCTGGCAACCCTACCCTGTATATATATATATACAAGTTTAGCTCACTCAAAGTAATAAATATATGATGATATATTATATTAAAGACTAGGCAAAATAGTAGGTCATTGTTTCATTTAAAAAAAATGTTTGGATTTGAAAGCTGGATCTGGTCCAGTGCGTCCACCCACGTGACCACGGACGGATCTTGATAAATGTTCCGGAGCAACTCGTACCGGGAAGTGTTTAAAGTGTTTACACCAAAGTGTTTTAATTTACTTCCAGTGTTAACGATTACATGTCTAAATATTTACACCTGCACCGCTCTACGCCGCTTCTCCGAACTTTATTATGACAATAAATCTGATGTAGTCTTGCTACTTTTAAGTCCATTCCTCCGTCTATTTTTGGCTTCGACGGAATTCCTGCCAATTTTAAGTGCGTCAATGAAGATTTTTCTTTGGTTGTACCTAGTCTTCCATTCCATGCAATATCACAAGCATTTAGGCATTCTGTGGTATCTATCTATACATATTATTATAATAAAATCGTAAAGACAAAAAAATTTATAGGTATTGAATATATTCGAATAAAAACTGTTTTATATAAAAAAACTTAGAACAAAAAATTTTGAAATTATTGAGTTGATGGCGGTACAAAAGCACAAAAGGGTTTCATCTATCAATTTTATGGTGTGCTTTTGTGCCGCCTTCAACTCGATTATTTTATAATTTTTAGTTCTAAAGTAGTTGTTTTTTGAAGTCGGTTCAATGTTTTTTAAAACGTTTTTTATTTCACTCTTTTTATCAATATCACATAAATTAATAATAATAAAAAAAGAATCACAGAAATCGGTTGTCGTGGTATAGAATTATTCGCCCATTTGACACACTAACAGTCCTTATCTTGAAAACTTATGAACTGATTTTGATTAAACTTGCACTGTTCCCTAAGTTGAAGTAAATGTAAGCCAATAAAAAAAAGTGGTCAAGTGAACCATGTTCACGTGCCGAGGGTCCCGTAACCGCTGCTTCGCTGTCAACAAATTACATATTTTTTTCTACTAGGATGCGGTAAGGCTTTGTATGGGTGGCCGTACGACCGTTGAAGTTGGCCGTGGTTCGGATTCCACTTGAAACTGTAGTTTTTTCTCTTCATCGTATTACTAGCTTTTGCCCGCGGCTTCGCTCGCGGTAGACTCGGTTTAACAGCAAATCCAATTTAAACACGAATATGATAATAATATGTAGACGATCGCTTCTCTTATATTCTCTCTCCCTCCCGTCCATACTATACCTACTTTCTTTGACACTGCTCAGCCCTAAGGCTATTTAGCGTGATGGTATATAACCTATAGTGAACTTCGCCTCGAGAATTACTCTTTGAATCGGTGCAAACCGCATCAAAATCTGTTCAGTAAACACAAGTTTTGAGTCAAAAATAACCCCTAGATCACGTATGGTGTTGACTTCTTGAAGGATATTGCTGTCAATGGAGTATTGTGTTTGAAGAACTATGTTGAAGGAAATATGTAGGCACTTTTGGCTATTTTAAAACATTTTGTCATCGAAACATCTTTTTCGAAACACGTTCGTTAACTTTTTGAAGTAGTGTAACATCATTTAAGGACCTAACAACTTTCAAAAACTTACAGTCGTCCGCCAAAAGTAGAATATCTGAGTCAATAACAACGTTGCATAAGTCATTTATATAAACACTAGCTGTGCCCGCGGCTTCGCCCGCTCTCATATTTCACTTCACTGCTAACCTCATAAGCTATTTAGCGTGATAGTAAGTAGCCTATAGTTGATGGGAAGAATCAAGCTATCCGTAGAATTTTGTTTTATTAAAATCGGTTCAGTGGTTCTCGAGTTATAAGCGGACAGACAGACAGACAGAAAGCAGACGTTGGATTTTATTATATATATAAATATAAATATAAATATAAATATAATATAATATAATATATAATATAATATAAAAAACAAGCTATAAAGTTGGCCCTAAGTGAGAGCCCTGTGGGACTCCAGAGGGTACCTACATCAAACGAACGAGACTCGTGGCCATCGAACACAACTTTTGAACTCGCCCAGACAGGTATGAGCGAAACCATAGTAATAAAGAACCATGTATTCCAAAAGCTCTAAAGTTTCATCGAATTTGAATAATCATACACACATACATCGTTCATATACATATACGTTCCGTTTTATAAGAAGTAGAGATAGAGATAGAGAGGAGAAGATAGAGATTAGATTATCCTCCCTTACCCTCTCCCCGCGCTCACCTCTCGCCCTTACTCAACTCCTCTCTTCAAAGCCACCCCCAGTATGGATACAATTATTTTAAATCATTTAAAATCCTAAAATCTAATTTTGAAAACACGTAATTCTTTATTTCATACCAAAAGCCTAAATATGAATGGTCATAAATGATGGGTTCCCCATACAAACCCAGCTTCATCCCCTATTTAACCCCCTTCAGATTTTTTTTTGAGACAAAAGGTAGCTTATGTCCTTCCTCGGGATGCAATCCATCTCCGTGCTTAATTTTATCGAAATCTGTTCAGCGGTTCAGCCGTGAAAAGGTAACAGAGTTACTTTAGAATTTATAATATAAAATAATATAATATAATATAATATAAATAATATATAAAAAGTAATACTATAACTAAAGAATTAAAAACCTACCTAACAAACATTAAAATAACTATCAAAAGGGGCGTTTTCAAATGTTCTTAGAACACTTGCGGCATTACCCCGCTGGATGGCAAGGCTTACCCTATGAATCAAGTAGGCCTTTGATTGCGGGACGCCGCCGCGCCGGTTGCGTCCACCAGCAGAGGCCCGCAAGCCTCTTCAAGAAGCTTTTGGCTTCACTGCTCCACGGACCGAGGGTTTCAACCACAAACGCAACTAATTCGAAATCTCGAATATTAGTATTGGGTACTTCTCATCGAAGCTCAAATTTGATGGTCACACAGTTATATTTCCTAAACGGTAAAAGTTTGAAACAGAACTTGAGACTTGGAGGATAAAACATCTTTTAAGCTACAAAATAAATAAATCTTTTCGTAATAGAAGCAAAAATACATACCAAAAATTAACACGAACGGTCAAAAACGGGGCCATTTTTCGCATTCTCATCATGTCACACTTCCCGCTGCAGTAAAACATTTGGTTACTGCTTCACCAAATTTCAGTGTATTTGAATGTTACATATACTAAACTCATCGTAATTAAATACACTTTACACACAATACTCTAAAATAAATGATTTTGTCATTATTTTGAATTGAAAACATAATATGCGTCGGTCACACGATTTTAGATACTTTAGATTTGCGTAGTATTACAGGCTTGCTGTTGAACACAACTGCAGTAACCAATCACAGAGCTCGATTCGGTCGAACGTCAGTCGTGTTCCGGCATCGCAGAGGTGAGACGTGCGGCTATCCTTCCGCGAAAAAATAATATTGGTAAGTTTTCATTTATTCATATGTGTACCGATCACTTGCGTGGACAACATTTTTGTGCATTGTATTTTAGCAATTGAAATCAACGCTAGCTTATCGAAAGCCCAAAATGTTAGAGATATTTATGTAGTATTTGATTTAAAACATTACATCTAAAGTTTGCTGGAATTTATAAAAAGGGGATATTTTCGTCACCTTCGTGGCATCACCTTCGTGGCGTTTTATCCACGAAGGTGATTTTATGCCACGAAAGTGATGGGTGCGCTGTAGTATTTAAGGCCTACTAATTAGAAAATGCGTCGCCGCGACGCATCTTCTATAAATTAACCCTGGTTATATATTTTTTTAAACCACCAAAACATTCACCCATACCACTTCCCTTGTTTTTACATACATTTATATTCAAAACCAATGATTTGGTGCCTTAAAAAAAAAAAAAAATTATTTTGTATGAAAAATTAATTTTGTATGGGATTTTTTTTTTCTCCGAAACTACGCATTTCCGGCAAACAATTCTTTTTGGTAATAGTTCCATAGACCCTCACCTACCAGTCCCAGCTACCAGCAATTTTCTAATTAGCAGGCCTTATACTACAGCACACCCAAAGTGATTTTTTGGATGTTGGTAGTACACTTTTATGATTTTTTCAGTACTTCAAAATGCCACAAACTGCCAAAGAACGGCGAGAAGAGAAAAAATGCAGAAAAAAAGAGAAGGGAAAAAATCAAAGCCAACCTGAGCTTCACAACGCTGTCAAAGCAAAAGCAAGAGAAAGTTTCTATTTGTTATTAATAATGTTTTATTACATTTTTTTCACTAATATTGTGTTGTTTTAATTGACATATCAGTAATATTAAAAACCACAGAAATCGAAATTATTTCGGTTTCCCGTGTTAAAAACCTATTTCGTAGATGACAGAACCTAGGACCGAACTGGTAATTATCTCTTATGGTTATTGATATCATGTATTTGATTGTTTAATTATAAAAATAACATTAAATTGTTATTTCATGAATATTTAGTCTCATAAACGGTAGTAAAAGTTGAGAAAGTAATGGCTGTAAAGTTACTGAGTCACTTTCGTGGATCATCGCGTCACTTTCGTGGAATATACAACTTCAAAACACTATATCTTCCAAACTAGACTCACGGTTAAATTGATTTACTCAAGAATTATTCGTCTTATCAAGCGTTATAAGTTTTTTACAAAAATTGTTCAAATAAGCAAAAATTCAAAATTTCCACGAAAGTGACGATGAGAATCTTGGCGATGAGAAGTACCCTATTACTTTTTTATATTTTATGAAAATAAATGCTTCATATAACTAATATATAATATGAAATAAAAAATAATATATAAATATATATTTTTTTTATGTAAACCAACAGACGGAAGACAGAAGACACCAAGGTTAAAGGATTCGGGAAAGACACTCGCCGGAAGACAGTTCCACACCCTAGCGTTGCGACAAAGAAACGATTTAGAGAACCAATGGGTTCTCAAAAGCCCAATGTCAACAACAAAAGGGTGCTGAGTCTCTCTGCGACAAGTCATGCGGAGATAGGACGGATGGCAGGGAATAAGGGATGGCAGTTCCACAGAGCTGCGCCCGTGGTAGTATCTGTAAAACAGACTAAGCGAAACCACAATTCGTCTGTGACTCAGAGACTCCAAACCATCTGTGTTTCGGGTCACCAACAAGACGGATGGCTCGGCGCTGTATCGAATCCAAGGACGCAAGCAAATAATGGGGACTACCCTCCTAGATGTTACTGCAGTACTCCATCACCGGCCTAATCTGTGTTTTGTACAGCAGGAATATTGTGCCGGTGAAAAGAACCGCCGATTTCGGAAAAGTATTCCCAATTTTCTGGATGCAGTTTTGGCCTTAGACTCGATTAGTTGCCGGAAACCTACGTCTTTGGAAATGGTGATGCCCAGGAGGTCTAAGTGCTCCGAGACAGGTACGACGCTGCCTTGGAAACTAGCTTGGAAAGGAAAGGAATCGACCTTAGCAGATAATGCGCAGCACTGAGTCACAGAAGTAATAATATAGGGCTACCGACTGAGTCTTGCTAACGTTGAAGGCGACAAGGTTCTCCTGGCCCCATATAGGTACTTTTCCGAGAACGTTATCGAACTTATCAACCACTGAACGTTGAGCCTCAATATGCCGCGAATCTGTACTCCTCCAGTCCTTAACATAGCCCTCGTGCTTCTATATATATATATACATATATATTATATATAAAATTTCTTCATCCAATTTTTGGAGTTTCCGGCATCTTAGTGCCAATAGTCCGACCTGTTCCCGCCCAGGATACTCCCGGAAAAAAGAACCAGGTGTACGTACATTGAGATGTTATACATAAGTATTTTTGGAGCTCGCAGCAAACATCGGCAGCAAAATACTGGCATTCAAAAGTTCATTCGAATTTTAAAATTTATAGGTACAACTTAAATGTTATTTCTTATTTCTTCTTTTTTAACTTGGCGCCATTATTGCTAGCGTCGAGTATTGAAAGACCGACGGGTCTTTCTTTCTACTTCACACATTGAAACACATAGTGAAAACATGTGAAACACATAGTGAAAACACACAAATTGTGTGTAAGTTACACTACGTTATATACTTACTTTCTTCCAGAAGAATGTCTTCTTTCTGAATGCAGCTCGGCCTTCGGCCTCGCCCTTAGTTAGTTACTTTCATCCAAAAAGAATATTGTTCGGCCTAGCCTTTAGTTACTTTTTTCTAGAACGTTTATCCTTGACCTGAACTTACTTACTTTCTTCGAGAAGGTTTATCGTTTACCTGAAAATAACTCGGCTTTCGGCCTCTCCATTAGTTGCTTACTTTCCTCTTCTGAAATACGAATTTCACGCGAGTGAAGCCGCGCGCAACAGCAAATATGAACATACTAACAAATTGTGTTCACGTCGCCGCGACGTTCAAATTACGACGGCGCGGCGTCGTAATTTGAACATTGTAATTTCGAGGATTTGGCAGACACATTTTTTTTTTAGATTTTGTGCATATTTTTTTGTAAGTTTGATGGATACTCAATAAACTTCAGTGGTTTTTCAGAAAATTAAATTTTAGTTCCGAATTTCATCGAGGGATGGTAATGAAACTCCATCGAATAATAATGAAATCATCCTGAACCTGATGGATGCTGACTTGATGATGAACTGAACTGAACATGATGAAGGCTAGGGCACAATTTTATAAGTATTCTGTGCCTAGGGAGAGTAACCTCCGGACGATGCGCGCAACTTCTGGATCTGTCCCTTGACTTGACCCAATCACTCCGCGAGACCCTCTAAATTACATACATACATACATACATAACACGCGCTGTATCCGCCGACAATCGGGGTAAGCAGAGTAATCGGTATTGTGCTCTCAATTATTATTTTTATTACTTGTAATGACTCCCAAAATTAACGTGAGGTGGTTCTAGGTGAGCGTTCATCTTAAAATTTCATGATTGTTCTACCCCTCCACCCTGATGTGTCGCGCGCGACTGGTGCGTGACTCGCGCGTAGGGCGGGCGAGCTCGCGCGGCTGTAGGCGGGCGGTGCGGTGGCGTGGCGGCGCGGCGGGCGGCGCGGCGACGCTGTAGGACGCGCGCAGGCGCACCTGTCGCATCGCACGAGACGCAACGCCGCGATGACGAGGTTCCCCAGTCGTGAGTCACGCCGGAGGTGGCTGCGGGACGGTGCGAGCAGGCGGGGAGGGCGGGCCGCGGCGCGAATGCAGCACGGAGTGGGGAGTGCGCGTGTGGGTCGGGTGTCGTGCGCCGCAGCGCGGGCGCAGAGTGCAGTGTAGCACGAGTCCGGCCGCGCTCGACGCCGCGCCGAGTACGCTCCCGGGCCGACGCCTTCGCCGCTCCCGCACCACGCCCCCGCTGGGCGGTCCGCGCGGGCCGCGGGCCAGGCCCGCGCGCCTGCTGCTGCTGGCCGTGTGGCTGGCGGCCGCGCGCGCCGACCAGGTTTGCCCGCCGGAGGACGCGGCTCCGGCGCCCGCGCTCGCGGCGTCCCCGCTGCCGTCGGAGCTCGCGTGCTCCGCGTGCCGCCTGCGAGCGGACGCGCGCGAGCACAGCCTGCTGGCGATACGCGAGCGCGTGCTGGCCAAGCTCGGCTTCTCGCACGCGCCCAACACTACCGGCCGCGTGCTGCCGCGCGTGCCTGACGGCATGCTGGAGCGGTTCGAGCTGGAGCCGGGTCTCGGCGGCGCGCAGGGCATGCAGGCGGACCAGCCCGGCCCCGCACGCACCTTGCACCGCGAGGACGACGACTTCCTCGCGCGCACCGACCGCGTCCTCGCCTTCGCACGTTAGTATACATGCACCCACCTGCTCATCTGCGCTTCCCACCCATTTTAGTTGCCAGGTTGGGTTTTTTTTCGCAATTTTGGGGAACATTTAACACACTGCGAGACTTGCGGTGATCGATCATTATCAGACCATGTGGGGTAGTAAGTACTAGATACCTATATAGCTAGATATAGTAAGTTGCCATACATTATTATTTCCTTCACGTGGATGAATTAATTATTTTACGTACACTTAGGCCCACTTGCACCAACACGAGTTTAAAGTTAAGTAGCGAGTTATGGATTTAAACGCGGTTCCCACAGTCAACGGGTGCTAGCTTAACGAGTTAAACTGGTTTATATATTAAATTTGTGTTGGTGCAAGTGGGCCTTACCTAACTACGTTTTCCGATCCGACGATAGGCAGGAGGTGAATGGTAGTTTTAGCACAGATGTTTTAGTTTTACTTACTTAGTAGAAATTTTCGAAATCTAGCCAAAGGTCATAAAAGCATTTACTTGTTGTTATCGGTAAGATTAGCCATGTGATATTTGTCCTTATTCCTACTTGTGTAAAGTTCAGTTTAGCATAATACATCATATGCCCCCTGAAAATTAGCAATACGAACACAGAACACGCAGACCACAGAACAAAAGGATCGATTACCTTACTATTTTATTATATTCGACTGAATTTCGAAGATTTCTACTATTACTTCAATTGTAGTTTCAGTTGGCAAATAGTTGGTATAGTATCCAAATGGAGATATTGTTAAATGTCACCTCTCTGGCTAGTGGCTACCTACATACTTCATCCCTCACCGGCCGAGCGGGCCGACGACCCTACGAGTTATGTATGTATGACTACGACACGCCACGTGCGCGACGCTCGTTCAGCTAACGCACCTCCTCCGCGCGCCGCGCCGCGCCGCCGACGAAGCGCCGCCGCGCCGCCGCCGACGCGCCCCGTCTCCGTTGTTTGTTGGTCTACGTCCGTCTTGTTTCGATGGACCAGTTTAGCTTAGCTAGTCGTTGCATTGCATGAAAACTTTATGAATTAACTACTTACTTACTAACACTCGCTCGATCCGAAGTGACCACAAATAATTATGCTGAATATGCAATTACATAAGAATGCCTCCCGGGCAATGTGTATAAGAAATAACTTACTCGTTTGACGTCTCGCAAAGTTCATTGACAGACAATTTCTCGTAGGCATCGCTATTTCTACACTTGCGTGAACGACGCGGTGGTCGCGTGAGTATCTAGCTAGGCGGTGAACATACGTGCCGGCGCGCGGCGCGGCGGCGGCGGCGCGGCGTCCTGTGTGGAGAGCACGCACTACCGTTCGTCTTTATACTTAGTACATATTAATTTGGTAGCCGCGGAGACGGCGCGCGGCGCGGCAGTGCGGACTTGCGGAGGCGACCGGCGCGGCGGCGGCGCGGCGGCGCGTGGAGCGTGCCGCCGCGCCGCCGCCGCCCGCCGCGGCGCGCCGCTCCGCCGCCGCGCCGGCACGCTCCACGCTGCCGGAATATTAATCCTTGAACAAAACGGTTTGCTCATTGTTCATTGTGGCAGCCTGACTGACTCCTCCCCTCGCCTCGCGAGGTAGAATTTATTCGCGACATCTAAGATCATTCGCATCGTGTCGTCGTCGTCGCGTGTATCGAGTCGAGTGCGGTGCGCATGCGGCTGGCTACCGAGTTACCGTCCTCGAAGCTACAGTAAATTTTAATTAGACATTTCGTATGCAATGCTCGTTACCGGACAACTGGTTAGTTTTGAACTAAAAATCTTTCAAAACATGAATACCACCTACCCATATATAAAGTTCGAGTCGAGCTCACGTAAAGAGGGTTCCGTACCATCCCGTTTTCTGGTAGAAGTAGAAGGCTTAGGATTTTCGTTTAGGTTTTCCTGTAAATTAGGTGTATATCCCATGGTAACTATATTATATATAAAATATTTCGTTTAGGTGTTATGGGCTGACATCACGGACGTTGTAGGTGATGTAGCTAACCGTGTCAGTTTCCATAAAAAAAAAAGGTTTTCCTGTAAATTAAGTAAGTGTTATCCCATGGTAACAGAATTTAAAAAAAAGTGGTCAAGTTCGAGTCGAGCTCGCGTAAAGAGGGTTCCGTACCATCCCGTTTTCTGTTAGAACTAGAAGGCTTAGGATTTTCGTTTAGGTTTTCCTGTAAATTAGGTGTATATCCCATGGTAACATAATTTATAAAAAAAGTGGTCGAATTCGAGTCGAGCTCGCGTAAAGAGGGTTCCGTACCATCCCGTTTTCTGTGAGAACTAGAAGGCGTAGGATTTTCGTTAGATTGGGTTAGGTTAGTCAAGTTCGAGTCGAGCTCGCGTAAAGAGGGTTCCGTACCATCTCGTTTTCTGTGAGAACTTAGAAGGCTTAGGATTTTTGTTTAGGTTTTCTTGTAAATTAAGTTTATATCTCATAGTAACATATTTAAAAAAAAACGGACGGGTTGCACTCCGGGAGTGCCGGCAGAAGTGAAAACTTAAACATCAACGTTGTGCATTTTTGAATATTTTGGAATGGTTAGGGAATAAATTCGCACGAATTGTTTTATTTATCAGTATAAAAGTACTATCATTTATGTGGTAAAATACAATATTCATTTATTGCGCTATCGTAGACAAACATGACAATTTAAATTACAAAAAAAATTTAACACTACAGAACTATTATAATTATTTTACATGAAAAAGTTTATTTCTCAGAAAAATCAACTTTCATCCATAGTTTCAACGAATCTTACGCTTTTTCGATCTGCTACGGATTTCGGCTACGGATCTGACGCGAGTTTAAAATTTTTTACCCATCTAAAAAAAGTGCCAAGCGCCGCTAAAGAAGTTTCGAATCTTACGCTTTCTCGATCATGCTACGGATCTGACGCGAGTTCTGTCTGACTGACGCGAGTTTAACATTTTTACCCATCTAAAAAAAGTGCCAAGCGCCGCTTAAGAAGTTTTCACTTCAAAAACTATAGGTAAGGCTTTCTTGTTTTGACTATATAAGTAATTTTCAATTGAATTTGTACGAAATTTTCTTTGTTTACTTCTCCAAGTACACACAGCTGCTCTCATTTCTCCCAATTGAGGAACCCTATCAAAATAAATTATTTGATTATTTGTATAATTTTGTAGGGGAAATAAATTAATGTTAATTTTAAAAAGTTCTTCAACAGTGAAATTATGGCTGTCGTCCGTACATTTTATAAGTTGGTCGACTATTACTCGTCAACCTGTACAGCCTACTTAGTTGTGATAGTTTTCCTTTTAATTTCGATATATATATGTATATACTACTGCTGTGATTTTTTTCACATATCTAATAACAACCGTTTAGCTGGCAGGGGGGGGAGGACACTTGACTCTTAACAAAAATTTGCACTTAAAAGCTTAATAACTCGCAAACGGATCCCTAAATCGAAAATGCTTTTCACAAACCCACAATATTTTCCAAAGACCTATCCAACGACATCGCACACGATGGGGTTGACTAGACGTGAAAAAAAAATTCATCCCCACTTTGCGTGTAGGGGAGGTACCCTAAAAAAAATTATTTCAAAATTTTATTTTACCACTTTGTCGGCATGGCGAAACTATAAGGGTTCCTTGTTGACTACGGAACCCTAAAAAGTGGTCAAGTTCGAGCCGAGCTCGCGTAAAGAGGGTTCCGTACCATCCCGTTTTCTGTGATGGTACTGAGAACTAGAAGGCATTTTCGTTTAGGTTTTCCGGTAAATTAAGTGTATATCCCATCCCATCCCATATCCCATATAATATTTCGAGTATAAACGCGAAAGTATATTTCTTTGTTTGTTCCCGTACCAACTCCTTATAACTGCTGCGTGTTAAAATAGGGGAGGGAGACTAGGGGACATAGAGGGAGGGAGTGGGAGCTATGAAGGGGGTAAGGAAGGGGGAGGGGGTAAATAGGGGAGGGGCGGGATGGGAGGGAGAAAGGGTTGGGAGAGGAGGGGGAGGTAGTAAGAAGAAGGAAGAGAGGAAGGGTGGGAGAGGGGTGGTGGAAAAGAGGGACGAAAGGGGCCTCCCCCTTTCGTCCCTCTTTTCCACCGAAGAAGCGAAGGAAGGGGAGGGGTGGGGTAAGGGTGAGGGATGGTGGAGAGGGAGGGGGAGGAAGTTTGTTTATTGTCAGGAAAATGTTATGTTTATAAAAATTGGCTTGTACACAATATTGTTTGGACGAGTAGTAGTTTATTGATTTTGGGATAGAGTTTTGCGTTTACAAATTTTAATAGGTACCTACAAGAATTTGATGTAAAGATATTTCCAGATCGTTTTTTATTTTCCCTAGATATCACTGGTTGGGGAAGGAGTGGGTAAGAAGGGAGGGGAGGGAGGGAAAACGGGCGGTAGGGAGGAGGGGTGGGGGGAGAGAAGGGAGGGAGAAGTAGTTAGGGAGGGAGAGGGAGGGAGGTAGGGAGGGAGTGAAAGAGAGAGAGATGGGGAGGATATTGCGTTTAAATCGGATTTGCTGTTAAATCGAGTTTACAGCGAGCGAAGCCGCGGGCAAAAGTTAGTAGTTGCCTTTCATTTCATAGTATTTGCAACGTTAGTACCTACGTAGCTATCTGTTCTTTGCGTTACAGGCGCATTTATCAGGGGTGCATTCCAACAAAGTCTATAAATAAAATTATCTTCTTTGTGTGAGTGCGTGCAGCCTTGGTATCAGCATCAATCAGCTACAGGTCGTCGGGACGTATTCGGGACGTAATGAAAGGTCCCGACGACCTGTAGCTGATTCTGATACCAAGGCTACACTCACTCAAAGAAGATAATTTTGTTTATAGACTTTATTGCACTGCACCACTGATAAATGCGTCGTGACGCAAGCAACAGATAGGTACCTACGTATGTACCTTCTAACGCTGCAAATACTATGAAATGAAAGGCAACTACTGACTCATTCTTCACTATGCTTCTCACAAGTATAATTTTCTCTTACAATGAAGAATTATAAAGTGAGTAGGTACCTACATGCAAAAGTAAACTATATTAGCTAGGTGTGATGCAAAGAGTTTGTATTACGAGGCTGCGCTCTTTGGTGTGATGTTTATTTGTTTTTCAGTGGATCTGTTTAGGTCCGAAAATAATTCAAGAACTCAGATGTCCTCCCCCTTTTCTGTCAATTGTATTGGCTCCTTGGCTTCCATTTGCTTTCTTACCTACCTACCTACCTACTGAAAATCCCAGTTCTATTACATTTATATATTTGTAATTATAGAATCCTTCTTTCGGTAGCTCTGCTCTTTAATTCAGCACTATAAAATCCATCCTCTAGTGCCACCAGAGATGGCCTCGCAAAATATATCTTGCCCACATTAAAACACTCGCCAGAAGATAGGTCCACCCACACTCAGTGGTGCGAGAAGGAAAATATTCTGTGTAAAGATTGGTTTATTTTTTTATTTTTATGGAAAGGTTGGCTACATCACCTACAACATCCGCGATGTCAGCCCATAACACCGGGTGAACTAGGAGCCATTTCAGTGCTTCCCTTCATTTCATTTCGGTTCTCAAACGTTCAATGTCAACGAAAAAGGACGCCGAGTCTCTCTGTGACGAGTGCTGCGGAGATAGGACAGGTGGCAGGCAGTGTATGAGCGATCCTAGTTCCTCAGAGCAGCGCCCGTGATAGTAGATACCTGGAAACTGTAAACAGACTAAGCGAACCTACAAATCGGCTGACGACTCCAGACCATCTGTAAGTTCGGGTCACCAACAAGGCGGATAACTCGGCGCTGCTCAGCGCTGTATCGAGTCCAAGGACGCAAGCAGATATTGGGGGCTACCTTCGGCTTCCCAGATATGACTGCAGTAGATACCTACTCCATCACCGGCCTAATCTGTGAAGAACCGCCTATTACGGAAAAGTATTCCTGCACGCATGCTTCATTAATGTACAAATGAAACGGACAATTAATTAAGATACAATGTCGGCGCGACAGGTTTCTATAGAAAAGAAA
This sequence comes from Nematopogon swammerdamellus, assembly GCA_946902875.1. Classification (NCBI taxonomy): domain Eukaryota; kingdom Metazoa; phylum Arthropoda; class Insecta; order Lepidoptera; family Adelidae; genus Nematopogon; species Nematopogon swammerdamellus. Next base: position 11,939,410 of record OX336340.1, on the reverse strand, counting down.
AAAACATACAGACGAATTGGAAGTCGGTTGAAAAGAAAAAAAAATCTTCGTCGACTTTTGAAAATAATGTTATGTTTGGTATTGACGAACGAACGAAAAATTCAATACAGCGCCGAACCTTCCGTCTGGTGGGAGACCCGAAACTGACTGATGATCTGGAGTCTCTCAGTCACAGACGATTTGTAGGGTCACTTAGTCTGTTCTACAGGTACTATCACTATCATGGACGCTGCTCGGAGGAAATTGCTTCCCTTATTCCTTGCCATCCAACCTATCTTCGCAGCACTCGCCGCAGAGAAACTTGACATTGGGCTTTTGAGAACCCATCGGTTATCAAAATCGTTTCTTTGTCGCACCGCTAGGGTGTGGAACTGTCTCCCGGCGAGTGTGTTTCAACGGGCTAGACAGTCAAACAGTCCGCAAATCTGCTGGCATGGCGCCTCACTGAGCGTGGTTTCGCGAGGAGAGGGGTTTTTGGCTATGTCGACTGTACCATTGGTCCCTCGACACAGCCACCCATGTTGGTTTACATAAAAAAAACGTACTGCAACAGCGAATTCCACAGACGAGTAGAATGAATCGGTGGAGAAACAAGCAGCGTGACGAGACTGAATTTTTTTTTTAATTCTATCATCACTAGAGCCACCGAGCTTGAGCGAAGAATGTGGTCTGTGTAAATAAGGCTCTTTCTGTTTCATTAAATAAATATAATATGTAGGTATGATTGATTATAACAATTACACAAATGATAAAAGAATTTGTAAAATTACGCGCGCTATACACCACGCTACTGCGGTACGAACGAACAAGGTCAATCCCCACCCAGCTTATCTCAATACCTAGAAGTAGGTACATACCTACTCAGATTTATATTTTTTATATGGAATCTGACATCGTTGGTTGCATCACGTAGGTACCTACTACATCCGTGGCTTCAGCCCTCGCTTCAGCTCGTAACACCTTGGTGAACTAGATGCCATGTCAGTGCTTCTCTTTGGTCATGCCGGCTATACTGTACTGGACCGTGGAGTGTGGACGGAAACACGAATTATTTTCATAGCCGTTCACAATGAGGACGGTATTTTTAACCCCTTAGCTGTTTACGTAGGGTAGCGGCCTGCGTAGCCCAATTTTAACGGTCGACGCCGATGCATCGCACCGCACCGCACCGCACCACAGGATCGAGCAACCGAAAATGACGCATGCATGCCAAGGATGTCGTATACCTATACAAAAGCTGTGTATATAGTAGGTATAACCGTGTGTCTATGTATGTACTGAGATTTGCATCTTTACGCACTGTACCTATTTCATCCTATGTGCTACCTACTATGGCACGGTAGGTGTATGCCGACCAAATTGCTATTAGGTAATGTATTTCATCCGTACCGCGCGGCCCGCACCCGCACCGCTCGCTCCACTGCCACCACCGCGCTCTCTCTATACGACATACATAGCTACTTATATAGCTTGTTATATAGGTTAGGTCCGTTATTCCAACAACAGAAGAAAGAAAAAAACTATTTAGAAAAATATAAAAACCGCCTTCAAAAATGTATGAAATAAAAAAAAATCTAACCCTAGAGTTGAAGGCGGTGTTTTCTTTCATGCATCATTTTTGCTTGCTTTAGCACCGCCTTCAACTCTAGGGTTCGATTTTTTTTATTTCATACATTTTTAAAGGCGGTTTTTATATTTTTTTAAATAGTTTTTTATATCACAGTTTTGTATTTAGTAATTTTTTGCTTTAATGTACTCGGCTGAATCGCTCGGCCTTGACCAAATTAAAATGGGACCACACGGGAAGCACTAGCTTTCAAATAAAAAAAAATATTTTCAAAATCGGTTCACCCAGTCGAAACTTCTGAGGTAACAAAAAAAATAAATAAATAAATAAAAAAATACAGTCGAATTGAGAATATAGATTCACTCCGGTGTCCGTCCGTTTTTCATTTGCCATAATAATCTTGATGACGCGCACATAGGTATATCGCTCGTCAAAAACTAGATACAAATTTCCGCGCCGCGCACCGCCCGCGCCCCGGTCGTTCAGTTACTATCTATGGTTCAGTTCTCCTTTTGGTTCTGCCCCACACGGGGGCGGGCGGGGGGGCGGCGGGGCGGTCTCCCGCGCGCGCGTGGCGCGGCACGCACGTCACACACAGCACAGCTCATGCTTGACGTCACGCGCACCGAGATGACCGACAACATGACGACGATGTGTAGCGAGCGAGCGACGAGACACGAACTAGATCATTTCTCGTAAGATTGAGCTGCAATTCAGAGATTTCGTTGCTCGAGACCGATCGACATAAAGTAATCATTCTTATAATAGGTAGTAATAATTAGTAAATAAATAATTGCTTCATTAAGTAACACTAAGGACTCCGATGCACACGCGCCTGTGCCACTTTTTTAGGGTTCCGTACTTCATATTAAGCCTACGCCGTCTGTCCATCCGCCCGTCCGTCCTTCTGTTCTACCTGCCTCTTTTGAACCGTAATAGGTAGCTGGTTGAAATTTTCACATAATATGTGTTATTTATTATGGCATTGTGTTATTTTGTTTTATTATACTAACAAATAATGAAAAACAAAACATTTAAAAATAAGAGATACGAGAAACATGTTTATTCAACCGTTGTTTTGCTCTAAAAATGGCAGTACATACAACTGTCAAACTTGGTGTCATTATAGTACAAACTCTACCGTAAAACAACAAATAATAAATACCGGCCAATTACGTGGTGGTACGGAACATTACACATTACGCTGAACTTGTAAGGTATCTACGAGTAGCGCCTACCTAGTGCCACACGCCGCGCCCCGCGCCGCCCAAACATGCCGCGTCACTCGCTGGGGCGGGCGGGCGCGTAGGTAATACACGACTACGTTATGGTACCGATATCAGTCCAAGCCTTCAGTCTGCATACTGCCATCCTGATTGCAGATGCTCTAGACCGCCTCCTCATATACAAATAGTATTTGCTGCAGCCTGAATGAAGGTCGAGTTTGGCAAAGCGAAGTCTGCAGAGAGAGTGAAATTTTTTAATACAGGATATGAGACGAGGTATGAGATAAATACTTATTTTTAAGCAGAAACATCTGCACACTGAAACAGCGGATGTGAGAGCAGAAAATTGGTAAATAGCAATAATTAAAATTAAAAACGTGAATGTAAAAAAACCGGTTCAGTAGATCCGGATTAAATACGCGTATGACCAACAGATGGACAGACAGATACCAGAGCTATCCCGGTCCCTTTTGTCGCATTTTGCGATGGAACCCTAAAATGTCTATAGCATTGTTTGTTTCATAGGAGTAAGCTGACTCACACTGGTGCCGCTGTTGACGCTTCTAAGATTTGAAAAATAATCCCATAGGTTCATAATCTTAATTTCTAGCTGGCCCAATAAGAAATATTCTAGCAATCTCTTCTCTTTGCCATATTCTAGTTACCTACTCTCACTCAAACATCAATCAATCATTAATCGATATTATATTATATATATTTTATTATTACTAATAATAAATCTGTAAGGGATGGTCAATGGTCATGGAGTAATGTAAGTTATTTTGTTTTATGAGATACAGTCTTTGTAGACTCTATGGATGATACTACACTAAATTGACGATTTTTATTCATCTTTTCTGTATGTATGTACATATGTATGTATCTATGTTCCTCCATAACTCTTAAACCGATCATCCGAATTCAATGAAACTTAGTACAAGCACATTTTACTATACGGGACACAGGATAGGCTAAATAAAATCAGTTTCGGTTACGCTAAGATGTGGCTTTCATACAAACCGAATTGTTAAAAATAAAAGTACGGTACGCGCCGAAATAAAAGTACGGTAGCGGGATTACTTACTGTCTTCTTTTTAAATAGGAATTTCACGCGAGCGAAGCCGCGGGTAAAAGCTAGTAATATGTAAAGCGGTGTCGCGTCGATAGCATAACATATTATAGGTAAACAATCTACACGTGGCAAAATATATACGTACACAAATGCGTTGTCGGTCGAAAAAAGCGGGCGGCGGCGCGGAGGCGGAGGCGGCGGCGCGGAGGCGGGCGGCGGCGGCGGCGCGGAGGCGGCGGCGGCGGCGCAGGGGCGGCGGAGGCGGCGCGGAGGCGGCGCGGCGGCGGCGGCGCGGAGGCGGCGGCGGCGCGGAGGCGGCGGCGGCGGCGCGGAGGCGGCGGCGGCGGCGCGGAGGCGGCGGCGGCTCGGGGCACTCTTTTCTATTCTGTGTCGGGGCGGAGGCGGCGTCGCGGAGGCGGCGGGGGCGGCGGAGGCGGCAGGCTCTGCCGGGCGGCGGCGCACGGGCGGCCGCGGAGGGGCGGCGCGGCGCGACGAGGACGTTCCCATCCCACCGCGTGACCTTTATATTAATAAATGTTTGTGTTATTATTAGCTTATCTATTTCTGATAAATACTGAGAAATCTTACAGTTAGGTATATGTCTCGGGTGCATGCCGACTGCACGGACAGTTCGATGCAATTAGTTTATATACTTAAGTCGGTACCTACTTTCAATTAAAATTCAACTATTTTGGCGACTGTAGAGAACTTTGGCAAAAATTTGAATAAGTAGTTGAACGAGCGTATAAGTGTTAGTACCTAGGTAAACCCGAGGGTAAACCTAAAAGACTCGCGATCGTGGCAAGTTTGCGTTGATAAGTAGGTAGGTACAGTACCCGGCAATAAGTAATGAACATCCAGCATTAGAAAGAGACAATCCGGTTGCACAGCGTCGTCTCTGTCGCACGAACTAGCACGTCTCTGTGCGACATCGAATTGCATCGAACTGCCGCCCGTGCGGTCGGCGTGTACCTAATTGTAAGCTTTCTCAGTATTTATCAGAAATAGATAAGCTAATAATAACACAATACAATCATTTATTATTTATTACGTACTGTACATGTACTGTGCAGTCAAAGACATTAAACTCACCCTCTTCCCTTTGAATCTCTTTGTGTGCAGTAGACGTAGAACGATCTATCTCCACGTACCATCACGTTTGTTTTGTCTGGACCTTCGGTCTGGTCTGGCTGGACTGACTGGAGATAATATTATGTCAAGTGTCAACCCACCTATCCTAACTGGCTTTTGTACATAATAAATATTATGTTGTAGTTTTGCTATCCATCGTTGTTGTTGTTATGAATGTTTTTGAGGTTTACTGATACTCGGTGGTTTAGTGTGAAAGGTCGAGCCATAATGAAATAATAGTTGTGTACGGTCGAGCGTGGCGTGAGTGTGAGCTACGTTGTTCTCTGATAAGAGTGTTGTGGACAGTGGGTGGGGTGGCCGCCAACACTCGACCTTCGTCTCGGCATCTCTCGTCCGGGGCGCCCGCTGCTCCTCTCCTCTCGACCTGCTTCATCTGACACACTTTCATCTGGCTCACGAGTAGCTAGTAGGTACTCACGCACGACATCGAAGGAGGATCCACTCCTTAACACAAATTTTGGATTCAGTTTACGTGGGATGGATGAAAGAAATATTTATTCACAAATTTTATGATTGCTTACACTTTAATTATAATTTTATTACAATTCAGGTTAATAAATGCATGTTCATATATTATGCTTTCCATATTTACATAATACTATTATATTATATGTATGTATATTTAGTATATACTATACATATATACTACAATACTATATAAGGTGTTTCGTTAGTCATGTCAATAACTTCGGGAGGGTTACATAAACACTGAAATAAACAGGTTACGCAAAAAAAATTATATGTTTTTAGCATTACTTTTCGAGAAATTTAACAAAACATGTTTGCTACCTAAACATTAACCTGTGTGTAACAGTAGGTAACATGCATTGTACGTGATCAATGACCGTACTATGTTCAAACGCAGAACAGCTGTTTGTTGTAAGTGAGTCACAAGGTCACTATGATTGGTTTTTACAGCTACTTATTTGATTTTATTTTTTTGTTAGGAAAAAAAATGTTCCTATAAACAAATGTTTTTTTTTGCGTAAAGTGTTTGAGTGCGTATGTAACCCTCCCGAAGTTATTGACATGACTAACGAAACACCTTATATATAAGGACCTATATCATGTATACGCATAATAGTGAACTCATTTTAAAAAAATCTGAATAAATACCTACCTACCTATCTGCGAGTGTCTAACTAACTAATTGCCTGTTTGTTTGTGCAGTTGTGCAGCGTGACTGTGCAGGCAGAAGATGCATTGCTGGAATAATGTGATTTCGTATTTGAAAAAAAACTTTGTTCCATTTCAGCCAATTTAGGTACTACATTTTTATTAACTCGTTTTCTGGTCTGTTCGTTCGGTACTAAAATTTTGCAATGTATTTTAAACCTTCGTTTTAAACTCACTTCCCGATTAGCTCTAGACTTGAAACTTTAAACATAGCTCACAACTCGATGACAATTAAATATTAACTCGTAATAGTAAGTAAGGATTATATATATATAATTAATATATATATATATATATATATATATATATATATATATATATATATATATAGCCTCTGCTTCGTCGTCAGGGTTTCGGTAGTGCTATCTAAGGCTAAGGCATTCGCGTCGTACTTTGTCAGTCGATGTTTGTCAGAGACTTTGAACTTTAAAAAAATTTGTACCAGAATCTCATCTATGTTTAAAATAGATTGCAAAATTTCACACACACAAGACTAAAATACAGGAAATAATTACATATTTTTTAAAATCACCTTGTTAAAACTGACTAAAAAAGAACTAAATTATTTCTCCTAGCCCCATACAGATTTAAAACGAAAAACGTGGGGCGCATGCAATAATAGAATAATAGTGCGGAGTGTAAAGAGTAGATGTCGTGGAGACAACTCACACAACAGTTATATCATTTTGGAGTGTAATAAAATTATTACAGGTGTTATTCATGCATCAATTGCATGCGCCCCACGTATTTCGCTTTAAATCAGTATGGGGCTATGAGAAAATTATTATTACTTTTTAAACTGTATTAAAAACATCTTTTTTTTATTGTATAAATAATTTTTATTTTTACGTCCTTACTACATCCTCATTCAAGATAATTTTGTTTTTACCAAATATTTACATTTTTACAATAAATGATTACAGTTTTAGTTCCAGAAACCTAATCAACATGTATTACAGTAATGAGGCCCCCCCAGTAGAAGCATGCAGCAAGACCGGTAAACCGAGCGTGATATCAACAACCACGAGGGTCTACGCCACCGCACCGCCCGCCCCCGCCCCGCCGCGCCGCCGACTCGGTAAGATCGTCGATACCCTATTGTTGGAGCAATCTGTCATGATTATCCTGTAGACACAGTTAAAGCATTTCTATTAAAACTGCAAATTATGAAACTATCACATATCCGGAACAGGCTGAAATTATTACCGACTAACTTGAATGGGACGGGTTGCACAGCACAACACGAACCAGTATCTCTATTTCTATGTTACACCTTGTAGCCTAAACTGCTTGATGGATTTTGACATATAAGGTGTCGTTGGATTCGTCGATTCGTCTCCTCCTATGACATCCTATGACACGGATAGCACATTTTTTAGGCGCCATATTGTTTGAAGATAGTTCTTCAAACCGAAACGAGTGGGTCACGGGCGGGAGTGGGTTATCTGTCAAAAGCTCAAAAAGGCGTTTCAGAAAGATTAGTAGATAGTCAGCCTCGATAGCTCAGTGGTGCAGACAGTCAACTGTCGCTATTGAATGTTAAGCAACGCTGGGTGCGGTCAGTACTTGGATGGGTGACCGCTGACCGTTGGAGGCTGACCGAGGTTCGGATTCCTCGTAAAACTGTAGGTCCCTTCCCTCCTAATCTTACTTGGTGGTAGGGTTTAACCCGCCCGGGTTGGTACCACCGCACTGAATGAAACGTCGGTCTAAACGGCTATGTAAATAGTTTGTGTTTTCCGACCAGTTCAGTGTAGCCGGCACGATCAAAGGGGGAAGCACTGACATGGCACCTAGTTCACCCGGTGTTATGGGCTGACATCACGGACGTTGTAGGTGATGTAGCCAACCGTGTCAGTTTCCATAAAAAAAAAAAAAAGATACTGTTGGCGTGTAGAAGGATTCGAATAGACAGATATCCTGACTACAGCATGTTCTACTGATCTTTCCTTGTTTCCTTAATTTTTTAGTACCTAGTTGCGTTTTGTAAATTTTTTATTAGATTTTTTTTACCAAAGTATTTGTAGGTACTGACCTATCTGATTTTTGTTACGAGAAATCAAAGACATTTTGAGAAAAATGCAGCAAAATAAAAGTCACATCCTAATAAATAAAGCGAATTTTCTACGGGCGACAGGAACGGCCACGTAACGTACATATATATATATAAATATGATACACATAAATATGAAAATCCTATAACTCGGGAACCACTTTATCGATTTACATACGGTTTTCACTGTTACATTCTGTCACTTCTCAAGATGGTTATATTAATCATAACGGTACGTCATCGGTGGCCTAAGCTATGAGCAAAAAGTAACGCAAAGCGAAGCCACGAGCAAGATTTATTCTGTGATATGATAATGGACGAAGAACTTGGTAAGCAACTTATCTGACTTTTGATATAAGCCCCTTATTTTGTGTCAATTGCTCAATGCAATTCCCTAACTACGTACCCAGACAAACTTTTAGTACACTTCGTTAGTCATTTTTAACAGTTGTAGAAACAAAATCTAAGCATTATACAAGAACAGTCTGATGACTCGTACTATGTAAGCAGTGGCAAACATTTTTGTAAATTTTAATGTAATCTAAGTGGAAGTAAAAAATCCAGAGAAGTTTCTTGCCAGTTCTTCTTCCCTGTGATAATAAATCGAACTGGCAAAATGCTAAATGTTAAATGTTAAAATATGACGAATGCGATTGTCTATGGATGATGAATAAAGAATAAAGAATAAAGAATTATTACTCAGATTCATCGATACCCTGAGATACATCCACTTACTATTGGCATCGATGAGTATTGGCATAACATTTCCATTTTCATTTATTTAAATTCTCAGTCGCAATCCACATGGTACACAACAACAACAACTCTTCCCTGTTTTAGTATCTACCTATTTTAACAACAGCTTCCTTCAAGATATTTATTATTTCTAAAGATCTGAAAACTTTGACTTTAACAATATCTAGGCAGACTAATTGTGTAGGCCTCCGCGCTTGTTATATTAGAGTACTATGGGGCTGATATTAACAAATCATTGTTATAAGGCCTAAAAATAAATTTAAAAAAAAGGTATGCACTCGTACCGTAGGTACGTACCTAATCTAATAGAAGACAGTCAAGCAGGCCCACATCAAAACAGCCCTTGCTAGTTTCGTTCACGATCATTTATTTAATTTCGTATTGACAAATTACTTTTAAATTTGTCCCGCATACCCTATTCATTATTACACTCATGCAATACACGACCCATCTGTGAGGGGAGGCGTTATTTCATGCGATCCCATCTAACTGGCCCAATAATTAATTTATTAATGTACGATTGTGTACATACATACCTCGTAAGCTTTTACATTTTCCTAAAAGTACCTACTCTCGTAAGGCGCTTCTTCTTTTTCGATATTTCAGTTTTCCAGATAGATTCCACACAGTCCACTTCTGTAGAAAATGTTAGCCATATTTAGCTTTGGTGATATATAACTCGGCGAGGAGGTGAGCTCGTTTAGTGCGATGGTTACTGCAAGATTAATTAGATTCAGCATAGAGGTACTTTTCGAGGAATATAAATAGTTTTTACCGTGTATATTTAAATCAAACGATATCGCAGCGTATAACATCTCGCTTCTCACTTTAATACTCGTATCATAAATGCGAAAGCATATTTGTTTGCACCTTTGTTTGTTTGTTCCTCTTTCACGCCTGAATGGCTAGACGGATTTTGACGAAACTTTGTATAGTGGTAGTGTATATCCCGGAATAACATAATAAAAACATGGTAAAGTTCGAGTCGAGCTCGCGTAAAGAGGGTTTCGTACAATCCCGTTTTCTGTGAGAACTAGAAGGCTTAGGATTTTCGTTTAGGTTTTCCTGTAAATTAAGTGTATATCCCATGGTAACATAATTATTAAAAAAAGTGGTCATGGTTTGCGTAAAGAGGGTTCCGTACCATCCCTTACCGTGAGAACTAGAAGGCTTAGGATTTTCGTTTAGGTTTTCCTGTAAATTAAGTGTATAGTTTAATATAATAGCTTTAATTAGATATATATTAATTAAATAGTATTGTTTTGTTTCTGTGAATAAATGTTATTAATACTACTAAATTTAAAAAAAGTGGTCAAGTTCGAGTTAAGCTCGCGTAAAGAGGGTTCCGTACCACCCCGTTTTCTGTGAGAACTAGAAGGCTTAAGATTTTCGTTTAGGGAGAGAAGGAGGGAGGGGGAGCTATGTAGGGGGATCGAAGAGGGAGGGATTAAATAGAGGCATAGAGTGAGGGAGGAGCGGGAGGGGATGTGGACGTAGAGAGATGGAAGGGAGGGGAGGGAGGATGGGTCGGGAGAGGAGGGGGAGGGGAGGGAGGAAAGGTCGGGAGAGGAGGGGGAGGAAGGGAAATGGAGGAAGGGTGGGGAGGGGAGGGGAATAATAGCGACGGAAGGGGGGAGGAGTAGAGTGAAGGAAGAAGGGAGGGGTAAAGGAGGCGAGGGGTGGAGGGGATGGGTAAAGGAGGGGAGGTTGGTGGAGGAAGATCAGCGATGGGAGGGGACGGGGTGGGGACGGAAAGGGGGGAAGGAGAGGAGGGGCATGGGTGGGAGCAAGAGGGAGGGATGGTGGAGGGGGAGAGAGAGGGAGTTTGTTTATTGTCAGGAGAATGTTTTGTTGATGAAAATTGGGTTTCGGGCGACGGGGATGAGGGGTGGGGGGAAGGAAGGGAGGGAGAGGGTGGGGGGAAGGGTGGGAGGGAGAGGAGAGAGAGGTAGGGAGGGAGAGAGGGAGGGACGGAGAGAGGGAGAGAGACATATATAGAGAAGGAGGGAGGGAGGGAGGGAGAGAGAGGGGGGCGTTTAAATCGAATTTGCTGTTAAATCAAGTCTACAGCGAGCGAAGAGGCGGGCAAAAGCTAGTAATAAAATAATCCTTGGTTGGGCCAATAGCGAGCTCGGGCGTGTTAGGCTGAGTAATCTAACATTACCTATAATGCACAAATTATGTGTCAAATACCGATATTGTATTACTAGCTTTTTCCCGCGGCTTCGCTGACGTGAAATTCGTATTTCCAAAAAAGAAAGTAAGAAGAGGCCATTTAAGTGAACGCAGCTCAGCCTTCGGCCTCGCTCTTAGTGGCTTAATTTCTTCGACAAAGTATGTATGTCGTTTGAGCGGAGCCTCGGGCACAGCTGGTGTAGCTATATTTATTAGTGCTCAATTTTTATTATATCTATTCGGTCATATTTATCTCCGGCCACATTTAGCTCGTAATCGTGGTCTCGATGGGTCTCGCGCATTGCGTGCGTCACGTCCAATGTGCCTATAATGAAATAAAATAACGAATAAAATGGCTTCCCACCTTTTGGTCCGACGGATTTACCGGTCGCTCGAAAGGACGTAGACGGACGTGGACGTGGAGTCGAGCTCGAGACAGACAACTATCCTCCTTGCAGACAACACTGTTTCTCTAGAGCGGATCCTTCGAGCTGCAACTCCCTCCCCCCGATCCCCCGACCCGCCCTCACTTCGATTGCCGTCCAGACATCTCGTTACGGCCGATCGATTGTTTTGGCTGCTAACGCTCGCCTCAATTGCTAGCAGATCAAGATGTCACTCCTTCACTTATGAATGAAACTCCAGACGCACGTTACGTACGATCAAGCGGTAGGTATGTATGCTTACTTACTCGATCACCTCGAAATAATGCACTTTTTTCACAAATATAATTTCGAAAGTTCCCGTTTCAGTGGCCTAGTGGCGTTTCCCCCCCCCCCCCTCACGTTGCTTAAACGTTGCTTATTTCGCCATACAAAGAATATTCAAGGAATACCGTGTGGGGCCGGTACTTTAAAAGAATAGCCCCACTGCATCTCTCCCCGTGTATGTCGTAAAAGGCGACTAAGGGATATGACTCCCTTCTTATATTACTAGGTGGTAGGGTTTAACCCGCCCGGGTTGATACCACCGCACTGAATGGAAGGTCAGTCGAAACGGCTATGTAAATAGTTTGTGTTTTCCGTCCAGTTCAGTGTAGCCGGCACGACCGAAGGGAAGCACTGACGTGGCACCAAGTTCACCCGGTGTTATGGGCTGACATCACGGACGTTGTAGGTGATGTAGCCAACCGTGTCAGTTTCATTAAAAAAAAAAAAAAAATACGAGTAAAATGTTTAGATATTGCCTGTACTACACGATACAAATTCAGAATTATTCGCGTCATTATGTTTGTGTTGCATTGATTGCATTGCTGAATGGGAATTCAGCAATGCAATATACACGTAAAGGAAGAATTCAACAAAAAACCTAATAGAGCTTTTCAGACTTTCGTACCAAAACTGGTACAATCAGTCAGTCAGCGTGCAAGCGTCCACTTGTGGACATACGCCTGTCCAATTTTCCACCAGTTCTCCCGGCCTTCAGCGGTACGGAACCACTGCTTTCCGCCGACGTGCTTGATGTCGTCGTCCCACCTGGCGGGTGGTCTTCCCACACTCCGTTTTCCAGTCCACGGCCGCCAGTTTAGGACACGGTTACTCCAACGGTCTTCGTCTCTTCGGCTCACGTGCCCAGCCCATTGCCACTTGAATTTAATTTGGAAATGAAGTTCCGTGCCAAAAATGGGTTCCCCATATGGCGAAACTCTGGGGGGCTATCAAGTAGCCCTACCTAACTTCTAAACTGATAAACTTAAGTAGCAGAATTTACCAAATCAAACACGAAAATAATGCAATTTGCTTGCATGCTTTTAAACGATTTTTTTAATACTATTTCCGCTATCAACATAGAGAAGTCACATCCAGTATAATACTATCAACTAAGCTCATAAAATGTAGAATGTAGGTAGCGAGGGCGATGGATGGATGCAGAGATAGGCGTGCAATATTATTTCGCGAGGGTGGTACAAAGGCTCGGGGGTGGTCCCACGCACAAGCTCACCATGCGGGTGGGTAGCCTCAGCTGCGCGGAAGTTGGCAGTTTGCAATCCGTCCCTCGACTCGCGGGAGCAATTTCACATTAAAACCTCTTTATGAACTGATTGTTAATTTGTTAGGGGCGCCATCTGCGTGGGTTAACCTATAGCACCGAGCGCCTGATGAACCTACTCTATATTTCGAGGTTCGCTTCACTTCGCGTGTGGCTTAATATGTTCAATTATTTGGTTATATTCGCGACAATTCCATAATCCATAAAGAGACGATAGGAAAATATTTACGGATCTTTTGTTCTGAATTATAAAAATGCATATAACGTAGGTTACATTCTATTGCATCGATATCTATTCTCTATTGCTATTTATTATACACGGTGTTGCAGTTGCCCCCGTAATATTTTTAACTGACATAAGGGGGTTATTCTATATGTGAAACTAAACAACTTCTGTGAAGAAAAACATTTTTTTGAAACCAAACAAAAATTATTTTTTCCATACAAATTTTAATTACCTATTCTCAAAATGTATGGAGAAAAAAAATTTTTTTTTCTTCAAACAAAAAAGTCGTAGAACAAAAGTTGTTCTATTCCACGTACAGAATCACCCCCTTTTGGGTTTTACGGTTGGGGTTGCAACACCGTGTATATTCTGTATATTAAATACTGTTTAATAAATCAAGTCGGCTTGCGCATTCCGTAGTCGTAACGAGCATTTTGACAAACATTGGATTTCGTCGCACTTGTCTTGTATACAACTTACTTAGGTACCTACAAATGTATCTCTAGATACATTTGTAGAGTAGTATAATTTATCAAAAACTAGCTTTTACCCGCGGCTTCGCTTCGGGTGACTTTTTGTTCACAGCTCAAACTCCCTAAAAACCTTATTCGGACTATTACGAACATTAAAAAAACAATTTGCCAAATCGGTCCAGCCGCGCCGCCGTTCTCAAGTGATGCGCTTACCAACGAACGTCATTTTATTATTATTTATATCCCTATAACTTGAGAAAATGATGGGTCGCCCATACAAACCCATCTTCATCCCCTATTTCACCCTCTTCAGATTTTTTTTGAGACAAAAGGTTTTCGGGAAACCGGTGGAAAACTTGATAGAGCTCAAAGAAAGAATTACGGCAGTAGCTCAGGTGGACGTATAACTGCACATTTATCGAGTACTCAACAGCTCGACTCAACCAGGCATTTGTGAGAAGATTTCGAGCTTGCATTCGTGCAGGTGGTAAACAATTAATAAATACCAATTACTTCAAGTGTTTATTTTATTCCAATTCGTAGTTGGTAGAACAGTTATAATCACATTCCGAGGTCCTTTTAGGTACAGTCAAACAACAATATCTCATAAATTATTGGGCAAATCGATAATGTGAAGTATCATTTTAAAAATTGCATTAGATGGGCGTATTTTTGTTGCATAATGCCACTTTAGTGTAGTTATTTTTTTCACCGCGAAGGGCCAAATTCAAGGGATGAGGCTGAAAAAAATGTAACAAGTGGCTCTTAAGTCGTTTTTCAGCTAATCAGGATTAAACATGAAAAAATAAATTGTACCGTGTTAAAGCTTTACTTTTCAGGAATATTTGACAAAAACTACATTTAAGAAAATCTTACATTTGTACTTATGGCATTTCAAAAATGAGCTGAGGGAGTAAATTTTTGATTTTTACAAAAATTACAATATCTCAAAAAATAAGCCATTTTTACTAAATCTAAAATTAAATATTCTGAGAGATAATTAGCAGCCCTACCAGCTGTCGACCCCTCAAATATCTGCTGTTCCGTATTGTGTTTTGTTTTTTCTTCATTAAATCGTTTGTTCTTCTCCTTTGTTAAAAACTCCGTGGAGCTTCGTGTCAAAATGGAGATCTTATGGTGAAACACGATGTATGTCTGTTAAAGTAACTTTCAAACCTAGGTCTAAGCCCTTCCTGAAGAGTTGGTCTCGTAAATTGTGAAAACCGCATCATATCCGTCTGCATGCATGCATATAGATATTGTACGGACTTTGCAGACAAATAATAATAATTTGCTATAATAAATAAACAACCCCTAATATGCCATGCATGAGGCATTCTATTCTAACTGAGCTAGGTATGTGGGGAGTTACAAGGAGTTTTGAACCAGACCAGTCTTGCCCATTTGGCCCGATCGTTGTTCTGTGGGGGAGTTATAATAAATGTAGGCGAAATGAGTAATGAAATAAATGTTTAGAATTTTCAAATAACACTTCTACAGAAATCTAAATAAATAAGTAGGTATACACAGCGATACTTCAAACATTTCTTGAGACTACCTAACGAATATCTTATCCCATTTCTCATCTCACTAATATCATAAATGCGAAAGTATATATTTGTTTGTTTGTTCCTCTTTCACGCCTGAACGGCTGGACGGATTTTGACGAAACTTCGTATAGGGGTAGTGTAGTAGTCCCGTTTTCTGTGCGAACTAGAAGGATTGGGATTTTCGTTTAAGTTTTCTTGTAAATTAAGTGTATGTCCCATGGTAACATATTTTCTTTATTCAAAAGTGGTCAAGTTGGAGTCGAGCGCGCGTAAAGAGGGTTCCGTACCATCCCGTTTTCTGTGAGAACTAGAAGGCTTAGGATTTCCGGTAAATTAAGTGTATATCCCATGGTAACTTATTAAATTAAAAAAGTGGTCAAGTTCGAGTCGAGCTCGCGTAAAGAGGGTTCCGTACCATGACGTTTTCTGTGAGAGCTGGAAGGCTTAGGATTTGGGATTAGGGAAAGGGAGGGATGGGGGGCGGGGGTTGGGTGGGGGCAAGGGGAGGGATGGTGGAGGGGGAGGGAGTTTGTTTATTGCTTATGTTGATAAAAATTGTCTTTACGAAAAAACGAGTAGTTTAGATTTTAGGATAGTGTTTTTGCAAAATCAAAGCAACCTCACGTGTCCGAAATTAATTATGTTAGCGTTTACAAATATCTACAAGAATTTTATGTACTTAAAGCTATTTCCAGAAATTTTATTTTTATTTTCCCTAGGTATCAGTGGTTGAGAAAGGAGTTGGTAGGAAGGGAGGGGATGGAGGGAAAACGGGCGATGGGGAGGAGGGGTGGATGGAAGTAAGAGAGGTGGGGTGGGGGAAGTAAGGGTGGAGGGGTGGGGGAAGGGAGGAGGGGTGGGGGAAGTAAGTGTGGAGGGGAGGGAGAAGTAAGAGAGGAGGGGAGGGAGAAGTAAGGTAGGAGGGGTGGGGAAGTAAGAGAGGGAGGGATAGGGAGGGAGAGGGAAGAGAGGAGAGGGAGAGGGAGGGAGGGAGGGAGGGATAGGGAGGGAATGAGAGGGACATGGAGAAGGAGAGAGAGAGGGAGGGATGGAGGGAGAGAGAATATAAGAGAAACGATCGTTTATTATCGTTTTTGAATTTAAATCGGTATTGCCGTTAAATCGAGTCTACAGCGAGCGAAGCCGAGGGCAAAAGCTACTTTATATAATAAATAATCGAGATTAATTACCTATTAGGTGCATTTTACTGCATGAGTGTTATATTGTACTAATGGTTCACTGTTGTAAATCGATTAAGTATGTTGTTTTACTCTTTTCTTATAATTAAAAAAGAAGTGTGATTGTGCTTAGGGTTCCGTACCTTAATTAAAGGGAGGGGGGGGAGTAAGGATGGAGGGGAGGGAGAAGTAAGAGAGGAGCGTAGGGAGGGATAGGGAGGGAGAAGGAATAAAGGAGAGGGAGAGGGAGGGAGAGAGGGAGGGAGGGAGGGAGAGGGAGGGAATGAGTGGGACATGGAGAAGGAGGGAGGGAGGGATCCCTCCCTCCTTACTTGGAGGGAGAGAGAATATAAGAGAAACGATCGTTTATTATAGTTTTTTTAATTTAAATCGTATTTGTTGTTAAATCGAGTCTACAGCGAGCGAAGCCGCGGGCAAAAGCTACTTTATATAATAAAATAAATAATCGAGATTAGGTGCATTTTACTGCGTATGGTTCACTGTTGTAAATCGATTAAGTATGTTGTTTTACTTTTTTCTTATAATTAAAAAACAAGTGCGATTGTGTTTAAGGTTCCGTAACTTAAAGAGACAAATGTTTTTCTCGAAAACTAAAGTGACGTAGAAACTTGAAATTTGACACAATGATAGAGCTTGATGACGACGCGCACATAATATCGACTTGCTCGGAATATCCATATATGGCATAGCTTTTCGAAATAGTTCCTGTGTCGTACGGCGAAAATATGGAACGTTCTTCCGGTGAGTGTGTTCCCTATTTTCAGCTTCACGTGGGGATCTTCAAAAGGCGTGTTAATAAATTAGAAGACGACATTTTTGTCCGCCGCGCCTCTCTGAGCGTGGTTTCGCGAGGAGTTGTTGAAGTTTTGGGCACAGACAGACACGCTTGCCGGCGGGCGGCGGCCGGTCTGTAATTTGCTTTTTTAGTTTTTTTTTTCATAAAAACTATTTTTTCATGACACGCGGGTGATCGAGACGGATCCAACAATGCCTCATTGTGAGGGAAATACATACATACGCTGCCACGACAATCATTTCTCCCTGCCTCCATTTGCCAGAATACAGAATATGTTTCTGTACCTATGTGTGCGGTCATAGACATTGTAGGTACTTGTACAGCAGAAGGTTGTATTTTTTATTACCCGACTACGACGAAGACAAAAGGAAAAGTTGTGAGTTTTACGTGTGCCAAAGTAGTCGATATTGAACACCGGGTAGCTTAGCTCAAGTG